>CM061067.1:358663-453831 GCA_030762895.1 Sophora flavescens | reverse complement strand
TGGGAGTAGATGATTCAAGCAAACAATTGAATGTGTTGAGAGTACAGGGTGGATGCACTGTGTGAAGAATTCCCAGACATTCTAACTTTTCTGATTCATTTTCTTGTAATATATGTACTAACTCTAACCTTTGTGTGGTGTGTGCCGAAATTTCTGCATGTATAGCAGGTGAAAAAATTGTTAGTGCAGTGAATGAAGAAAGTGCAGAAAATTAAGCAGCACTAGTAACCCCAACTAACTGTTTGCCACCTTCCCCTGAGGAACCAGTGATGGAGTTTAAAACCCTTGATTTGCAAATTGCTTTTGCCAATCCAAGAGGTTGAGCCTCAATTTTATTAAAGATTTATTGAGAAGGAGGTCATCTGTGACCCGAGAGGTAGTGAGAAGTCCTTCGCACTGGGTGGAGTTATTATAATTGTCATGCTCACCGCATCAAAGCTGCAAGTTAGGGAGAGGCTTGGAATAATTTCAGTCCCTAATACCATGGGACTTATGTTACAATAATGGGATCCTGGTGGAACCACCTTCAATGAGTTTCTTTACCTTTCTTCTTCTTTTTTTTTTTGGTTTCTCCTTTATTTTATTTCTCACAGCTTTATCAATAATAATGCTCCTTAATAATTTGAGAAGCCTATTGGGGGTGGTTTAGTGTCTTGGTTATGGCAAGTTTATCGGATTTTAATTAATTTTTGCATAGATGGATCGCATGATAGTATCGATCACACCCCTGGTGATTCGGCAGTAGCCTGAAAACGATCCCCATATGATCGAAACCTAACTTCAAGATTTTAGCAGGATGGCATGATTTATGATAAGTTCGGGTGATAGGAAGCACACACTAGGGATAGAATCTCTGTCAAACAATTTGCAAATAATGTCCGGTGTGAGGTTTGAGCCTCCAACATGTTCTAACTGGCAGGTGAAAATCACTCTTCAAGTTGCACTTTCCTCAATTTGCTTGAATCTCTTTGGCTTGGTCTGGATGATTATGTTTGCTTAAAATGATTTAGGCATTTTCTTTGTGTAAATAGCTACTACCTAAAAACAACTAATCGGCATGCATGTCTTTAGTTAGCTCCTTAATAGAGTCCCTAGGGCCCCGATTTAAAATTTTGATAACCCAATGTTATAAGCCCAAAAACTGAAAACCATGTTAACCCGATCTAGGATTTAGAGAAAGATGAATCTTATATGGGTGCAAGAAATTGTTTAGGGGTGGCTACTGTGCAATGTGTTGTTTGGGATTGAAAAAAAGTGAAAAAATAAAATATAGGAAAAAGTAAAAAAATGCCAAAAAGAAATAAAAGTAAAATACACTCCAAGGCATAAAAGAAAAATTAAGAAAGGAACTCTGAGTGAATTTCCCAAAGTGCAAATAATGTTCATGCTCTCTTAGTTCCTAGGGTCTTCGCTCCTTAGTTCTTTATGCATCCTACCCTAAAGCTGGAAGTCCCTATTACAAACTCATAAAAAGACCTTTTGACGTCAGCTAAATGCTTTCTGGAATCATTTAGAGATGAAAATCAAATTTATGGAAGTGTCTTCTTAAAAGTGAAATTGAGTGGAAATGTTAATAGCCCCGACACAAATTGAGCTGACTGAAAGGAACACAAATTTCCCCATGGAGGAATGCAGCTTGTTTGGAGGGTGATCTCTTGTGTAACTCTTGAACCCTCGGCTGATTTCACTGTCTAAATAGATTAATTCCTCAACCTGCTGAATAAATGATGGGAATTGCTTTGCTTGGAAAAGGGGGAATGGCTTAGAGGGAAAAATCATTTTGTTAGTCTGTTTTTGAAATTTATGTGGAAAGTTAATTGAGTCCTGCTTTTGCCATGTTTTGCTAGGTCCCAGTCTTTTTAAGTTTTTGAGTTTTAGTTTGCCTGGGGACAAGCAAAGTTTAAGTTTCTGGGGTATTTGATGAGCCTCAGCTGACTCCGGGTTTTATAACTAGTAAAGACCTTGGCTTTGTGCTTATTTGTATCATTTTTACCCAAATTAGACTTGATTGTGTCTAAGTAGTATTTTATTCGTGTAGCGTTTTTGGTTAATTTATTAATTTAGAGTGAATAAAGTATTTACTTTTATTTTCAATTTTCGTGTTAATAAAAAGGAATAATTGGAGTGTCTCATCAATGAAGGTCGCCGCCCGCCAACCGTATGGTGACCTGCTCTCGAAATTGCAAAACTTTCTGTCTCGCCCACGGTTAAAGGATCACGCTTAGCAAACCGAAGTCGCAGAGGGACATCACGCTAATTGCGGTTGAGTACGCGCGGCATAGCCAGTCGAAGAGTTCGCCCGCTGGTTATGCGTTTCTCGCGAGAAGACCAAGAGTCGCACCGCATGACTTGGGGTCATGAGCAAAGGCTTCGCCTCGCGAGGACTCGGATTCCGGGGACCAGGCAGAACCACTCCATGTATGTACTGTGTTAGTCATAGTTGGGGCCGACCAAAGCGCGGGTGGGGGCTAGTTTCCTGAGCTGTTTCTATTCTCTTTTGTTTTCTTTAAGTTTAGCTATTGTTTTATTTTTTGTAATGGAGAGCTATCCTAGATTAATTCACTGGGATTGGTTTCCATTTACATTGGAGGTCTTTGTATTTCCCCGTTTACTTTCTTTTTCTTTTCAATGCCATGCTTTATATTTCTCGTTTGGTTTAATCTCGTATATATTGTGTTGTGTCATTTATTCTATGATATCACGTCCCTATATATAATCGCGTTGGTTTAATTCGCTATATGTTCGCTTTCTGTGGTTCGCTTAGTTCACAAGGTCAACTCGCTTTTTTTTAATCTTGGAATAGGAACATGTATCCGAGGTGGCTCAGTTTGCTAATCATTGCTACAACCTAGAGGGGATTAGTATCGCTTAGGATTTGGTATGAACCAATGATAGTGGGGAAACCAGAACGTAGGTTAATCGCTCTTTTGCTTATTTGTTGCTCCCTTTAATTACTTTGTTTTCTATTATTTTTGTTTTCTTAATTTAGTTTCAAATCTCAAAACCCCGGCCTAATCTCTTTTCTAACTTTTTCTCGTTAGTCAATAACACTTGTTTACTAAAGAGTCCTTGAGAGACGATCCGAGTTGTCGCCCATAATCGCATTATTTATAATCGCCGTTTCTTTTGGAACATGCGTGGCTATGCTGGCCATACTCTTCTTATTAACCCTAAAATAGGAATAGAAGAAATGCTTTATTTGACTCAAATTAACTAAAATATCCTAAACTACTTAAGAGACTCAAAATGCTGTTTCGAGGACAATTAAATCCAAATTAGCTTAAAACGAGATTAAACTTAATAATTAGTAAAACCATGGTCTTATAGTTATGAAACTAGATTTGCTTTTACCATCCCTATACTATGGTTAAAGGAGAAATTGATATAACATGGCTACATTACCAAAGATGGGTCGTCGATACTTACCTCATGGTATGGTTTCACCTTTGTGCAATTTATCAAGACATGAACATAGTCCGATGTGACAACTTCATCACTTAACCAAGAAAAGCTCCTTGCCAAAGATGACTACTGGAAGATTAAATACTTAATAGCATATAAGGATACCCCCGCACTATAAGCATCTACCTCGTCTCCTAATATTTCTTGGGGCCAATGAAGTTGTTTAAATAGTGGGAATTAAACGGTTTGCTCACTTACCTGTAAGTAAGATGCAAGATTGATCCTTCCGCCCCTAGCCTTGTTTTTAACTCAATCGCTTAGAGTCACCCATGAATCTCACAATAAAAAAAAACATGACAAGGCATTATCCATGGAACGCTAATTATTAAATGTCAAAATAATAAAAAAATTACCTTTCAAACGAATATATCCACCTATATTGTGTGGCCACCTGCCTCGCTTATATACAAGATGGACAGTGGAGATGTTCCATTGAGTCAAAAATCATAGGGGAAATACCCTCTCCATCTTGCAATGAAATTATTGGAATTTTTTTCCATCCTTGTCAAACCATCCGTGACTTGAAGTCATAGAGTAGATCTTTGAAGAAATGACTCGAAGTTCGTAGCTGGTTCAAACACGATGTGGGAGAGCCGAAAGCAAAAGGAAGCAACACTCCATGAATACATGAAAATCATGGACTTTTCATCCCCATGAACTCCCCTGCTTCGACATCGACACATCGTGCCAAATTAGAGGAATAACCATCAGCGGTCCTAAGGTCTTTTTAACCATCGACAAATTGACTTCGCTTCATCGGCAGTTAAGTGTAACAAGCTTTTTGCTTGGACCATTTTTCCATTAGGTTTGTGGCTTCGACTCCAAACCTTTCGTCTACAAAGGTGCGGGGATATGTCCATCCTCTGCCTTCTCATTGTCCTTCGTCCTTGCTAGAACACATTCAAAATCGTGTTTAAAATGTTGTCAAAGAAATTCTCTCTCATTATGCATCACATCAAGGTTATGTCTTAATAGATTATCCTTCCAAACAGGTGATTAGCTCAAAAAATACTTTGTTTTTTCCAATATGCTCGTTCTCCATGCTGGTGCAATTTTACACACAAACTCGCCTGACTTTGAAGATCCCTAACCCACCTCATATTTGTTCGTGAGTTAACCAAAGTCGGGGACACTTCCTCTTGTTCATCTGAATCTGATTTCTTGAATGGATAGCGGATCTAGAATCAGTTGCTCCTCTGGGAATGGACAGTCAGGATCAAAACAAAGAATCAACTAAAGAAAAACATAGCCCACGCCCCAAGAAGAATACCCCCAGCCTAATCAGCAAACACAAGGTCCAAAATAATAATTAGTCATACACCACATCTCATGTTCCAAATATCATGAGGGGGAAACAACAACTAAGCAAGTCCACACCTCAGAGAAAGATACCTCAGCCCAATCATCCATCAAAATTATTTTAGGATTTTACTGGTAACTCATTCACTACACCTAATAAAATGATACATTTTATATGGTTGAAATTCTTGTACTTTGTTTTTAATTCTATACAATCTACATCCACATTGTGAAGTTAGATCATTCATCAATCTTTTTCGTCATTTGCTCCAACGGAGTTAGACCTTCCCTTTCCCTTACTTCTCATTCACTCTCATATCTTTTAACCCTACCTCTAGATGGTAATTTATCCCCCCCCCAAATTCCTTAAATTTTTAAGTACTGTAATTTTCCCTAAGATAACCCGTGCTTTCTATAACTAACAATAATAATATCCGCTAGTGCCGTGATTTTTTCCAACGACAGCATCTGCATTATTGAGAATTGAAGCAGGATAATCCCCGCCTGCACAAGAAGAAACGTCATGAGAGAGGACAGCCACTAGTGACATTGAGAAAATGAGACAAACAACAAAAATATATGAGATATTCGACAATCCTAACAAATGTAATGATGATATCATACATACTCCCCAAGGTTGGGCGATACGTATATTATACGATTGCTGATGGCCACGGATATGGCCGTAGGCGCAGGTAAATACGTTTCCGTATCCAAATGGAGCATCTTTTATTAAAAGAAAAGGCTTGAGAGCATGAGTTCAAAGATTTTTGTAAATATTCTGTGTGATACAGTTCCCATTTAAATATTTAATTGCTTCTCCAAGATTTAGGTTCAATGCATAATAGAATTTCAAGTCTCCTTGACTAGCGCATGCAACACACACTCACAAACGATAAATAAAGAAAACAGATTAAAGAGACAACAGATAATGTGGCATTGCAAGGGAATGTGAATATTTTTTTAACCTTTATTAAAATAAAATAATAAAATCATGGTTCTAATTACAAGGCAGATCTTATATCCCTTTGGTCAAAAATTCGTGACATTAAAAACTCTAGCTTACCAGTTATGGAATATTACTTACTTAGATGAATTTGTTAACTTGACATTGTTTCCTCTCTAGCCGGAAAAAAGGGCCCCAGCATGTTTGTTAAGGTAAAATAATACCTTCCCTTTGTCTTCCCACTGCCCGAATAAATAGGGCACGACACCAAATCGACCACGTTTAAATGCGCCGACATGTTTAAAAATTTAAAATCTGAGTGGTCTATTACTGTTATAGATTTTATTTTGTCTTGATATGGATGAAGAAACCTAAAAAAAGCCACGGAAGGAAAGACGCATGAGTTGAAGGAAGGAAAGATAGTATGGGTGGTATCTGCTATGGTTGTGTGAAGGAAAATAGATGGCTTCCTCCAGTGAAAGCTAAATGAAACAAATAAAAAGAAAAAGGATCTCTCTCAGTGAAAGAATGAAAGGCATGCCCCTTTCCAATAGAAGAAATAGAATTAATTATATTTTAATTACTTTTTAATTTTCCAACATCTATTTACTGTCAATGAAAATGAATCAATACGTGTCCTTTCAAATACTTCACTGTAATCGTTTGTCTGTGCAATCCAAATTTCAAATTGAGCTAACACTGGGAACTGATATCGCAGCCCGCTATTGTATTGCTTTATTAAAAATTATAAAAAAAAATGCTAAAAGATAAAAGTATAAAACTACTTGTTACAATCTTATCAGATACTATTCGCAACTATCAAGATGGACAAATAATTAACCCGGCCCAATAACCTAAGGTGCCTGAGATGCCTGCGCAAAGCAACAATTAATGACAACCGAAATTGCACCAAAAAGTTAATAACAATTATATATATTATATATATAGATATAATATAATAGCTAGTTAAATGACAAATTTACCCCAAGTTTCCATTATTAATAATAGCAAACCAAGTTTATTAGAGAAATAATTGAATATAATATTGTCACCGTCAAAACTTTCCTTCTAATGGAATTTAGCCAGATATTAATAAGATAGAAATATTAATATATATATATATATATATATATATTCTTAATATAAACAGCCGCCTAAGAAATCCGTGAAAGCTTCAATAGACCCCTGATAACCTTTTAATTAAAAGCCACTTTTAAAAAGCTAAATCTTGTCCTTTTAAACGTCAGCCGAATATCAAATGATCCTACTTATTCTCATCCCTTTACATACAATCAATACTGGCAGTGATTGGTTTCATTACATTTTTAATCTCTTAACATTTGGTGGTGTGTGTGTGGATCTTCTCTGTGGTTGGCCATTATTGACTGGTTTGATATAATTGTCAGCAAACCCTTCATATTGTCAGCCCTTGAGAGATTGTTTACTCATTAATGAGTTCATGTCACTAGCAGAATATTAGAGTCTAAAATGTTTGGGTGATGGTGTTTCATTTCCTCCCCCTTTTTGGTTGATGGGTTAGTCTTTTGTAATAGCAATACTGGCTATTTGTCCATTATTTTGGTTACATTGGCACTTTCCTTTCTTCTTGTGGGATTCAGTATACAGGTCAGGGTATTTCTTGTATTCATACAATGCTTAGCAAAAAAAAAAAAAAAAAACTCTTGTCAAAAGAAAAAAATGAAGAGAAAAGTTACAGCAACACAAATTTGGCCTTCCCCCCCTCCCTCAAAAGTGCTTTTGACTTAAAAATGATCGGTGTGGAATAGAAGTCATGTAAAATGACTGAGTGTGATACTTGGACAAGTAATTTGATCTTTTATCTTTCTTCTCTGTTTTCCCTCTTTTTCTCCAAAGTGAGTGATCGCCTCCTTCGTAAACTCAAATGATGACGTTTTGGATGGTTCGATAGCGGAAAATGGTGGTTCCACCAATTTCGCTTGGAAAAATGAAGGATTTCGTCGGAAACTAAGAGAGAGAAAACTGGCAAAAGTTTGAAAACTGAGATAAAAGATAATAACGTTAACTTTTGCCAACATAAAAGATTAAATTGACACAGATAAAAATTAGAGGAATAAAGTTGAATAAAACAATTAAGATAAGATAAAAAAATCTAATTTTGTCATCGCTTAACCTTTTTTTTTTTTTTAAGAGATGTCATCGCTAAACTTAGCCATTAATAAAACAACTATGCTATATATGGTGGGGATTTTTTTTAAGGAAAACTAACGAGTTCGATGATAAGAGTAAAACCGGCATGCACAAATAAGGGGTACTTAAAGATAAAAGCAATACTTAAGATAAAAAATGTTTGAAAAGAATATGGTAACGTGCTACGTACATTAATTGACTTTAAGTAGTTTTTTTTTTTTTTTTTTGTCTAAACCCAGCTGGTCTCAACGCCAACAACGAATGACTAATCACCGCTCGGGGACGCGGGCCGCTGATCAAACATTATTTTAACACCGTCGGGATCGAACCCGGAAAGAAACCAAGTTGACTTCAGAGTTGGTCCCGAGCAACCGCTTACAACCTGACTTTAAGTAGTTTAACACATAACTTAAATATAAATTTAATTTTAGTTTATATAAAATAAATTATATATTTAAATTGCATAAATTTTGAGATAAAACTTAATTATATATCTAATGTCTCTTCTTCTTCCTTTTTAAGAACAATGTCTCTTCTAATTAGACTAACATATATGTTGACGACAAAAATGAATTATTTATAAGCAAGCAATACATGTTATATCGATCTAAATACTCGCTGATGACTATTTATAGTGAACCCCTTCGTCAATCATATCTATCGTCAATATATATATATATATATATATATATATATATATATATATTATCCAATGTTAGAATTTTATTTAGGTTCCTAACTCTTTTTAATGGATCCTACACTGTTATATAGAATTAAGAACCTTCACTAGTTTTCAATTGAAGGATATAATTCAACTTAAATTTTTAACTAACTTTTTCTTCTCTCTTTTAGTTGGTTTTGCAAGAAGAAAATCTTTTTTAATCTTATAGAAGAATTGTTCTTATGTGAGAATCCAACTCGTTCTACTCCGATGGTTGTTCTATACACGAACTATTTTTAGTTCTAAAACCTGCTATTTGCTTATCAAAAAAAAGTTCTAAAAACCTGCATTGAAAAATGTTAGAAAATACTAATAACATACTTTTATTATACTTTTCCTTAACACGCTTTTTATTATTGAATGGATTTTATGTGAGTAAAGTATCAATTAAACCCCCAACCCCATGAGCCAGTCCCATTAGCCCCACATTTTAGCCCCCATTTTTTTGGGCCCACTTTAAAGGGGGCTTTTTACAGCCCTAATCCACACAGCCTGCTAATTATATGGGTTAGGGGTGGGTTTGGAATAGGTCAGCCCCTCATCAAGACATCCACTAATTGCCTTGTGATATCCACCCTCATCGGAGACAATGGAAGGGTGCCCCCACCTTGCATAGCATCACTGTCATTGTCCAATCTTCCACGTGATCTCGTGTGAATCTGGAAACATGGAAACGCAACTGATTTGAATGGTTTTTTTCTTGGTGAGTGCTATGGTACCCACCATAATTTTGGGGTAAATTTTACATTATTATTTTAATATATATATATATATATATATACTATATTTTATTTTTAATATTTATTTTTAATTACTTATTTTTGATAGAATATTTCTTATTGTTCTATCCATGATTCTATTTTAGTCATCATTATTTTTATTAATTCTATTTCTCTATCATATTCTCTTCTCTACAATCACAAGATTCACAATGATAATTCATATGTCTTTCGTGATACATCTCATAGCTTCACTTTTAATTCTTGTACTAAATTTTTTAAATTGTTTTGACTAGTTAAATCTAACATGCTTAGCTTGTATACAAATTTTTCTATATTTTGATTATTCATTCATTTGCTTAGCTCGATACTGAAATGATATCACCTTATTAATTTCGACACATTTTGTTTTATTCATAATTTTAGGGTAGTAATTTATACATAATTTAGGTCACTAAATAATTCATACTTATATTCATACATGAACATACCTATGGATACATCTATTTCTAATAATTCTTTATATATCTGTTTATGTTCTTCTTTACAATATGCTAGTTGTACTCTTCGTTGTATTTGGTGTAGATAAGTTTTTTGTTGCCAATGTTGATGTCTTAACTTATTAATTATTACTTGTTTACAGTCTTTTCATAATTTCATAATCAAGACACTTAATATTTCTTAATCTATTATCCTTAATACCAGTATTCATCATCAGAATATCTTTGTTCTTCAATAAATTCCATTTCTTCCAAATATTCAAATCCGATTCAATATCTAAGTTATGTAAATAGAATTCTTCTTGCCAAAATTGTTCTTTTATCTTTTTTATTATAATTTGTTTACAATCAATTGGAAGATTTAATTGTAATACACTTATTATTTCTTTACATGTTTGATCATCTAAATCCATTCTTATTTTAATCACTATCTTCAAAAGGTGGTGCTTCAGTTCTAAAGTAATTAGTTGAGTTTGAAGAGGAACTTGAAGATTCAAGATTCCATTTGTTCTTTATATAATTCATTATATTTTTCATTCCTTTTTTATGTTAGAGAATGGGGTATGGTCTGCAACAAAGAAGAAAAGAACAAGTAACATGCGCACCCTCCAAGACGTGTAAGAACACTGGGCTTTAGATTCGATTCGCCCCCACCAATCTCTCCTCATAGATTGGATGTAACAAGTATAACCGGCGAATCCCCTTCAGGATACAATGGAGAACCTTGGTTTGATTTGCACACCCTAAACCAAGCGTATCGTCAATGGTATTTTACAGAATAATAGTTTCCTTAATTCTCTCTGCGCATTAAGGGAAGAAAGGAAGTGATTTGGCTTGCAGAAGTTTAGCCAATTTTCAGACATCATTCTACATGCACAAGTGGTTCTATTTATAGACCAACTTATGTCTCTTGGTGAATGAAATAACCTTTCATGTATTTGAAAGAATGATTGCAACCTTTCATGAAAGTACACTTAATGAATGAACACATTTAATCATGAAAAAATACACCTATTAGGAAAGATTTGAAAGCCATGAAGAGACACACTTATTGGTGTCCTTCAACCTCTTTCCAACTTGGTGTCTTGGACTTCCATTATTTTGGAAATCCTCACAATCACCCACCATTTTCAAAATAAACCCAAATCCCATTATTCCGGAAATCACATGCTTTCAGACAAAGGTATCTTGAGGATTTGAACCTTTGCTTAGTAAGCCATGGTTGCACTCATCCCCAAATAAAGTGGTAGACAAGCTTTGAACCAAATATTCATTAGAACAAGTGTCCATGACTTACACATGAAATATCAGTACCATTGAACGACGTGTTAATGTGACATATTTGGTAAGGCCTTGTGTCGTGTATCCTTTTCATGAGAGCTTACAGAGTCAAGCCCGTTAACTCTAAGAAGAGGCCCCACTTCACTCTCATATAGGTGGACTTTACCAAAAGCACCCCCATAAGTTGGGCACCTCAGCACATATATGCTATAGGTCCATTAAGAGCAAAATCTCACCCTTTTCCTTTTGTCCTTATAGTATCCAAGTACTTTTAAACCTTGGGATGTATCTATTCATCAAGTATTTACAATCACACTCATAGTGTACTTTGGTCACATTGAACTCAAGACTTGATGCTACTCAAATGTGAGCTGGGTTTCCACCATTGGTGATCATTTAGATATGGGCTTGTCCCATCCCTGATGATGTTTTTCACATCATATCACTTGTCAGTCCTTTCGTTAAAGGATGCAAGATTTCTTTCCGTCTTATAAAGACCCTGGATATTACTCCATTTGCAATTAGTTCCTTGACATAACTATGTCTCAGCCCAATGTTCCTGGACTTTCCATTATGAACCTGGATATTTGCCCTTGATAGTGTTGAATAATATCCCGTTGTATAGATACTGGCACCATTAAAATTGGTATCTCATACAAAAAGTTTCTAAGTCATTCAATGTATTTGTTACCTGCTTTCAATACTATGAATTCTGCAGTCATGGTGGAATTTGCAATGCAAGTTTGTTTCTTGGATCCCCAAGAAATAACACCCCCCTAAATGTGAAGACCCAACCACTTGTTGAAGCATGGTCTTATGTATAATTCACCTAATTGGCATACGTGTATCCTTCTAATATCGAAGGATAACCATTATAGTTTAAACTCTAGTTCATTGCCCCCCTCAAGTATTTCAATACTCCTCGGACAACATGACAATGTCTTTGCTTGGATTACCTGTATACCTACTTAGTCTCCTACAACATATGCAATGTTTGGACGGGTACATGTCATGGCATACATTAAACATCCAATTACTTTTGAGTATTCAAGTTGTGCTACTAGCTAGACTACCTTTATTTGGTACTAAATTAATGCTATGATCATAGGGAGTAGTGATAGGTTAACAATCAAAGTGATTAAATTTCTTTAATGACTTTTCTACATAGTGAGATTAGGGTAAACCTACATTCTCACCATCTCTATTATTCTAATTCCTAGAATCACATCAGTTATCCCTAAGCCTTTCATGTCAAAATTTCTAGATAAGAAACTCTCAGTTTCTTCTACCTCATCTAGATCAGTACCAAATATTAATATATCATCAACATATACAAATAAATAAATCATGACCCTTTTTCCACCATGGAATTTACTATAAATACACTTGTCATATTTATTTATTTTATATTAATTAGCTAGCACAACTTGATCAAACTTTTGATATCATTTCTTATGAGTTTGTTCTAGTCCATACAATGATTTTTTTCAATTTACGCTTTTTCTTTTCCTGACCATTAACCACAAACCCTTCGGGTTGTATCATATACATCTCTTCATCTAATTCCCCATTTAGGAATAAGACATCCATTTGATGGATGACAAACTTATAGATGGATCCAAGTGTCAATAGCACTCTAATTGAGGCAATTCTTGCCACCAGTGCATATGTATCAAAATAGCCAATCCCTTTTGTGTAAATCCCATAGCAACTAATCTTGCCTTAAATTTATTAATGGTTCTGTCTACCTTCATTACAACCTATAGGTTTGGAACCGGTGGGAGGTCTACTAATTTGCACATTTTATTCCCCATTTATTGAGTCCATTTATTCTTGTATAGCCTCCTTCCCGAAAGCGACAACTCATGAGACTTCATTGCCTCTTCAAATGTCTATGGATCACTTTCGTATAATAATATATTGATCCATAACCGTCTATGGACTCTCTTGTTCCATCAACATGGAACATGAAAACCTTGGCTTCTAAGTTTTCTCATTTCTAGATCTCCGACTTTCCCTAAGTTCTAAACCCTTCAAAGTATCTTTATTAGATACATTACTCTGGATTATGTGCATTACTATGAACATTAACCCCGTGACTTGGAATTGAGTTAAACTTATTTCCTTGAAATATTAAATCCCCAAACTCAATCGATGTTAGTAACAGGATGAGTCACCGGATTCCATAATCATGAATCTATATACTTTGGTAATCTTAGCTTAGCCCGGGAACACACATTCAATTCCCCTTTCACCTAATTTCTTTATTTTGTTTAAAGAACTTTTATTATTGCCCTACAACCTCAAACTTTAAAATTTTTGAGATTGTACTTTCTACTTTTTCAGAGTTCATAGGGGGCATCTTGTTCCTTTTGCTTGGAACTCTATTTACTACCTAACAAGCCTTCAACATGTCTTCTCCCCAATATCATTTTACTAGATCATCATACAATACCATGGTTTTTACCGATTTGTTGTGGGGAATAAGATATAGTTGTTTTGTCAACTAGCCTACTAGACTCAAAGTAACTAGGGTTATAGAATTCTCTTATTCTTATAACTCCTAAAGCATTTAATAAATGTCATGTGACAAACAATTCAATTTACCCACATTATATATAACAACATATATAAGCATCAAGAGTTCGGAGTAATTAAAAATAAATTTATAATCTAACAATTATTTTCCTTAAATTTGTTTACTAACAAACAATTCATAATAAAATTGGATTAAATGTTCAACAAAAGACATTCATTAGCACAACCTAACTTGCTTGCACTCAGATACTGTGTCCAATGTTCAAATCCCATAGGCACCCATGTGCAAACCGAAAGCATTTGAACAATACAAAAATCATTTCTTGTCATTACGCTTTCTGCTCAATCAGAATTGGATTTTTCAAAAGACTAAACAAATAAATATATTTAACGACCGATGCATAACATAGACTTGCATGTTGTCCTGATGGTCAATGCCTCGTACCTAAACCGCACCTGGTCATGTGTTTGAACCCCATCGTGCACGCCCTTTTGGTTTTTAATGCCCATTCCGTTAAAAACGGAAATAAAATTTCAAAATTGCCACGCATTAGAGTTGAACACGCGACCTTAAAGAGAAACAAGAACTGAACCACCACCAATCCAACATACTAATTGGTGAAATCACCAACCGTTAAGTATATATAAATATAAATACTATACAAAACGCATTCTTTTCAAAAGATGCAACTTTTGGGGCATCCTCCGCAGCTGTCGGATTAACTAGACACGCTTGGCAGAGAATCGAGTTCATTTGACCCATTTATGACCCGCAATCATCTTTGACCATTTTTACAACTTGTCATCCCAAAGTTTAAACCTATTTTATTGTTTTCTATGTCTTGGATTCATGTTTCAAAGATGTTTTGAAATAAATCTAGATGATTTTTACAATAGAAAACAAACAAATCAATGATCCAAAATCATTTTCGGTTTTCAATAACATTCTTTCATGAATATTCATGTCTATCTTGACAACTTGGAACAATCCAAATCATATCCAAATATTTCTAATTTTTACAAAGGCAAGAAACAATCATCATCTTATATTTATAAAATCATGCACTCATAATATAAGAATATCAACTCTAAAATTAATTGGTTCTTGCATGGATCAAATCTATTAATGCATGCACTTAATATAATCATTTGTATCTAAGAACTTTCTATCAACATAGAGCAACATGCATGCATGCATAATAAATCAAACAAATTCATGTTCATCAAAATTCACATACTTGATTTTATTCTAAATCATCCATCTAAGGCTCTAATATCGTATGTTAATTTTAACACAAACAAAGAATGCCTTTAGCATTGTAAACACATGAATTTAGAATACTAAGTATAACATAGCCATGAAAGTAATTGTGTACCTTTCACCGTGATCTTGAATAAACTTATTTTTTATGAAACCTATGTGTACTCATCTCTCCTTGTTGTAAAAGGACCATGCATTTCTCTTCTCCTTACGAACGGAGTTTCCACCTTCGAACCTCTCCACTTTGACAATGCCAAATGTCATCTCCTTCAATGTTGCAACCATTTTATAAAACGATAATCGAACCTAAAGGAAGTGATTTGGCTTGCATAAGTTTAGCCAATTTTCAAACATCATTCTGCATGCACAAATGGTTCTATTTATAGACCAACTTTTGCCTCTTGGTGAGTGAAATAACCTTTCATGTATTTGAAAGAATGATTGCAACCTTTCATGAATGTACACTTGATGAATGAACACATTTAATCATGAAAAAACATACCTATTAGGAAAGATTTGAAAGCCATGAAGAGACACACCTATTGGTGTCCTTCAACCTCTTTCCAACTTGGTGTCTTGGACTTCCATTATTTTGGAAATCCCTCACATTTTATATTGTTTCTTTATTTTTCTTTCTTTATTTTCTTAATCAATTAATTCCTTTTCTTTTCTTATTATATGTTTTTCAATTAATTTTCTATTTCTATTTTCTGGATCTCTTTCTAGATAGTAATCTAAAGCTCCAGTAAGATCTCAAATATCTATTTTAGCTCTATCTTTCTTTAGGTAAAATTCTTCAATGAATTGTTTTAATTCTCCTTGTGACACCCTTCTACCCCGCACGTTAATATAAAACATTTACTTAAAAGAGAAAATATAAAAACATGCATTTAATTGAATAAAATAAAACTTGGATAAAAAGGTTTCACATCTCAACGTAAACAACGCGGAAATAACATAGTTTTTAAAGGATAAACATAAACAAGACAGGCAAAGAAAACTCAACCCCGATGTCACATACAGAGCTGATATAACCGAAATCTGGATACATCGCGGAAACAAATTAAAACTGAAACAACTAAACAACTAAACAACTAAGCATCCTAACTAGAGTCGCGGCTTCTCAGAGTCACTCCTCCACCGGCTGCTCACCATCCTCTGCATAAAGATACATGCAACAACAGAAACAGGAAACATGGAGTAAGAAATCATGTAAACACAACGTCATGAGAATAGGGATTAAGATGAACATACATCATATCAGGCATCGCAACAAACATCATACATCATCATTTACATGCTACAAGTCAACAGTCAATAGATGCTATGCGGTGCAACACTACTCTGCTACTCCGTTATGCATGTGGATTCAACTATCTCAGGAAGTCAACTTCGAAGTTACATATCCACATTGGCCATAAAAGCAAGAATGCCAGCAGTTCACCAAACCATGGGTGAACCCCTTGGATAGCCAACGTATCATAATTGGATACACCACCTCGGGGACACACGATTCACCAAACCTTGGGTGAACCACCCAAGACTTAGGCCAGATCATCATAACTTGGACGATCTCCCCTATGGTGAACATACCCCACTAATCAACTCCAACGTATGAATACGTGAGCACAACAACACACAAGGCAACCACCTCCTTTGCTTAGGCCAAAAAGCACCTAAGACTTACCACCATCATCAGTATCAACACCTTAGACCCATACAGTGGGGTCAAGGCCCCCTTGGACAAAAATCACCAAGGTTC
Organism: Sophora flavescens; assembly: GCA_030762895.1. Classification (NCBI taxonomy): domain Eukaryota; kingdom Viridiplantae; phylum Streptophyta; class Magnoliopsida; order Fabales; family Fabaceae; genus Sophora; species Sophora flavescens. The sequence continues at coordinate 437,173 of CM061067.1, read as the reverse complement.
AACATAACAACATCTCGACCATAAAGCATCGAGGTCACTTTGGCCAAAAAGCATCAAAGTGTAACAACATGCGGTAACCCATCGGGTACCGGCTCAACAAGCTTATTGCTCTTGGCCATCTTAATTAGTCTTTAAATTAGATTATCTAACTTGTTATCATTCGATTAGTGTATTACTATTTTGTTTGGGTATAATCGGAGTGAAACACCCCTGTAATTTATTAGTTTCAGTTTATGACCAGTAAGGGGAGCACGGGTGTGCTCACCCTAGCACGATCGTGCTGCCACTTAAGTGAAGCACGGTCGTGCTCTCAATGCGCGGCCTGCCTTCCAGAATTTAACTTGGAGCACGGTCGTGCTCCCTGTTCAGCACGGCTATGCTCCTGGGCGGGGTCATACTATTCTGGGCAGAATTCAACATGTTCTTGGAGTTTAGGCTCCCTAATTCTCTCAAATCAGATCCTAGGGTCTTAACTAAAACACTCGGCATGAAACCTTACCCCTCACTAACGCGGTTCATGTCTTATGAAGCATTTGGGAATAAATCCCTTAACTCCTATGTTAACTAAGAGTCCTAAAATAAACCAATTAGAGTCTTATTAACATATTTAATGTGTTAACAACATTAGCCAACCAACATTCAACATAATCCATATCAAAACAACAACATCCATAACATAGGCATTCATACCAAACTCATGGCACATGACAATTCAATAGGCATACCATATCATGAACAACTCAATAATTACAACAAATAGGCATACCAATTAATCCAATTAAACATATAAACAATTCAATCATACAACCAGGCAGATCATGGCATCAATAATATTATAACAACAATAAACGGGGCTATGGGAACCCCTCATCTTACGCTACTCCCTAGCCTAGTGTATACACGATTCTTCTCTCATACCTGGATTGAAGATTCCACAACGAGAGGCTAACGATGAACCGTTCACGTTCCCTTAAGCGGCCCAGTTAACCCTCCAAGCCTTGGTCAAACAAGAACATCAATCAATTAGTTCCCAATTTCAAATAATGGAAAAGGAAACTCAAAGGGAAGGAACCGTTACCTATAGCGATCCACACTGACGAACTAGACACTCCCACAACTCTCCAAAACTCCAACAAAGCAATGGGTTTAGAGAAGATAGGGAAGAAAAGGGTTGTTGCCGTACTAAGGTGGTTGTTGTCGTCACAATAGGGTCTATGACGTAAACCCTTGATCACTGTTCTGTTTATAAAGGCACAGACTCGAGCACGGGCGTGCTTGAGTTAGCGACTACGAGGCGCGTCCAGTCATTGAGCACAAGCGTGCTCACTGTTGAGCATGGTCGTGCTCACTGTTGAGCACGGTCGTGCTCAACTTAAAAGTTGAAACACGCTTCTGCCTTCAAGCACGAGCATGCTGGCTATTGAGCACGGGCGTGCTCATGCACCAGAAAGGGACTTTTGAACCAAAAATCCTACTAAGCCCTCAACCAACAAAACAACTTAAATAAAAGCATTTGAACGAGAAGCAGGGTGTTACACTCCTCTATTGCTCATATTTTATTTTTTAAATATAGGGTTAAATCTTTTACTTGATTAGATAATTTTATAATATCATTTTCTTCATTCGTTCTTTTTTGTTCTAGAAGAATAATCGGTCTTGGAATTGATTCTATTTCGAGAATTCTTGGTCTACTTATAAAAGTTCCTAATTCTGTTATTTCATTTTTCTTTGGAAAATAAATTTTTCCTATGTCTTCAAATAATCTTGGAATGTCTATTCTATCATTATTTCTGAAGGTAATACTATGGTGTGAGTTGGTTAATGCATAGTTTACACAGTATGTTATTGAAAATATTTTATCTCCTGATTTCATTATGGTTTCTCTTAAAAATTTGTATTCAAGGGTTAATGCTTGATTAAGTCTTTGCGTATTTAATGGGATTCCTATATTTGGTCTAATTTCAAACTTTAATTTTACAAAGGCTAAATTTCCTTCTATTACTCCTAATACTTTATCTTTTGGGTCATTTATTCTATTATCCTTTAAAACTAATTCAATTAGTGAATTTATTCCTTCTTGAAAAGTTGCTTTAATTAGAACTTGTACTGCTCCTATATGGATATATCCTAATTTCTTTCTATGTTCTTGGTTTTTTAGATTTCTTTTTAGTTCTAAAATTTTTTATTTACTTATTAACTGAATACTTGTATTTCCTTGAGTTTCATATATATCTATGGGTGATTCATTCATTATTTTCCCGTAATATATTATATTTTCTTTTTGATTGAATTTCTTTAGTATATTTATTATTTTTTCTTTCTTTCCTACCATATTTGAAGTTTCTACTAAATCTAGGTCTTCCTTCTGAATTTTCTTAAATAATTTTGGATTAATTAAGATGTTTCCTTCATAATTTCCATCTTCTTCGGTAATTTGTAAGTGTTCTATTTCACCAGTTTCAATTTGATATATTTCAGACATTATTTTGCATAAAATAAATCTAGTCTTGAGAAGAGTGACTTAGTAATCATACCTCTGCCCACTTCTGCTTCCGTTGGTTGCTTCTTTTGATTTTTGCTTGTTATAGAGTAATTGATAGAATCATTTGGAGAAAGAGAGACTTTATTTAGTAATTGGTTCTTTTACATGAGGGGGTTGGTTGGACACTCAACCATCCGAGCTATACCACAAAGGTGTAGCATACTTCTCTCTAATAGAGATCACACACAAGTGAGAATAGAAAAAAAAAATCGAATTCTGGTTTGCCTCAGTAAAGGAGGACTTATTTATCGACTAGACATACAGACGTAATTTACATAAATGACCTTCAAATAATTGCTTCTGGTCTAATAATTCGACTGATGACGTCAGTGTTTACGTCATTGTTCAATAATCCTGCTTGATGACGTCAGTGATTATGTCATTCTTCAATTATTGCATCATCTGAGTCCTTGTCTTCTTCCTGGTGCTTGTTGGTGCTTTCTGTCATAATCTGTCTTTTCGTACATCTTTCGCATTCATGATTTTTGATTTCTTTAATTAATTTACACAACTGACTCAAAACAGCTGGTTTGCAATTCATTGTCGGGCCTTCCAATGCATAGAATGAGAATTCAAAGTTTGTCAGGATGCTTAAGTCCTTTTTCCTTTATTACTTTGCCGATTGTTTTGCTTAGAAACAAAGTATTTGGGATTTATAATTGGTCTTGATAAAATAATTTTGTCCTATTGCTTGACATTGTCCATAGATGCTTGCCAATTGGTTAGCTATTATTGTTGTTATGTCATCTTCATCATATGTGGTTCCTTTTGCTTCGTCCATTAATGGAAAATTATTGTTGCTTATACCCATGTAGGCGAAGTGCTTTGTCGGCTGTCTTGTTTTAAAAAGTCTGGGTATGTTGAGTAGAACTTTAAATAAATATTTCTTTCTCCAGCTACCTTCTTTTTATACAGTTGAACTACTTCTTTGAAGTAATGTAGGAACAGATTAATCTCTTCAAGATTCTTGCTTAGATATAGACACTCAATTAGTCCAAATTGGAACATATTGAATGTCAGAGCTGGGGTTGATCCTGGAGTAATTTTTGTTTTAATTCCATAGACCTTTCTATCAACCATGTAAAAATAGTTGACTCTTTCTTTTTCGTTCCGGTTAGTTAATCTTCCAAGATATTCATAAAAAAAAAATTCGGAGAATTGAACTAGTAATTTGTGGTCTGCTTTATACCATTCATCATAGAGTCCTGGCATTGGTCCATTAAAGACGACATACCATTTGCTTGTTTCTTTTTGAGCTTCTTCTTTGACTTCATTTGGGATTCTTTTCTCTAAAAGTCCTTCTGCTTGCATCTCGAGTTCTAGTACTTTTAAATCTAATTTTATTAAATCCAATTCCTTTAGCTTATGCTCTTCTAATGCTTTTTTGAGCTGGTATTGCTGCTTTAGTAATTCTGTTGTGCCTCGCTCCATTCTCTGGATAAGATATCTGAAAGGACGTTCTTTTCTCCTTTAATATGAGAAATTGAATAATTATATTCAGATAACTTCATTTTCCATCGGATTAATCTCCCTTACTTATAAGTTCCTTTGTGATTAATATTCTTAAAACCTGCAACATAAGTAGAATCAGTTCGAACAATAAATTCTTTATCTAGTACATAGATCCGATGTTTTTCCAACATTCGGATTAGTGCTAGAGTTTCTTTTTCATGTGTTGGATAATTGATTTCGCTATCTGAAAAAGTTCCAGATACGTATCGACATAATAATTCTTTCTTTTGTCCTGGAGGCCTTGCTTTCATGACTCCTCCCCAACAGTCATTAGATGCATCGATTTCTATAATAATTAGATCATCATCTGATGGATGATATAGCTTAGGAAAATCCTGGCATATTAATTTCATTTTTTCGATAATTGCTTTATCTTCCTTGGTCCATGACCAAAAGGCATCCTTCTTTAATATTTGTTGAAGTGTTTTTCTTTTAGCTGCAAGATCCTTTATAAAACCTTCACTGGAAATATATGTTAGTAATCCAAGAAATCTTTATAATTCCTTTTTATCTTTTAATTTGGTAGGAAAATTCCGTAGTTTTTCTAACACATGCTTTTGCATTAGAATTTTGCCTTTCTCAATTTATAATCCCAAATAATTAATTTTATTTTGAGCTAATACCGCTTTTTCTTGCTTAAGACTACTCCATGTTCTAAACATTATTAAGTACTGATTTCACTTTGTTAAAATGATCATCTAAATCTTTATTAGTAAAGATCAAGATATCATCAATATATATAAGACAAAAATCCTTAAATTCTTTAAGTATTGAATCCATTCTTGGTTGAAAGATTCCTGTTGACTGCTTCATTCCCATTGGAAGTACATTCCATTCATATTGACCTTGAGGACAACTAAATGCTCATTAACGCTTTAGATTCCTCAGATAATCTAATTTGATAAAATCCTGATTTGCAATCAAAGGTATTAAACCAATTCATATTTCTAATTTGTTCAATAATTAAATCTTTTCTTGGAAGAAAATAAGCATCTCCTTCCATTGCATCATTTATTTGTTTATAGTTAATCACCATCCTTCTTTTTCCTCTTTTTATTTCATTATGATTTTCTACATAAAAAGCTGGTGCTGAATGCTTACTTTTTGATGGCCTAATTAATCGTTTTTTGCACATTTCTCCAATATCCTTTGCAAATTCATCTCTATCCTATTTTGTATAGATCATAGGTTTACATTTTACTTCTTTAGTTGGATCTTTTAATTTTAATATAGTTAATTCAGTATTTTTGTTATTAATATTTGGATCTAATGGATTTTCACTACATACTTTGTCTAAAAGTTCTTCTATATGAGCTGAAATTCTCTTATTTGGTTCCAAATTTATTAATACATGACGAATTTTAAAACATATTTCACTGACTATTTTACCACGATTAAGCTTGCTAAACTTTGATTTTTTAGAATAAATACACTCATAAAAATGAATAATTGGGATATTTATTATTTCTCTTTGTTATTTTTTTATAGATATATGGTGTCTTTAAAGATATATATTCTAAATACTGGAAAAATGGTGTATATAATGATATAATCTTAAAAAGTTATTCCTGATAATTATGTACGCTTGTATCTTGTTGATATATTGTTGGTACCACAAATAATTTTTCTTGTATTATTAATGTAATTCTTGTTACCACCCAATATAGTGGATGTATTGATCTATCTGCTATTTGTATTTTGACTGGTTTTTCTAATTTTTCCCATTTATCAAACAACGCTCTTTTTGCTAGACAAATATTTACTCGAGTATCTATATATGCTTTAGTTTCTTTTCTACTTTTTTTTACTATTATTTTTATATAAGTATTATTCGGATTCTTTTTCTTCTGAAGATAATTCATCCTCAAGATATTCATATATGCTTTCTTCAGTATTAGTCAACTCTTCTTCTAGTGGTTCAAGTTCATATATTTGGTATACTTGTTTTATTAATTTCGATTTTTCTTTAAAATCTTTTTCTTTTCGTTGAGGACATTCATTTGCATAATGGCCTTCAACATTACATATCCAACAAATACATTTCTTTTTTCCTTTCAGGCAATATTTTCTTGGTGTTGATTTCTTTTTTCTAAAGAATTTTTTCTTATTATTTTTATAATACGTTTTCTTTTTTGGAAACATTCTCTTTAATTTTGGTTTGTTATAATATTTTCTTTTTCTTATTGGTTTGTTACAACCATAATTTCCAGGTTTTTCCATTTTTGGAATGTCACAACAGATTGCAATACTTCCTCTATTTAATTGTCTTATTGTTTCTCTTGCTAAACATTGTTCTCTTAATTCTTGGTATCTTGTTTGAATAACTCCTCCTAAAGTATTGACTGTTTCATTTTACCTGGATTCCCATAATTTCTTTATTTTAGCATTAAGGGGATATGATAATTTATCTATAAAGATATACTTATAAATTTCTTTTGTTCCTTCATCTAATTGATAATAACATTTTTGGTATTCATAAATAAAGCTTTCTATTTGATACATATCACATATTTGCATTTTATTTAAATGAGTTTTAGCCTTTTCATGTAAGAATTCATTTGTTTTTTCTTGTTGATCAAACATAGTATATCATATAAATTCTTGATAGATCATAGACGTAACCATTTTAGCAAAATCTTGGTTATTATTTACTAATCTTGCATGTTTTTGTCAATCTTCGTCTTTAATGCTAAGTAAAAATCTTTGTACATTTCTTGATGTTTTAAATGTTAGAAAGTTTTTAACACCCATCATATTTAGTTTATTAAATTTTTCATCGATTGCTATTAATAATATTAATTCATTAGTCCATTGTAATAATACTTCTTCTTTATTTCTTACACAATCAATGTTTAATATATTTCATAATCTAGTTGATTCATAATGAGGTTTAAATTCTTCTTTAATTTTTGTTCATTTATTATTTTTCCTTGCATATCTTTTTTATTATACACTGTTTTTTCTTCGTATTTATCACATGCTACATCAAGAGTATATCTATATTCTTCCCATTTTCTTTTGGGCTTTGTTCCACTATATTCTCCTTTTTCCATTTTTATATAATTTTCTTCAGATTCTGAAGATGAAGTATAATTTAAAATTATTTCTTCGTTTTCATCATTTTCTTTTATTACTTGATCTATTTTTTGTATTTGATCATATTCTTCTTCAATTATTTTCAATTGTTCTAATAATTTTTGAATCTCTTCTAAATCATTTGATTTCTTTAATGTTTTCATATATTCATCTTTTATCCTCTCCATGAAGTTACTGGTTTAGATAATTTTGATAGTTTCAAATGTGTTTCTTGTTTTACGATTATTTTATCTAACTCTCTTGATTTTAGTAATTTTTCTAAATATTTTATTGTTATACATTTATTCTTTTCTTCATCTTCTAAAAGATGTTCTAATTGTTCTAGAATTTTTCTAATTTTTTTAATATCTTTATTTTTATCTATTTCTTTGTCTTTACTTATATTATTTAATGTATCTCTTATATTATTTATTTCACTTTGTCCTTTTTGTATTCTATTATAAGTATAGTTTACAATTTTATTGGTGTTTTCTATTAATTGGATAATATTTTTATTTGTTTCTTCCATTATTTTTTCTATTATTTCAAATTTGACATTTTTTCAAATAAACCCATTATTTTAATATTTTATTTATTATTATTTTATTCAAGGGTACGATACTTAGAGATACCAGAGAATTCTCTCTTTTTTTTTTCTTTCTAAAATGAACGATTGGTATTTTAGCATATTAACTCTGAACTGATATGTGAACTTTAAGTTGTTAATAGAAAAGCCAGTATAAATTCTTCAATATCACGTGAAAATATGATCTGGGTTCTTAAACTTTTAATTTAGTCTACCATGGCTATGAAAAAACAAAGAAAGATATAATACTTGATTGTACATTCACGTAGTTGTCCACTCCACTATGACATTTGGACAAGGTTGATGATGTGCGATTGTGCTTTGAAGGGCCAAGGACGGAGGATATATGCTTTGAGATGTTAAACATAAATATTATGAGGGACTAAAAAAAAAAATTATAACAAACTACTTTCATAAGATATAACAAAACTGTAATTTCTTCCACCAACTGAGGTTGGTGGGAGTGATTAAATATCTATCGCCCCTTAATCAAGGTCTCGAATTTGAGTCTTGGGTATGGAAAAAATCTCAGCTGGGAGGGATGTCACACCCATCGAGGTGCCAAACAAACTCCCGCGGGAGATTAGTCCCCGTCTCAGGTTGACGGTAGGATACTCTCGAAGTAGATAAAAAAAACTGTAATTTCATCATGTGCCCATGCCCTACCCTATTCAAGGCCAAGTCTGACCTAATCTATTTAATAAAAAAAGTCAAGTCAATATTTTTAAAAAAACTTATATAGCTAAAATGGCCGGGTTAAGACTTTATAAAAAAAACCAATAGGCCTATCGAGCCGGCCTATTTATATGTGTTGAAGTGTTGTATTACAAAAATTTAATATAAAATTGTGTAGGAACTGTTACATTTTATTATGGAGTCTACCAGTAATACCACGAATGTAGATGATGATATTATTTTCGAAACTCCTCGTGTATGAAAGTGCAAAGATGACTGAGAAAGAAATCTAAAATGATTGGAAATGCAAGTATTAATTAACATATTTTTAATTTTATAAAAAAATTAAGGCCCATGGGATGGCCCTAACCCACTGGGCTTTCGCGGCTTTTTTGTCTTGTGAGTTTTTTTATGTATGGGCTTTCTGGCCCTATAGGTTTTTTTGGTCCTGACCCACGTGGATTAGGACTAAATGGAGTGAGCGGGATCAAATTGGCGACTCTATATGTTAGACTCATCAAAACACATACCAAATAATAAACAGCGTGGTAAGAAAAGTGTGATGAAGATCGTAGTCATGCAATGCTAGCATTCCTCAAAATGCTAGAGAGTGTTTTCTTATTTTAAAAGGAACTAAATCAGATCTCATCCCCATCCGATGGAGCTGAACGCGGGAGTCAAATCGGGGGGGGGATACGCTTGAAAATTATTTGATAAGCAAAAGATATTAATTTTTTCGTAGATATAAATATAAATATACAACAAAAAGATGGAGCAGTAGGAGTAGAATATACGCAAAAAGGTCAAGAGAATTAAAAAGTAACAAAATCCAAAGAGAGAGAAAAAATGACAACGGTTTTTGAGTTGTATTGTGTGAACAGTCTAGCGTGAATTCCAGAATCACAAAGCCTCAAATCAAAGAAACTCTCTTTCATTCTGGTCATCACTCTCAGCAGCGGCTGCTACTGCTGTGCTTCTTCATTCTACTGCAAACAGTTGTTTTCACTCTTCAAATTCAACCTTCCTCATCATCAACCATTTGTTCTTCTCAATAGTAAAAAAGAAATCTTTTCGGATTGCTGTCAATTGGGTTCGCTCTTTGAATTGATAAAAGGCACTGCCAGTTAGTGAGTATGCTGATCTCTCTCTCTTTTTCCCCCCTCTAAATGTCCCTACTATCATTCTGCGTCCTTCTTCATTTTTGTTTCTCTGTTTTTTTATGTTTCCAACCAGAATTCGGATCACTCACCATAAATTGTTAATATCTATGTGATTGTGATTCTCGGATTTCAAAAAGCCACTTTTCTGAATAAAGATATAATAATTACACTAATTTCTTCTTTAAAGTGATTGTCCTCGGTCTGAATCGATGTCCTTTTCATTTATTCCTGTTCTGTTTACATTTTACACTGCCTTCTCTTATTCGATTTTTCATCCACACTTTTCGGTTTTCATATTTTATTTTCTATTACAAACATTAGTCCTTCATTTATGTTGCTTGACTTTGGAATATCCATTTGGTATGAAATCTGCTCATTCTATTTGTGTTTTATTTCTTAAGAACAATTAGATTTGCTTGTTTGCTTCTTGTATTACTTTTCATTGTTTATGCAGCATTTGAAATTGTGTGGCATATTGTCATGGACATTCATATTTTCTTTTCTGATACTTCTTTTGGTGTAAGTTTTCTTTTCTTTTCATGGTTTAAGTATTTAAAGTTAATGCATACTTGTTTTAATCAGATAGGAATGGGAATATATCTCAGCACTCCCAAAACTGAGAAGTTTTCTGAAGATGGTGAAAATGACCGTCTTAGATATGGTTTATCATCCATGCAAGGGTGGCGTTCAACAATGGAAGATGCTGTGAGTAATCATTGAAAATTTTGTTAGTTTTATAAACTGATGAGGATCATTTTCACATAAATCCAGAATCCATGAAGTGAATAACTTTAACCACCAACGTCACAATCTATAGTCTTAAAAAGTACCTAGGGTGGTAAAAATATGCTATGTTGTATCTACCAACACAGGTTCTAAATCCTGTTTTACACTTAGATTGCTTCCTTTTGTTTGTCTGGTTGCATTGGAAGGTAAAGTTTGTTGCAGTGTCATTGCTTCCTTTTTTTTTTTCAGTAGCCTTCCAATTTGTTAAAACACTAGCATGATACATGGACTGGAATATAATTTTAATAACACCGTGGTTTATGGATCAACAAGTTACTCGTAAGTTTATGCTAAATGCTTTGTTGGATTAATAGACGTGACGGACTTTCTTCCACAAGAATATCATAAATATTATTTCGTGTGTGAGTTAATGGGTTTTTCTTATTCTTCTATACTATGATGTATGCAGTTTACAGTGGGCATCGTGAGTCATTCTTTTAAGGTTTCTACTCTCTGCAACTGTTATAGAAATTGAAAAATATTTGTTTTTTCTTTAAACAAATTGTTAGCAAGTTATGAGATATGTGAGAGTCTCAAGAATTTTTCGAGACTCATTCTGCCATGACAAGGATTGTTTTCAGTAGTATCTGATGACTGTAGTATATTTGTATGGTACTCTGTTGATTTTGGTTACTGCCTAATTGATTCTGTTTTTATTTTTGTATTTTTCAACTCATTTTATTGATTTTGCCTGACTTAGATTCATCTTAGTTAATCCATTAATATGCTGTTGATTTTTTGTTCTCTTTTCTTTTGTTAGCATGCTGCATATACTGATCTGGATGAGTCCACTTCATTTTTTGGTGTTTATGATGGTCATGGAGGTAAGTTTTGAAAAAGTCTTGCTACATTGGCTGATGGCAGAATTGCATTTACTACTTCACTACAAATTACAAATGTTTCCTGTCCATGCAACAATGACTTATTTTTGCTTTTTCTATTTAATATTTCTCATTTGGAGATAATATCTCACCCTCTTATTTCTGCCTTTTCTGTTTTATAACAAATGGAAGACTAGGATATGGTACTTCTTAAAGGATAAGAGAAAGTAAAACAACAAGGAAAAGAAAAGAAGAAAAGGATAGAGAAGCCCTATACGATAAAACCAAAAGGCTAAAACAACTTATCCTCCAATCTTTCTGAATTTTCATAAGAGTGCACTTTGCAAAAGCTATCTTCCAAATTATACCTTTGTATATTCTCTTCTTTCGGTAACATTTATTACTTTTTGATAGAAAGTTATAAAGTACCTTTGTGTTGGTCATCAATGATTTCAACATTTGAAGCATAATGTAAATTTTGAAGTAATTTCTTAGATGAATTGTTATATTTTAACTTAGGGTAATGGTTAGTGGACTAAATCTTGTGACATGCATGACGACCACAGCACATCTATATTTCATCCTTTTATACCAAGGTTACTCTTGTCGTCATGTGCCTTGATTCTAGGTTCTCAAGATTAAACCCTACAGGCTTTCATCTTCTGGTCAACTGGTTTTTCTGTTGTGCCTCTAAATTTTCTGAGCTTATGTTCTATTTATTACATTGTTCTTTTTTCCCCATATATCTTTTCAAACAAATAGATCCTGGTTGCACTGTTTAGGACATTTTTCGGTTGAAAAAATTGAGGTCCATTTGTGCTGACACTTCTTTACTCCTTAAGTTTTTTTTTTTTATTTATAAATAACAGCAAAGCATTGGATTCAAGCTATGTGGGTGAAATTAAATAGTGATTCGGGTGTTATTTGTGATAAAAAAGTGCCTCTCTATCTAAAAGGAAAATTTACCACACAACTATAAGATCTGTGATGTTGTATGGTACTAAATGTTGGGCTGTAAAAAGCCAACAAGAGCATCATAAGCTTAGTGTTTAAGAGATGAAGATGTTACGTCAGATGAGTAGACACACAAGGCAAAACATTATTGGGAATGAATCCATTAGAGAGAAAGTAAGGTTAACACCTATTGCAAAGAATATAGTAGAATCTCACTTTATATGGTTTAGCCATGTGAGGAGATGACCATTAGAAGCCTCAATGAGAACTAAGAAGAGTAGATCGGGTGGAGGACAACCCATTAGTTAGTGGTACAGAGAACCAAGAAAAACTATGATGAAGCCATTACGAAAGACTTAGATTTGATGGCATATCTGAAGACATGGTTACGATAGAACACAATGGTGTCATTGATCCATATAATTGACCCCACCTCGTGAGAAAAGGCTTTGTTGTTGTTGTTTTGCATATATTTGAGCTACAAATATCAATAATGACTACTAACAGAATACTGCAGAAATTTGTCTAGTTTACAATCAAAGCTGTGCTATGGATGCTTACCTGATCCCAAATTTCAGGTAAGGTGGTTGCAAAGTTTTGCGCTAAGTTTCTTCACCAACAGGTGCTCAAAACTGAAGCATATGCAGCTGGAGATACAGGAACCTCCCTTCAGAAAGCTTTTTTAAGGTTGGATGAAAAAGAGGCCCCTTCTATACTTAATGGCAGTTCCTCTGTCCTGTATTTAGCAATTTAGATGTCAAGAGTTTTCATGCTTGCATGAGTTTTTGTACTATTTAAAACCTTCCATTTGAATCATCAGCTAAAGTTTTGGTTTTGTAGTTCTTATTCTAGATCATGTTTTTTTCTTTAATATACAAAGAAGTGTAATTGACAATGGTCTTACTCAAACTCACACACTTGAATAATTGGAAGAGTATGAAGTAATTACATCTATCTTTTTAAATAACAAGTTGTAGCCCACTTCAATTGAAATTAGGAACAAAACAAGTATTTTCTGAATTGCTTGTGTTACCTTCACACAGCATAGAGGTATTCTATTTATACACTAGAAGAATTAAATACAACTGATAATTACAAGACAAATAAATGAGGCACCTATTTCCTATAGACATTTCCTAAGTTCATGACCAGAGAATACATGAACCTCATTAATTTACAATAGCTATTTCCTAAACTATTAATGACAGTCCATGAACCTTTGGACGGTGGATTCCAACATTAATGACAGTCCATGAACCTTTGGACGGTGGATTCCAACACTCCCCCTCAAGCTGGAGAATGGATATCAATCATTCCTAGCTTGCAAGTAAGTTGGTTGAATCGATCCGTTGGCAAACCCTTTGTTAACACATCTGCTAGTTGTTGCCCAGAGGGAATGTAGGTTGTTGTTATCATTCCACTTTCCAATTTTTCCTTGATGAAGTGTCAATCTATGTCGATGTGTTTTGTCCTGTCATGCTGAACAGGATTATGAGCAATACTGATAGCCGATTTATTATCACAGAACAACTTCATAGGACCTCCACGCTTTATCTTCAAGTCATCAAGCACAATTTTCATCCACAACAGTTCACAGATTCCTTGTGCCATAGCTCTAAATTTTGCCTCTGCACTTGATCGAGCCACTACACTTTGTTTCTTACTTCTCCAAGTAACAAGGTTCCCACATAAGAACACGCAATAGCCTGATGTGGATCTTCTATCACTTACTGAACCTGCATAGTCTGCATCCGTATAAGCCTCCATAGTCAAGTTTCCATTTCTTTTGAACAAGAGTCCTCTTCCTGGAGTGGCTTTGAGATACTGCAGTATACGTTCTACAGCCTGTAAGTGTCTCTTCCTTGGATCATGCATGAACTGACTCACAACATTGACCGCATATGCTAGATCTGGTCTAGTGTGTGCCAAGTAAATCAACTTCCCCGCGAGTCTCTAATATTGGACTTTGTCAACCTTGTCACTCTCCTTTTCAGTGCTCATTCTATGATTTTGCTCGATGGGAACACCTGCAGGTTTACATCCAAGTTTCCCTGTTTCCTTCAAAAGATCAAGCACATACTTCATTTGAGAGATGAAAATGCCTTGTTTAGAGTAGGCCACTTCAATCCCCAAGAAATACTTCAGTTTTCCAAGGTCCTTCATCTCAAATTCTTCAAATAATTTTTCCTTGAGTAGTTGTCTCTCAACTGGGCCATCTCTTATAATCATTATATCATCAACATAAACAAGAAGTACAGTCAATTTTCCTCCTTCTGAATGTTTGAAGAAAAGTGTATGATCTCCTTGGCTTTGCTTGTAACCCAGCAACACCATAAGTTTTGTAAATCTCCCAAACCATGCTCAGGGAGACTGTTTTAGCCCATATAAAGCCTTCCTCAATCTGCAAACTTTGTTTGTTCCACTTGTGGGACCAAACCCTGGGGAAATCTCCATGTACACCTCCTCCTCTAAGTTTCCATGCAAGAAAGCATTTTTGACATCAAACCGGTGTAGTTCCCACCCAGAGTGGGCAGCAAGAGAAAGTAAAATACGAACAGTGTTCATCTTTGCCACTGGAGCAAATGCCTCCTCATAATCAAATAGGTCTAAGTGTATCCCTTTGCCACTAGTCTTGCTTTATACCTGTCTAGAGTACCATCTGACCGGTACTTTACAGTGTAGATCCATCTACTCCCCACTGGTTTCTTTTCCTTTGGCTTCTCAACAATTTCCCATGTTCCATTTCTTTCCAGAGCTTGCATCTCCTCATTCATGGCTTGAACCCAGTTCTTGTCCTTCAACGCTTCTTGTATTGTTCTAGGGATTCTGATAAAGTCAATGGCTACAATAAAGCTTTGGTGCTGCAAAGAAAGGTTTGTGGTGGAAACAAATTTGGAAATAGGGTACTTAGCACAAGATCTTTTTCCTTTTCTTAAAGCAATAGGTAAGTCATCATCAATGTTAGGATCACAATTAACCAAAGGAATAGGTTCGGAATGAATGAAAGGAATAGATTCAACATGAATGGGACTAGTGTTTTCAGTACTTACCATGGGTTCAGATATTTGGGGTTGCGACTGGACCACGGAGGGGTGTTTCTTCCTTTGATAGACCAGTTTTGGCGAGCTTGCTCTAGTCTGAGGAGCTAATTCCTGTGTATCAGAAGGCATATCAGAAGATTGGAGCAAGGGAATGTTGCTTTCTGGAAAGATCTCAGCTTCCAAATCAGAAGTGTTATTCTCCCCCGAAGCTGAGAGGAACGAAAGTATGACTGATTTTCTTGGAAGGTGACGTCCATGGAGACATACACTCGATGAGAGGTAGGGTGATAACATTTGTATCCCTTCTTGTCAGGGGCATAACCAATGAACACGCATTTAATAGCACGAGGGTCAAGTTTGCCCCGATGCTGACGATGGACTTGAACAAAAGCAACACATCCAAAAACACAAGATTCAAGACTTTGCATAATAGGAACAGATGGAAAAAAATGTTTTCATGACATGAACAGGACTCAAACCACCAAGGCTTCTAGAGGGTATTCTATTTATTAGATAAGCAGCAGTTAAAACAGCTTCCCCCCAATATGACTTTGGAACTGACATTTGGAATAACAATGCCCTAGTCATTTCAAGTAAGTGTCTGTTTTTTCTTTCAGCAACCCCATTCTGTTGGGGAGTATCAACACATGTAAGTTCATGAATAATACCTCGTTCTTTAAGAAAGGTAGAAAGACTTTGATTGACATATTCTCTACCATTATCAGACCTCAAGCGTTTAATAGTTTTTCCAAATTGAGTATGAATCATATGATAAAACTGAGTGAATAATTTGTAAGCTTCAGATTTATCTTTCATCAGGAATATCCAAGTGACACGAGTGCAATCATCAATGAAAGAAACAAACCATTTTGCACCAGAAATATTAGGAACGGTAGCAGAACCCCAAACATCAGTTTGAATAAGAGAAAAAGGTTCATCACTTTTCCTAGCACTTGAAGGAAAACTTACCCGATGATGTTTGAAAAATTCACAAACATCACATTGAAAGGACTCAACCGATTCATTCAAAAACAAAGAAGGAAACATGGACTTAAGTAGAGTGAATGGGGGATGCCCAGGACGATTATGTTGGAGCCAAATTTGGGAGGAACAAGACTTGGATTGATGACAGGAATGTTGCAACTTCACACCAGATCCACCTGAAGTTTCCATCTCAAGGTAGTACAACCCTCCCCGTTCCTTAGCAACTCCAATAGTCTTCCCCGTAGTAATGTCCTGGAATACACAATGAGAAGGGAAAAGGTTAGATGACAGTTAGGTCTTTGGTAAGTTATGATAGAAAAGGTTAGATGGCACATAACATTTTGCAAATTTAGAAAAGGACTAAGTTTAACATTACCAAATCCTGCAACTGATGTATGAGAGCCATCAGCTACAGTTATGTGATGACTACCCATGGGGATTTGATAGGATGAAAAATGAGAATAAAAGGTCATGTGATCGGTGGCACCAAAATCAATAATCCAAAAATCCTCGGGGACAGTACCAGAAGCATGAGAAAATAAAGAACATAGATTCTTACCATTTACACCATTTGAAGAAGTGCGAGACTGCTTACTAGAGTAATGGGTGATAGCCGAGATGTTGGTAATCTCAGTGTTAGACATGATGGTTGGGTGTGATAACAACCAAGAGTGCGATGAAGGTGTAAAAAACACAAGCTGCAATGAAGGCAGCAACAAAGAAGAGGGTTTGCGGTGAAGATGACTTTGGGTACTGTGACTAAGGAAGATAAAGCACAATGAAGGTGCTGAACATGTAATGAAGGCACAAGACAAAACAGGTCCTGCAATGAAGGCAAGGCACCTAAGGTCACTCAGCAATGAAAGCTGAGGCAGCGGAAAAGCAAAGGCAGAGACTCCCAAGGTCGGGAGCTTTGATACCAAATTGAAATTAGGAACAAAACAAGTATTTTCTGAATTGCCTGTGTTACCTTCACACAGCATAGAGGTATTCTATTTATACGCTAGAAGAATTAAATATAACTGATAATTACAAGACAAATAAATGAGGCACCTATTTCCTATAGACATTTCCTAAGTTCATGACCAGAGAATACATGAACCTCATTAATTTACAATAGCTGTTTCCTAAACTATTAATGACAGTCCATGAACCTTTGGACGGTGGATTCCAACATTAATGACAGTCCATGAACCTTTGGACGGTGGATAATCTTTGGACGGTGGATTCCAACATGTTAGTTGCTGTCAGTGATTATGTTATTATGTATTATTTAATTGATTTCATTTCACAAAACTTACAGAAATAAAGAGCCAGACCTGAAGTTTGGCATTATATCCTCTCTCTTAGTTTAATTGATATTGAAGAAAAAATGATCACAAAAGTTTTAAATTCGTATTTTCAATAATATGCAGAATGGACGAGATGATGCGTGGTCAAAAGGGATGGAGGGAATTAGCAACCTTGGGGGATAAGATAAACAAGTTTACTGGGATGATAGAAGGGTTGATTTGGTCTCCACGAAGCAGTGATGGTAATGACCAAGTTGATGATTGGGTTTTTGAGGAGGTAGGTAATGACATTTGAAGAAGGATACCTTCAATTCTACTCTTCACTCTTCAGTATCACAGGTTCATTGGATATACTCGGTAATTTGGTGCCTGGCATATGACTTTAAGTGGAAAAAAATATCATGTTCTTGGATAAAACTGTTACATTCCTCCAGATATGCTTGTTTTCTGTGTGTCTGTTTTTCTTTTTTGGTTTCTTTTTGTTGGCATTCTGTGATTTGAATTTATTTATTGTAAATCAGGGACCTCATTCTGATTTTGCTGGACCAACTTCAGGAAGCACTGCCTGTGTTGCAGTTATTAGAAACAACCAACTCTTTGTTGCAAATGCTGGTGATTCACGTTGTGTGATATCTCGGAAGGGTCAGGTAAGTTTAGAATTGAAATTCTTGAATTTTTGTTATGTTTAAGTACAAATGAACATATTTATTGGGCAATAATGCATGCGTCTTAATTTGACGGGTAAAATTCATTAGGGGGACTTTGTTTGAGGTATAGAAAATGGTATATTTCTTTCTCTTGTAGAGGTAGACTACATATTTGCAGAGCTGTTAATTATGTATGTATATTGATTTTACTGTTGTTCTTTTCCACAGGCGTACAATTTGTCTAGAGACCACAAGCCTGATCTTGAGATTGAGAAGGAAAGAATCTTAAAAGCTGGTGGTTTTATTCATGCAGGACGGGTTAATGGCAGTTTAAATCTTGCAAGAGCTATTGGTAACTTACTTACTGGCATGCGAACTTTTTTAAAGATTAATTTAAGCTTCCTTTTTTTTTTACTCCTCTTTTTTCAAATGTAATTTGAGTGAGCGGCCTTGGCCTCTGCATCTTTAGCTCAGGAAGATCCATGAATTTGTGAACTTGATGAATAAGAGCACAAAAATGAAGAACTTTCTATTTTTAAATTTTTATGCTTTATCTTGGTTCTTTACAAGACAAAAGGAGACTGGTTTCAAAATGCGCAAGTGAAGATTTGAAATTTGGTATATCTGTCTGTTCTGAACATCGATTTCTTTGTGAAGAGACTTTATTTTTATTTTTTTTATTTTTTTTGGGGGGGTGGGGGGTTGAGGGATCTTCAGGGGCGGGGATGAGATTGGAATGGTTTCTAAAGTTTCCATTCTTTTAATATGTTTCAATTTACTGCAGGTGACATGGAATTTAAACAGAATAAATTTCTTCCTGCTGAAAAACAAATTGTAACTGCCAATCCGGATATAAACACTGTTAAGTTTTTTCCTGTTATACAATTAAGCTAACTGTACTTCTACTTTTAGGACTTCTACTTTTAATCATCTTTCTGACTGATACATTGCTTTTGTTATAACATTTTATTATAGGTTGAACTTTGTGATGAAGATGAATTTATGGTGCTAGCTTGTGATGGCATATGGTATTCTTCTTATACTTTCATTCTAGGCACACTAGGCAGACAATATTATGGGACTTCTGTGGTACTAAAAAAATTTCTGGGTTCCTGCCTAATATGAGTAAATTACACTGATCTACTTTTAAAAGTTTAAAAAACTGATGCAACCACCTCCTTTGGTTTCAGAAATCACACAGAACGTTCCCATTTCAACTTTTGTCAAACAAATGCCTTCTATTCTAATTTTTTATCAACACAAATTCCCTCAGAGGGTGGGTGTCTTTGTATAATGTATAACCTGAGGTTTTAGCATATGCTGGTGTCATTTGCTAAAAATATTGTTAAGACTAGGTGTGATTCTGAAAATAATAATTTGCTTGTACATGGCCCTTCATGTTGTCTTTGTATAACGTATAACGTGAGGTTTTAGCATATGCTGGTGTCATTTGCTAAAAATATTGTTAAGATTAGGTGTGATTCTGAAAATAATAATTTGCTTGTACATGGCCCTTCATGTTGCCTTTCTGAAAATAGCAATTTATGTATCTTGATTATTTTCAGGGATTGCATGTCAAGCCAGCAATTGGTAGATTTTGTTCATGAACAACTGCACTCAGTGAGTTCTAAGTTTTAACTTTTTTTCTAATAAGATGATAAAGTATTCAATTAATATGGGGCTATCGTTCTTCTCCACAGATTGTGCTTATTGATGATATTTAATGCATTACTGGGCACTTTGATAGATAAGAATTGTTCTATTTCTGCTTGTAATTGTTGGAGGGTATCAGTAAAGCATGCTTCTTAGTAAACTTTCATGTTTCTTACCATGGACATAGTTACACTATGTTCCTTGTCACTTTGCACTTCCTACTTAATAGCCTTTGCCTTTTACTCAAGCACATATTATGCTCTTAGAATTTGTTTCTGGTAACATCAGAATGGGCAGTGGCCTTTTTAATGATATGCATGTTTGTATTTTGTGCCTGAATTTAATACGCAAGTAATAATGTGTGAAGAGAACTTGGTTCATAATCAAGTAATTATTTTAATGTATTATGGCTGGTCTTTGTAATGGCATCCTAATTGGGTGATCTGTAATTATTTTATCTCGTAGGAAACCAAACTTTCTGCAGTGTGTGAAAGAGTACTTGATCGGTGCTTGGCGCCGTCTACTGTCGGTGGCGAGGGATGTGATAACATGACCATGATCTTGGTGCAGTTCAAAAAACCTGCTCAGTCAAGTGCACTAGGAGATGAGCATTCCTCTTCAAACGGACAAGCTGAATCTGAACCAAAACAAGAGAGAAGTGAAAGTTAGTGTGTATTTCCACACCAACAGTTCAAACATGTACTATATATATAGTGTGTACCAGTGCTTAGAATGTATCTGAATTGTCATTTTCCTTTCATGTAACATTATATAACAATTATTCTGATTACATAAAAATATCAGTTTTTCTTCCGTTTCTTGTTTCTCGTGTCTAGTTTTCACTCCTAAGTCTGTTCTGTATGTTCTATACACATGCTATGCTATATTTGCTACTTGCTAGTTGCAGGAATTGTCTGTGAGACACTAACAGAGGGTCTCATGGGAGAGAATTTAACTGAATGCTGGCTGAATAGTGTCTTTAATGAATCAAATAACTTCTTCTTTTTTCTGATTTTCGGAGGTGTAATTGTCACTTTCCATTGTGAATTATTCAGGCAAAAAGAAAAAAATATTTCTTTTTATTCAAATACTTTTCTTAATATAAGAATTAATGTGTACTTTTTTTTGTCCAAAATATAAGAAACATACATCAATTTTTATATATATTAAATGCTAACTTTCAATATTGCTCTTATTAATTACTGGCATTAATTATAGGCCATTAGAACATTAATTAAGATTATAAGGGATATTTTTGGAAATTTATATGAATATTAATTACGATTAGCTCATTTCAATACATTTTCTTAATCTGAATGTTTTAGAATTTTGTTTCTTATATTAAGGACCAGGAGTAATTCTTTAATATTTCAATGATCTCTTAAAATGGTTATCATGACACTTAAACAGGCTCCTCTAAAATAAGTCAATAATAATGTCAACCATTAAATTTTAACGGTTTTTTTTAACGTGTAACGTGTTGAAATTATGATACATTTTAAATTAAATAAAATATAATACTATTTGCTTGTTTTAGAGGATTTTTTTTTACTCCTTAGACTTCATTAATCTGTCATGCAATTATTATTATTATAAATAAACCAATCTCCCAACTGTTCTGGTTTGGTTTGTACCCCAAAAAATGAGCTTAGCTTATTTATTAATGTTTTTGTACCCGTGCATCTTCAACTTTAGATTCTGTACTAAAATTCATGCAACAATACTTTGAATACAACCAGTAGATTCTGTATCAACATTCATGCCACAACTTTCTAACATTTTTCAAGATGGCACAACAAAGAGTTACTATTGAATTCTACTTGCCCAGTATAGGGAAGAAAAATAACATCCCACTGGCCACCTGAAAAAATATACACAACAAAAATGATGTTGAAGAGAACAATACTAGCAAAAGTTTGAAAGCTCTCGGATTTTATACAAATCTTGGTGTATGGTATACTTATGTTTCATATACTTCATCATTGGTTTAAATATTGGTGTGATAGGATCACACCTCAATTATTATTTCCAGTTATGATATTTGAACACAAATTTTGGATATGTGACACCGTATATATTTATCTCTATCTCTCATTTACTTTTTATCTTCTTTGTATACACGCTTCTCAAAAATACACTCAACAAACAAAAGGAACACCATTTGATATACAAAAATCATTCTTCTATTATTTTTACCCTTTTACCCAGATACACCCGACCCTCCCCGCTTCCCACCTCCTCTCTCTGTCCTCAAGGGACAAAGGCCAAATCTATATATAGCACAGCAGAGGAGCTAAGGCCTGCATCCACCAAAAAAAAAAAACCTGAACGAATTTAAGCAATCCCAAACAATTAGTTTGTCTATGAAGCATGAAATAATTGTAACACAAGCAGAAATACTCACAGTTCTGATGGACAGAATTAATCCTTAAAAATTTACGTCAAGTACAATGTAGACTGTTTCTACACAAGTGCTTGTCAGTTGTCACCATTGATCAGCAGGAATTGCCATGTTGAAGTAAATAATTTGTAAAACACTACATGTTGGGTACTTTCTAGGCTCCAAAATTGTCGAGGCAATAAGGCTCACTGGCTAAGTGTCCCTGAAGAAAAGACAATGATAAAAAAAGTTAATAAAATAAACTATCTAGTAAAATAACATTAATTTTTTATTCTTAGCAAAACATTAATGATTACCTTAATGCCTCCTTCATTGTGACGAGACTAACAAAACAATGGTCCCATGATCACTCAGCAAAATCAACATTTATTAGGCAGCTGCTCATATGTTCCCATGTTGGGACTGCACCCCACAGCCATCATCTTCTTGAAGACAGTAAAGGCTCGGTCTTTATTTCCTGACATACTATGCCCTCGAATAAGAGCATTATACGTGAAGACGTTAGGTTCAAGACCCATAAGTTGTAGTTCTTCATACATCTTTCCAGCTTGGTCCACCATTCCAGCAATCCCAAGATGGAGAATCAATGCATTGTAAGTGTAAAGATCAGGTGAAATGCTCCTATTCTTCATTTCGCTAAAAAGAGAAAGAGCTTCCTCCAACCGACGTGATTTTCCAAGCCCGTTGATCATAAGATTGTAAGAAACTGTATCAGGATGAATGCCAGTTAACTTTAGTTCCTCAAAGTAGCGCAATGCATCATCAACTCTACCAGACATGCATAGGCATTCCACAAGAATGGTGTAAGTTTTCAAGTCCGGCCTTATTCCTTCTTTAACCATCCTTTTGAAAAAATCACAAGCAATATCAATTTCACCTGCTTTCCCAAATCCATTGATGAGAATATTATAAATAGCACTGTTGGGCTTGCATTGATAGTCTAACATCTCCTCAAAGATCTTCATTGCTTCATCTGATCTGCCAGCCTTTAAAAGACCATCTATAAGAGGGCCATATGTACAAGGAGTGGGAGAGAAATCACCACTTATGAGTTCATAATATAAATCTAATGCCTTATTTAAGCTATTAGATTTCACAAGGGTGGAGATCATAACATTATGAGTTACAGCATTAGGTTTGCATCCCCTACAAACCATCTCATTGTACAGTTCAAAAAGTTCATTAACTCTTCTAGATTTACCACAAGCATCAAGCAACAAGTTATAAGTGAAAATATCCGGGTAACAACCTGCATTCTTCATCTCCACAAAAAGATCCCAAGCTTTTTCAGTGATATTACATCCAAGAAGCCCATCCATCAAGCAATTATATGATTTCAGGGTTGGGTGAATTCCCAAAGTTCTGGTGAATTTGTCAAATAATTTTTGAGCATCGAGGGCCTTGTTCTGCTTACACAGGATTCTAATCAGAGGTATTATTACATAGTCATCTTGGCAAATAGAATCGCGTACCAATCTTTCAGCAAATGAAATGGCCTCTTCTATATCTGCTTCAATTAAAATATATTCCATTAATTCTGCCCAGAATTCTTTGCCTGTCTGTAAACCCGCCTGATGTATGAATTCCATGACAATCTTGACAGCATCATCAATCCTTCCATACCTTACAACACCAGGAAGGAGGGTGCACAAAGTAACACGATCGGGGTGGAGAAATTTTCTCATCTGATGGTAAAACCAGAATGCATAGCCAATCCGGTCTTCTTTGATCAAGCCATACATGATAGTGTTATAAGTCACACCATCAGGACTACAGTTCATCATTGTCATTCTACAAAGCATCTTCAAGGCTAAATCAACCGCATCATTCTTGCAAAGACAATCAAGGAGTGTGTTAAAAGTTACCGTGTTTGGAGGGCAACCAGACTCTGTCATACTCCCAAACAGTTCAAGGGCCCTTTGGAGTTTTCCCTCTTTCCCCAAGCCAGCAAGTAAAGTGTTATATGTCACAGTTGTAGGAGCTAGCTTCAAATGCTTCAGTCTCCGAAACATTTTCCATGCCTCATCAACTCGGTCAGCCTTGTAAAGTGTGTCAATTAAAGAATTAACTATAATTACATCTGGTTCACACCCTTTGCTTATCATCTCAGCTAAAAGTTTTACGGCTTTGTCTATTTCCCCTGCTTTGCTATAGCACTTCATCATCATATTATAGGTTATTGAATCTGGCAAAAGCCCACATTTGTGAAGATCAATAAGTATAGATTTTGCTTCTCTGATCCTACCCATTTCTGCAAGACTATATAAAGTTGCATTAAACGCTACTATATTAGGAACAATGCCTCTCTTTTTCATTTTTTCAAATGTGTCGAGAGCTTTTCCAGGATCACCAGACTTTCCATGATAGTCAATGAAAAGAACATACGAATAAGCAGTAGGTTCAACACCCAAAGATTCCATATTGTTGAAAAGCTCTAATGCCTCATCTAATCTTCTCAGCTTCAAAAGTCCAGAGATTAATGTGTTGTAAGTATGCAAATTTGGAAAAATTCCTTTTATCTTCATAGTGTCAAACACAGCAAATGCCTGATCAACACTCCCAGATTTGCATGAAGCATCAATAAGTATGGTGTAGGTAACCACATCAGGAGCATAACCATCAGCCTCCATCTCACTCCAGAACATCTTCACTGAATCCAAGTCACCAAAGTCACTAAACTTGTTCATTAAAGTAATGTATGTTACCCGATCAGGTTTGTGACTGGTAGCTCTCATCTTTGTATAGAACTCCTTGGCCTTATCAAGTTTCCCTGCAGCACAAAGAGCATCAATTAGAACTGTATAAGTGACAACATCAGGCCGGCATCCTTCGTCATCCATTTTACTTAAAATCGCACACGCATCATCAATTTTTCCAGCTCTCCCGAGCACTCTAATACATATGGTATATGTGTAGATATTTGGCCTCAATCCCAAAGTTTTCATCTCTTCCAATAAACACATAACAGTTCCAGTATCCCTTCTCTTCCCCAATGCTACCATTAGTGCTGAGTATGTCTTCATGCTAGGTTTCATCCCTTCTGAGATCATTCTTTTGTAAACCTCCAAAGCCTCTCTACAAAATCCAGGTTGGAGCAGTAAATGAATTAGTCCATTATATGAATATGCATTCAAGATGAACCCAGCTTGCCTCATCTTTCCAAGCGCAAATGGTGCTTGACGAATCCCACCTTTAACCGAAAGAGCCTTAAAAACAGTCAGGTATGTATTCAAATTCCTGTTTATAACTTGCTTTTGCATCAAATCAAAGACGAAAGCCATGTCCCCTACCCTCCTGTGAACCCTCGAGAACTCAAGCATGTAATTGCATGCTTCAGTGGTATGCACAACATTAGGCAACAGGGAAACAAACTTAAAGTATGAAAGAGCAGAACTTGGATCCGAAATAGACTTGAGAACACCAATAACTTCTTCGGGTGAATATCTTGTTTTTCTCTTGCCATTTACCACAACCACCTCATGTGCACATCTTGCCCCAAAGACACGGAGACCCACTTGATTTTTTCCTCGTTTCTTCAAATTTCCCATAGACCCATTTTGCAAAGTTTTCATTTTGACACAATTAGATTTTCCTAAGAACCCATTATTGCTCAGAACATAGACATTGGCGTCAGTGAAAGCACAACAATATGAGACACTGCTGCAACACATGGTTGAAGAGCAGAGTACTAACACAGCCATAGAAACTACGCAATAATCCAGTAACAATAATAAACAAAAGAAGCAAGATCGCTGACTGAATTGAACGGTAGATGATAGCAAAAGTGCATAACCTGTAACTGTAATTAGGTATGCAAAAGAGTAGAATGGTTTGATGCTGAAGCTGGAGAAGCAGATAGTTGGAGTAATCGCTAATCAGAGCCTGTCATCGAAATGTTAGCTTGACTATTCGTAGTTTCGTACATAAGCTTCGGTTTTGGATATTTTTCCAACAAAAAATCAGCATGTTGTGTTCTTATCCTTTGTGATGCGTCATGTGAAATAATTCGTATGAATGGACCACGACCAACACACATTCCAGTTTTCTGACGTTATCTTGACTATTATATCAGATACTTTTTGTTTTATATTTCTAACAAAAATATCTATATTGTTTTTCTTCTTTTTTTTTTTGGTGAAAAAAATATCTGTAAATTATGGATTGGGCTATGATGGACCGTCCTTTTCTTACCCAACTCTTTGTGTAACATCCCGTTTTTACTGTTTTTACGATTTTCATTTTTCACCATTTTGTTGTTTTTGATGTTTTTACTGTTTTTCAATTATCGGTAGAATTTTAATTGTTCGTAATTTTTATATTGGATCTAGAAAATGATTTTTAATAAAATAAAATCATACTTATACTCTACCTAATGGTAGAAGTTTGTGGTAAAAATTTGGGTTTAAAATTCAGACGAAACCCGATCTGTGTTTTCACTAACAGTAAGATCTTACTAGTCAGAAAACTTAATTTTGACCCGTGAACGAAACCGTTTAGGTTTATATTTTATTTCCAACCATTGTGGTTATTTTGAAAATTTTCAAAATAAATAGGTTATTATACGATATTCGGGCGAATACTCGACGATCGGGGATCGATGGAATCGAGAACGGAGGTGCAGAGACAAAACCCAACCCCGGACAGATAGGAACAATGACTCATTAGTGATGACTCAAGGGGGTGAGTCATATGGGTTAGTCACCATGCATTAAATGCATGTAATGATGACTAAAATGTGAAAAACCCAAAATACCCTTAATCCTTCATTTTAATTACAAGTTTGCCAAGACACCAAATTACTCTTTGGACCTTAGAAACTCACGGCCAACTCCTCATAAACCACACTTGGACATTTCATTTCACTCATTTCTCTCATTTGTTCATGTGTTCTTCATAAACTTGACAAAAACTCATAAGTTCCTTACACTTGATTTATAAAAGAAGTATAAGCTGTGGTTGGTTTCTTCAAATTCCAAAGGTACATCCTTGTGATTCATGATCATATCTTCATTTCCTTTCACAACTTTTCTTCATATTTCAAGTTTTTACAAATTTCAAATTCTTAGATCTAAAACTTCAAAAATCTCTAGAAAATCATAGAAAAATCATTTTAATGTGACTCCAATTTCTATGATCTTCATATGACTTCTATTTTCATTATCCAAAAGCTTGAAAATTTTGGATATTTCGAGCTATTTTTTTTAGAGTTGGCCGAACCATGCTCAATGTAACACCCTGTATTTCACTGTTTTAAATAACAGTAATACATATAAATATGTTTAAAAATTTATTAGAGTTTTAGAAAATTATTTTATATAAACAGAGTTTACCACTCAATCCTACTTGAATGTAGGAAGCTACGATTAAAATTTAGGTTGGAAAGTCAGGCGAAACCCGGCCCGCGAATTCCATTGACAGTATAATAATACTGCTCAAAAGACCTAATTTTAATTCGTGAACGAAAGACTTAAGTTTAGTATTTTATTTTCTACAATTATGTATTTTTAGATTTATTTCAGAAAACAAAATAAAATAATTTACGTTTTTCAGGCGAAACACTTAATCGGGTAGACGACGAAAGGGAAATTAGAGTTTCTAAGAGCCGATAGAGGGTTTACCTTAGGATTTAGAGATGATTCAAGGGGATGAATCATACTTTTAAGCCTAGAATGTTTTTCAGGGTTGAAGTGAAAATTTGGAAATTTTACACTTAAGCCCCTGAACTTTCTATAAATTACCCTTTTGTCCCTAAATTAGTTTTTAAGTTTTTTCAAGGGAATTGGGCTAGAATCATTGTTTCCAGTCTCAAATGGTCGTGGCTTAGAAGCCCAAAATTTTCTAGTTCATGGTTTGAGTCCATAAAGCCTAATTGAAACTATATAAGTTTCCTATCTTAAGCTTAATACTTAAATCTTCAAGTGGGCCCCACAAAAATGAAACCAATCCCAAACTAACCCAGCCCATGCGTAAGACCATGAGGATTTATGGCTGCCTCATTTGTTGTTGAATCAATTTTCTAGAGTTTTCCACAAGTTTCCACATTTTTCTACATTATCCTTGATTTTTCCACAATGTTCTTGATTCTTCTCAAATTCTTGAATCATCTTAACCTATCTTTGACTCATAAATTCAGCCAACAAAGTCAAGATAAGCTAGCATTTAATGTGGCAAAATCATCATCATGACACTTTATTGACAATTTGCAAACTAGTCCTCCAACTTATGGAATCTCTGCAAAGTGGTCCTTAGAACTTAATTGCATTTGAATCCTTTAGCAAGACAACTCATCATCATCTAGATCCTTCCAAGAGTGGCGCAAGCAAGCTCTATAAATACCATACTCTCACTTTTCACTTAGTTTCTTTTGCCATTTGTTTCCAAAACCCTAAAGTTCATAAGTCTCTTAGTGATAAGTTTGTGAAGCAAGTTTCTTGGATTTCCTTTGTCTTTGATCTTCAAGAGGTAAATCCTAATCTTCTTCCTTAATCATGCCTATGTTCTTTAGAAAGTTTCTTGGTTTAAAGTTTGTTTCATAGTTGTTCATCATTTTCAAGTTTCTAACCCTAGAACTTTGAAAAGTCATAATAAATTCTAGAAAAATCTAATGATGATGAAACTACTTTCTATATTCTTGATATCATGTATATTATCTAAATCCAAGAGCATGATGTAATCAAAAATTTCTTTCCTAAAAACCTAGCCTTGGCCGAATCTAGTAAAGTAGGGTTGGTAGAGTTTTGTTCGTGTGTTGTCATGTATGATCATGTATTCTATATGACATGTATGTCTACACACTCAAATCCATGTTAGTTTCTTAAAATGAAAATCTTTACTCAAAAATCCCTATGTTGGCCGAAACCCTAGGTGGTTAGATTTGTTGAGTTTTTGTTCATAGTTTTCCTTAATGATCTTGTTAATCAAACTCTTAGTATGTATGCCTTATAAATCCAAGTTGGTTTATTAAACTAAGAACCATAGCCCTATAAACATGTTGAGGCCGAATCCCTGTATAAAAGAGTTAGGAAGTTTTGAGTTTGAAACTTAGTTGTTTAGTCACTAATCTATGATTTAGGTTAATCAAGGATCATTAATCCATGACTTAATCATGATTAGGAATTTTAGTTAGTCAAAAACCCTAGAGGCCATGACTATGTAGTAGGGTTTTAGGATGTTTTTAGTTTCTTGAATTGTGATTGTTTGATTGTAATGGTTGAAGGTTAAGTATAAAGCGGTGTACGTGAGTTTCCGGCTTCCGACAAATTTAATTCAACTTGTTGTGGATCTTCGAGAGGTAAGAGGGGTTACCTGACGGATTATTCGGATGACCATATGTCCATGTTTGTGGTTTGTATACATTTGTTTATGTGGTTGTGGTGTCTGGTTTGTTTTTTTTGGCTATGTGTTTCTAGTCATTGATCTCGTGTTTTGGTTGTTTCTCTGCTTATAATTTGTTTAATTATCTGCAGTAGTATCTTATATTGTTATGATGCATGATCTGCCTGGTGATATAATTTTTGTTGATGTTGGATGTTGTTTGTGAGGCTGACGGTGGTGGTCAGTGCACAACCGATTAATCAGATAAAAGATTTAATAATCTATGAAGAATTATATTCAATGTTTTATGGGAAATATTGGAATATAATAGAGGTGGAAAATATTATTTTGGAAAAATAATGAGTTTTGAGAAACATTATTATTTTAATGATTTGTTAGTGTAAAAGTAATTTAGGAGTCACGGTGAGAGCGTAACCGTGAAAATTTTTTAGTATTGCTGATTTTTACGCAATAAATTATGTAATATTATAAAAAGTTATTTTGTGAAATTAATATTCGAAATTTATTTATAAAAATAAAAATAATAATAATAATAATATAATATAATAAAATAGTATAAAAGTCAAAGTTTGACTTTAAAAACATTTTCTTGGAAAATGATAAACATTGACAAGTTTTGAAATTATTTACAGTGAAAGTTGAAAAACAACAGTACTTATTTTAAGAAGAAATTTAATCAGAATTGATTTAAAAAGTTGAAGTTTCAGTAAAAGAGTTTTAGAATTATAAGTAGAAAGAAATTAAGGTGAATGTGTTTTACTTAATGACTTAAAAGATGATATAGAACTTAGTAACCGAGACGTCGGGGTACTAAGGTTAGTGATGTTGTAGATTGGGTGTCTACTTAAAGAGGTTAAAACATTTTAGATGTTTTCTACTACCACGAACCTAAGCCTGAGGCATCAGTATAGGGTTTGTGATTGAGCACTCGGACTTAGATGTCCTGTGTTTTAACAAAGGTTTTTAAAACGTTTAAATTATGGTTGGTCAAAAGCTTTTGAGAGCTTTGACAAAGAAAGACATAACACAAAGAAAAGTGTCAAGAACAAATGTTTTCTTGCATGCATATGGCAGACGTGCTGTGAGTCTACGAGTGATTATCTTGCGGCGTCGAGTATATCATGCAACGATGTTCCTCATTGTGCCCGGGGTTTGGACAATGAGACCCCATCTCAGAGTGTTATCACTGTGCCACGATGTTGGACAGTGTGCGATGGGCGTGCCTGTGGCGGTGTGCCTGTGGCAATCGAGTCTGATCAACTCATCAAGAGGTTGGAGATATCTCATGAGATTAAGTATGAATGTTTAGATGATGTATTGAAGTGTTCATGCATTCAGATTTTAAAAACGTCGATGTTCGGGTGTGAGACCCTTTGATATATTGTGTTGTATGCCAATTTAAATATGAGAAATTAATTGATCTAGGTTTGTATGTGCTTTGTTGTGTTGTACATATGGTTCTCGCGTTATGATCAAATTGTCGGTTTCTCACTCTTGCATGTTTTATTTGTGGTTTCTCTTCTGGGTTCTACGTGGTGGAATTCAGATGAACCTCTTAAGGACTATGGCGTCTGGAAGAAGAAGGAGGTGTAGTTCGAGAAATGTTGATGCTGCTTCTTTTGTCGTAGTGTTTTGACCAGCTTAGGTTTAAGTTCAGTTATGTTTTGGGAATAATCTTTTTATTACAAATGTTTAAGTGTGAAACTTATGAGGCAGTATAGTTGTATGATATATATATATATGTATATATATATATAGATATAGATATAGATATATCTAAGTGTGGTTATGTGAACGTTGTTGTGATGATGTTGAAAAGAAAAAATTTTATCACCATATTTCGAAAAGACAAACGTTCATAAAACATTATTTTCCGAAAGCAACCAGCAAATTAAGTTTTTATTTCCGCAAACGGGTAGCCATGTGATGACCCGAGTATGGGTGTCACACTCAAAGTGGGTTTGGTAGTTTTTCTTCATTTTTAACTTTTGTTTTGTTGATGATTCGTGGCTAGGTTTTGGTGTTTCAAACCTTGAGTTCTATGTGAACATCATCCTCTTATTTCAAGTGATCAACAAAGGTATGGGGGAGATTACTATCATCCTACCTTAGGGTAGACATGTTGATGGTTTACTTAGTGTTATTTAGTGTAAATGGTCTTATAAATTATAAGTATATAATTTGTGTAATTTATTGATTTATATGTGTGTGATCCTCTTGGAGAGATTGATTGATGTTTGTGTTTGTGGTAGAATTGCTATTGATGTTGAATATGATTATATGATGCATGACTACATGAGAAAATTATATAAATCACTTTTTTAGGTCATTCGGTCTTGGCTGTTTAAAAGGGTTCCATGATGTGTTAAATTATTTGAATAATTTTTATGAGAAGTAAATGAATATATAAGAATATAGATATTGGTTTGGATTGATTTGGATGTGTATAGTGAAAGTTATGGATTTATGAGTCCTTAGGGACTAAATTGCAATTTCTGAGAATTTCAGTGGCTGCACTGAAATTCGTGTTCTTGAATATTAATATTGTAGTCCTTGATGAGATAAAACTATAGAAATTGATTTGGTGTTAATAAGATTAATACATAAAAAGTTATAAGCTTTTTGGTGAAAAATGACCTTTTTGCAATTATTGAAAAATATTTGGGGCAGAAAAGAGATTTCTGGAAAATTTGAGGGCAACTGAAAAATATTTTTAAAGAAGTTGGTTTGGTGTGATTTAGAGTTATAAATAAAAAGTTATAAGGTTTTAAGTGAAAAATGACTATTTTGTAATTAATGAAAGTTTAGGGACTAAAATATAATTTTTGAAAATAAATGTAATTGGACTGTTAGAAACTGTTTTTCATGTGTATAAAACTGTTCTAAAACTCCAAAATGAGGTTTGGACCATTAGAGTGTAAAATCGTTGAAAAAGGATTTACGCGATTTACAAAATTAACGACGTTCGGTCAAATTTTAGGAATTTTGTATAAATTATGTAAAATTAGTGTTTCAACCTTTTCACATGAGTAATATAACTTAGGAGAATAACATATTTGAGGTGAAGAACCATAGCTTTAAAATTTTGGTTTTTTAAGCCTAAATTAAGTAAAAAGCGGCAAAACCGTTGTTTAACGATTTAAAGATTTTTGAGGAAATGTTTTGGAGAAATTGATACCTAAGTATCTTTGAGGGATATTACTCTTGAGAATGGATTTTATTTTATCTAAAGGTTTTGGTTTTGAGCCAAAAAGATTTTTGTCTTTCAAGACGAGATTTTACTGTAAAATGTAAAAACCTAAGTCAAGAATGACTTAGTGAAAATATGAACGTAATAATTTATGACGTGGGGTGGAACACGACCTTATGTCATAAAGTATGGATAATTTATTATCCATATTCCATAAAGTTTAATGGACTCAATGATTTGTTTTATTGAAAGCCAAAGAAAAATGCTCAACTAGAAAAGTACAGAGGAATAAATAATTGAACCTATGTTCCAATCTCATAATGTGCTAGGTTTCATAATCAATTATTCTAAAAAAACTTTGCACAAAGATGAAAGGTTACTTGAGAACTTAGCTTGATGATTAAGTACCGGTGATTCGGACTTAAGGACATCTAGCATCTGTTACAATACGTTGAAAGGATTTTGATGGAATCAAACTATGTCATCCGATGGATAGACGAGAAGAACGCATTTCCGGCAAAGTTGCCTAAACACATAGTGAAACTATGTTCTGTAAGGCCGTTGTGCCTAGGAGATTGAGCTAACACTTTAATGCGGGTGCGAATTACGTAGTGACGATCTATTGATGCTTGGGGGTGTCGGGGTATGAAATACTCATATAGGCCCAGTTGGTTGATCTTCTGTGGTATGGCGATCTTGCAATACACCGACATACTCTACTAGACACTATGTATTTTCTGGTAGTGTAGGATGTTCCCGAAAAAGCCAATGTGCACGTTGATGACTCCGGACGTATTCTATTGCCCAAGACTGGCGTAGTCCGGAACAATCCTTCGAACCACTCTCTCCGATTGTTTGTTAAAACCATGGTATAGGGGATCAAAGGTCATTCCTCGAGTCTTAGATGTATCTTATCTGGGAAAAGCGGTGCCTTGTGATTATGTTGTTGTGAAACATTATTATTTCTGTTGTGATGGATGATATAACTGTTTATTGATATTTGTGTGTACCTGTGTGTCGTACCACTGCATGTTTGCGTTAAGTGTAAGATGAACGGAAATCTCACCTCATTTCTGTATTTTCTGGTTTGTTGTTTTCTATGTTGTGTTGGACGAAGATGACGACAACACTGTTTCTCCACACATCCTGCTGGAGTTTGAGCGTACTTGGAGACATGGACACCGTCTCGAGGGCTTTAGTATAATGGATTTTTCTCAGTATTTTGTGTCTGGCCAGTCTCGTGTCTATTTTATATTTTGTGGAGCTATGTCTCTAAAGATATTATTATTATAAACATATTTCAGTCTGTTGTTATTTACTAGCGTTGGTATTTCCGCCTTCTTTCTGAATATGTATGATTGATAATACTTGGAACTTGGTTTGTATAATATTGATGCATAAGTTGATGTTATATGTTAAAGACTATGTATGGTATTATTGCGAAAGAGAAAAGAAAAAAAAAAAAACCCTTATTTTTAGCAAAATAATTATTTTCCGTTTTGCTCGGTCTTATAAAAATAGAAATGTCACAGACAATGTAACGCCCGAGAAGGGTGTTATACTTTGCACCACCCAAGTGACAGATTATGTTCCAATCCTTTTGCCACTTGGGATGTGTTGACCATTCAACATATTTTTAGAGTACTTTTAGAGTGGAATAGCATCATAGGTGGTCTATCAATGGGCCAAAAATTTTAACAATTGGATAAATTAATATAATAATTTAATGAGTGGGATTAAAATTTGTTAAAACTTGATAAGGATTAATCAGAAGATAAGGATACTCATCTAAACCCTTAATTAAATCAATGGATAATATTAACCCAACTTTTAATGATTTTAAATAAACAATAAATAATTTGTCAAAAAAAATAAACAATAAACAAATTAAATAACAAAATCTGAACTGGTTGAAATGTTGTAGAAACGAAAAGAACGTGTTCTGGTTCCACACTAATCACAAACTCGAGAAGTCATGGTTGTGAACAGTGCACGACGGCGCACGGTGCGGACTGAACGACGAATAACGACAAGCGGCGACGAGCATACGGCAGCGCACGGTGGCTGGTTTTCAAAATTCCCAATATGCATACTTTAGCACAACGATTTTTTGCTGACCACCACCGCTGCCGCCGCTTCTACTCCAACCACCGTTTCCTCGCCCATAATAGATCCACCACAGCTCGGACGCGACCTAGTCCCTGTCGTACCACACCGCACGCTCCGTCGCAACACAGATCTGGACCGAACTCCGCCTCAGTCGTGTGCTCCACCGCTCGTAGATCTAGATTCGCCGCCTCCATCTCCGTTGCCAAGACCTTCCCGTAAACAGTCGTCGTCGTTCCGAGCCAGGCCGTCGCCGCTGCTTCCCCTTCATTCTCGCGTACACGGGTAAAGAAGAAAGAACCACATCTTTCCTTTAATCCATTTTATTGTATTAAATCCGTGGACGGTGAAATGAGATTATGGTGGTTTTGTATTGGTCGGCGGATCTGGCTGGTGGAGGTGGCGGGTCTGGGGTAGTGAAGGATGAGGATAAAATTAGGTTTTGAAAAATAAAACTTTAAAAAAAATATGAAAATTAATGATAAACTATTGGTCCACTGATGGACCACCTATGATGCTATTCCACCATAAAAGTCCCCTAAAAATATGTTGAATAGTCATCACATCCCAAGTGGCATAAGGATTGGATCACAATCTGCCACTTGGGCGGTGCATGGGTAGTGTAAAATAAAGGTGATGTATCATATCCTTCACCCTGTATTGTTATTTATTACATAATCACTTTTTTTTTTATAAGAACTTACAAATTCACTTGATGAAACATTATATCATTGAAAATATTTATTTCACAAAAAATATATATTTAATTTTAACAATAACTACTTAAAAATTCAAACTTCATGGTTGATTCATAATTTTTTTTTTGAACCAGGTTGATTTATAAATATTCATATCGGCTTAGATATTATTATAAAAGTTTTGATCATGTAAAAACTAACACTATGTTTGGTTGGAGGGGAATGGAGGGGAGGGGAGGGAATATTTTAAATTTTATATGTTTGGTTGGGGGGGGGGGGGGGGGGGGGAGAATCGGATCCATTTTGACTCCCTCCAATATCGGGGATTTGGAGGGGAGGGAGGTAACTTTAAAATATTTTAACGATATGACGAAATTAACCTTAATAAAATTTAAAATCCAAAAGGATATAAAATTAAAAAGGAGCTTCCCCTTGTGACCAAACAAGAAAAGAGTTATTTCCTCCCTCCTCCCAACCAAACATAATATCTAATTAAAACCCCTCCCTCCTCCTCCCCCTCCCTCCTCCTCCTTTAAAATCCCTCCCCTCCCCTCCCCTCCGTTGAACCAAACACACCCTAAGTGATTCTCAAGGGTTGAGAATCGCATTCAAAGTTCCGTTTCCAAGAAGCTTGCATGTTGGAGCTTTGGTCGAAGGCGGTGACTGGAATCTAAATCAAACGAAGCTTAAGACAATATGTTGGGATGGGCTGGTTTGATGAGTTCAGCTAAAATTAACTTATGTTTGTGGTTTAAACTTAATTGATTATTATGAATTCATAAGGAGGTTAATTGGTATGTATTGTTAGAGTAAAAAAAAATTAGGTTAAAGTAATATTTTGGTCCCTACACCTGACACGAATTCTCGATTTGGTCCCTATACATAAAAAATTATTAAAATGGTCCCTATACATACAGAAAGTCTCCATTTGGTCCATTTACGTTACCCGTTTGGTCCCTATACGAGCAAAAAAATTTCAAATCAGTCCCTAAAATTTTGTACGGCGGGGACCAAATGGAGACTTTTTGTATGTATATGGACCATTTTAATATTTTTTTATGTATAGAGACTAAATCGAGAATTCTTGTCACATATAGGGACCAAAATATTACTTTAACCAAAAAATTATATTGTCAACCAATCACAAATCATGGAATGAATGACTTTTAAGGTGATTTGGATAAGAATCAAAGATTTTCAATGACGTTGACGATATATTATTAGTTGATATACACTGACGTTATATATCAATTAAACTCATTCATTAGTAACTCAAGTTTTTTTATATAGAACTTATTATGGTTGATTATAACTCAAGGTTAATAGTGAACAAGTTGTAAATTAAAGAACTTGTCAAAAAAGAAAAATTAAAGAAGATAATAACCATCAATTATTCAACCAATTTATCAGTAATAAGGGTTTAAATGGAGAGATCCATATGTCGTAAAGCCTTTAAATTTTAAGATTTAATTTATATATAATGTTGATAAAATTTGTTTTATTATATATTATTAAAAATATTTGACTGTTAGCTTTACGATTATAATCGTATATATTATAATTTATGATTAATTGACATATGAAAAATTAAATCAATATTTCTTGAAGATTAGAATAAAGTTTCCTAAACTCACAAGACATAAGTATATAAAAAAAATATGAAAAGTATAAAAAAATATAAACATTAAATAAAAATAAGAATAAAAATAATTGATATATAATTACTCTCTCCTATTTATAATATAATAAAAAAAATTCAATATTTTTATTCAAAATATAAATAAATTTTAACTACTTTCGTCCTATTCAATAATTTTTATTTAATATAAATTTTATTTTTAAATAACTCATTTTATTTTTAATAACAAAAGTACGAAATTAATTACTTTTATTGATAAGATCGAGCGGAGGGAATAGGTGATAAGGCTATGTTTTGTTCCTAGGTTTCGGGTCCATAGCGAGGGAGGGTAGTAGCATTTTGCAGCTAGTGTGTTGTTGAACCCAGAGGCACAGAAAGTATCATAGATAGGATTAGAAATTTAGAATGGTGAAGGGAAGTGAAAGCGAGAACGATGGAGTCCCTGAATCGGTGATGGATGCAGTTAACACCACTCTCTCAAACCTTCATGACTTGAAAACACACTTTCATCAATTCTTGTCTCTCTCCTCCGACCCTGATGTTCTCTCCCAATTGCCCCCTCTTCAACGTGCCCAATCCCTCTTCTTCCTTGCTAAAATCACTTCTACTCTCCTCACATGTATGTATCTCACTCAAAAAAAAAAAAAAAAAATCTCTTTTTTTATAATTGTTTTGTTTATTTTATCTAATTATTACAATCTCAACTTTAATCATCTTCTTTTGTTTTGTTTTCTCCAGTGAAGTTGAGGTGTAGTGGGGTTCACCCAGATGATCATCCTATCAAATCAGAGCTTGTGAGTTCTTTCTATTTCTCTTGCATTTTCATTTCTTTCTTTTTTATACCTTTGGAAATGCTTGAAAGTATTTGACTTTTGTATTCCCAGGACAGATTAGATTTATACCAAGACAAACTCCAACGTCTCCTAGATTTGAGTAAAGGTATATATATATATATATAACAATCAACAATGCATTTATCCATCACTTCCATTTGTTCATTGTTCAACTTAAAAATGAAGCATGCTACATTTTTCTAATTAATTAAATTGGAGTGAGTGATTTCCATTTTGTTTGTGAAGCTCCATTGCGACCTTCTACTACCTTGAATTATCAGGCAGCTACCCGCTTTATCGAACACTCTCTGCCTGACCTCACTCCAGGTGAGTGATGAATTGTTTCATTCCTTCCAGGGTTCATCTATGTCTGTAAGTCTGTTCCATTTTGATCT
The DNA here is from genome assembly GCA_030762895.1 of Sophora flavescens. NCBI lineage: Eukaryota > Viridiplantae > Streptophyta > Magnoliopsida > Fabales > Fabaceae > Sophora > Sophora flavescens. Next base: position 398,848 of record CM061067.1, on the reverse strand, counting down.
CATTTATGCAAAGAACTTGTTATTTTGTGCAGAGCAGAGGCAAAACATGAGAACCATAAGTAGAGGGGAGGGACCAAAGATGAACCATCAGGAGCGTGCTGGTCAAAAGAGGAAGTATCAATCCTCTGGAAAACAATCTATTCAAACTGCTGCCAAGGAGTTTCTGGAGAAAGCAGCCCGCGAGATTCTTGGTAATAATAATGGTGGTATTAAGGGGCCATTACTAGTGGGCGTTTCCGATGATGACAATGACGACCTACCTGTCCCGTGATTTTCCTCAATTATGGTAGGGTTTCTTTTGATGTTCTCATTTACTTTATGAGTTTCATGTCCCAGAATTTATTTCTTGGTTATAGTAACTGTAGTATGGATGTGATCTAAAATTTAGGGTGTTAAGGATTTTAAGGGATCTTTGCAAATTTCCCAATGCACCCACTATATTTATACGAGCCACCAGCTAGGAACCTGTATTGCATTTGATGATTGGAGCAAGTAGATATAAAAGTATTTTATTACCTTTACTACTATTTAATGGTCGACGTTGGAGATCTGTCTTTAAATATCTATCTTGCTTTCAACATGATGGCCTATCGAGTGAAAGTTGTCAACTTGTCATCAATAAGCCTTTTTTCTTTTTCTGGATAATAAAGAATTGGTAATATAAAGTTTAAAATTTTAAATGTAGCAGTTCAGAGAGTCATTGGATAACTTGCAATACATGTAAACCTTGTCTGAATTTTAACTATCTATACAGCATTGCATTTGCAACACGTGCAATTTTCGGTTCAGTTGTGCTCTACTGTTCAAATATGATTATTATTACAGTAGAGCTCATTGCAGCATACTAACTCAGCTAGCACTATAGGAGCATATACTTGTAGTCAACGCCATTGGAAGAAAATGGTGGGCTTGTACATCACATTGCCTAACGTAGAACTTACTATTTTTCAAATACCAATAAATTCTAAAGTTTCCAACTGTCATAAATATGAAAGGAGGTTACTTTTGCCTTTTCCTTCTGTGATGGTTCCAATTTTACAATGTTGGGGGGAGTGGATTTCTATCTTTTGTGCTTTGCTTAGTCACATGGTGGGAAATGAGTGATATAAATATTGTCGAAGTAAAATAAAAATATTTGCCATGAGTCGTGAGTTGTGAGTTGGACCATTCGGTTATATTTTGTGACACGGGGCATGACAGCATTAATGTTGATATGGTTCAAATTGTTGACTCCGAAATATAAATGGATAAAAATAGCTGAGCTATTGACAGCTCATCTTATGGACAGAGCACCTATTGAAAGTATGAAGAGAACAAAACAATGTGGCGGATGTGCCGATTATGGAACTTGTGGAAACATATTTTGGTCAATCAGTCTGGCTTCACAGTTGGAGCTAACCCTCTTCCTTCGGATGGAGGCATAATTTTTCCTTCGGTATCATGTTGGATGTTGCATTGTTGCTAGAATTTAACCATTAAGCTTGACCTTCAAACCAAGAAATTTTAGGCATCATGTGAGCTTAGGGTGTAGTTATTCAGATTGGAATCGGTTAGACTCGATTATGATCGGTTCAGTTCTCGGGCTTCATAATCCGAAACCTGAACAACCCAAGATCTGATCTTTCTTTCCTTTTATTTCCCTCTATAATGTGCGATGTTCAGAGATCTATATGTTCTCGAGTTTATCTTCCTCTCTCTTCATCTTCATTGAACTTTTCTCTTCAAACTAACCCTACATAACCATGTTCTCACCTTGATCTCATCATTCAGAAAACAACTTAAACTAATCTTTTTCTTTGTTCCTTGATATCAGTAGCTTCATTCGGCTTCCCATCATTATGCAATGAAATGCACTATAATCCATGTCAGAAGCTCTTGAACTGAAGTGGGTATTCTCTCCAGCATAGCAAAAAGACATGGTCTTCAGCAAAGTCTCTGGCAAGAGCCACCTGCAAATCTCCTCTCTTTGGGTGCAAATGAAGAAAGGGGATAATCCATTGACTTGAACCAAACCAACCTGTTTCTGGTTTGACTGCCTAAAAATGCTTAACCTAAACCAAACCATTTTGATTGGCATTTTCCTTCCCTTCAGTCTGCCCAACCCGACCCAATTACACCTCTATGCGTGCTTTAATGCCATCATTTAATATGGAATCTTTGTTTGATGAGCCAAATGCTTTCTTTGGAACGATGCTTTTGTGATAATTTTTAAGGAACTGTTGCCTAATATACTCTTTGTGCCATTAAACAGAACTATGGAGTTAAGATCATGGGTTTGTTAGAGACTGAGTTGAATAAAAAGGCAGAAAAAAGTTATAGCAAAATTTGGGGAAATGGCATCTAGAATGTTTGCTACTAGGAATCCCTTTCCCTATATTTGGAGTATCCTGCATGATTAAATTAGCATAACTGCATATGACTGAAGAGGGAACTTTTTCCTTGGTTTTATAAGTGAACAACTCCCATCCCGTAGTCAGTTTGAAGTAAATTGGGTTGGTTTGTCACATTTAAGTTGTCCCTGCCTCTTGTTGGAGTTCACTTTGTGGAAGACTAAATATAGTCAGTTTATCTATGCTTCTGAGGAAAAGAGAAGTTTGAAATTAATGGTTAATTCATTTAATATTCATTTAATATTTTAATAAAAATCATCAGTTTATCTATGCTCATATGGCCTTAAACTGCAATAGACAAAATATTTGAATTTATTACTAAGAAAAGGGAAATTGTTAGGAATTCATCCAATTAACTGGTTTAAGAGCAGTGTTAGCATGCTACTTGCTCATTTATTGGGATGCACGCCTGAAGTGTGCTTGGTTGGTTTACTTGTGTTTGGTTGTTTCATGTGATTTTTGTATGTTTTCCTTGTATACTCATAATTCTGCTAAAAATTGATGAATCTGAGTCAAGGCTGGGGGGGATCTGAGATTACAATACTAACCTACAACATAAAAGTGTAGTATATACTGTTATTTGCATATTTCTAACAAATATGATTTATTTTAATTTAAGAGATTTTTATTTTGGAATTTTATTTTCGCAGGATGAGTGATCAAAATGGAGCTTTGTTCGCTAGATGGCTGGCTTTGTTGCTTTTTCTTAGTCATTTCTTGGCATGTGTCAAGTTAGTTGTTGTAGCAATGTGACTGAGAGGAACAATGTTTCCAAAGTTGCATTTGAACTTTCCGCCATGTATTTTGGATTACAATAATTTTCCATAAGTTCTGCCAAGACTTGCAAGTGATCAAAAGTCAATTTTACCAATTCCACATTTGAAAATAATGTTACTTTAATGATTCTTCTATCAGTTTGGTACCTATTTATGACTAGCAATATCCCATGACACATTTTATTTTTATTATTTTAAAGGAAAAAAAAATTATAATTTGGCCGCAATGCTTAAGGTAACCACAAGGCTTGCTTCTGATTCGTTTAACCCTCCCCCCTCCCTCGTGAAATTTTTTAAGTGTGAACTGCATTTTGAGGCAGAATATAATAGGTTAAGCATTTTGAGGCAGAATATAATAGGTATCTTTTAATTGTGAACTGCATTTTGAGGCACATGAATCAGATATTAACTAATTTTCCATATAAATCTTTGAATAAAGAATCATATATAATCCCAATAAGACTCACTAATCACAATAACAAGTCTCTTACTATATCCTAATAATAATTGTTGTTTTCACATCAGAAAATAGCCAACACTCCCAGAGCCATCATCACAAGGCCACTTTGCAAAGCTGTGGCACTGCTAGTTGGAGCAACAGCTGGTGCTTCTGGAGAAGGTGAAGGAGAAAAAGCAGTATATCTGCGCCTTGGAGACATGACCACCACAACCACCTTTTGGCCATTCTCACAGTGACCCTTTACTCCACTGATGAAGTAGAATGGCCCAGGATGATCAAGCTTCACCTTAGTGTTCCCATCACTGTACTCCTTAATGGGGTTTGAGGTATTGCAATTAGCATAATCTTCACTCTTCACTTGCAAAACGGAGTCTTTCCCACCATCATATTTCCACACTAGAAGAAGAAAAAATAAAATAAAAAAGGTGTCAGTGATTATTATTCACATGGATATGAAAAGGGTAAGTTTTGGAAAGTTTCATTACCAAGATAATCATCAACTTGGAAACGAGACTTTTGAGCCCACTTGTTTAGGGAATCTGCTTCAGAAGATGGAACCTTCCACGCATCTATCTTGCCTCCAACCAATAGTTCCTTAGCTGCAGAGAAGCCAAAGAGAAGGAACAGAACCAAAAGAGAAGCAGAGACATTTCTTGAATTACCAGCCATTGTTTTGTTTCTCGATGACTGAAATTTGTGTTTGGCTTTCTGTCACACAAAGAGGGAGGGGGTTTAGCATTGATGGTGTGATTGGAGCAGTGTATTTATGGTGATGAACAAGGGAACAAACTAGCCGTTGAGACTCGGAAGAGTAGCACAGTGTGTGGGGCCACTGACTTCTTCTGTGCCACTGTAACGGGTTCAAAATAACGGTCAAAAAACCCTGATGGATGATGACTAAGAAAAGAGGAACCGATCAGGTCCATTATGAAAGAGAAAGAGATATTTAATAAATAATATTATTTTCTCCCTCTCTCGTCTATTGGATTCATCCAGTAAATGGAGAGAAACTGGTTTCAAGAAAAGAAACAAAATGGCCTCCTTTTTTGTTGTGTTCGATAAGCCAACTGTGAAAAGATAGATCAAAATCACTGGTTACCAAAATAAAGCAAAAAAAAAAAAAGGAATAATCTACTCTTTCATTCCCTTAAATTGGTGGTTACCAATTATATTAGTTCGTAAAATTATGATTTATTAGTGAAATAAGATCATAAATTCGAAAACTAATGGATAATACCTACAAACAATTGAATTCCAATTATGAAGAGAAAGAAAATGGTCATTGGGTCTTTCAATAAAAAAAAATTAATGGTGTTATAACGTTTTTGACGTTTGGTATAACGATCTTACTTGACACAAATAAGAGTTAAAGTATGAAAAACTAATTTTATCTATATATTATAATAATATTTGATTGGATGATAATATAAGAATTTTATCAAAATTAAACTCTTTTATTATATATTATATGTAAAAAAATATGTAAGAAACCGTAAAGCAAAATTAAACTCTTTCATTATCCAAATTAAACTCTCGCAAATGCACGTATTAGAAATAATTTATAACTCAAGCCTTGGAAGACATTGCTGAATTAAGGTGCCAAAAGCAATTAAAGAATTACGTGGGTAAGCAATCCACATGTTATCTCCAAAACACGTAGAGCGGATGTTGGGCCAGGAGACAGAACTATTCTGCCACTGAATCAATCATAACCGGTTTCAAATTTCTTGCTGAACAGTGAACACCTCAAAGTATTTGTTAAATGTGAAGACTAATGCATCATATATGTGCAACCCCGAGAAGGATGAGATAGGATTTATTTAGATAAGAAAACTGGTAGAGATCCTCAAAATATTAAAAATAATCAGATCAACGAAATGAGATACAAACTACAAAACCACATGTTCACTTTCACTCTAAATATATCAGGCATTCATTGAAGCTCAAGATTGTGTACTGTTCTAACGTTAAAGGAGATTTCACTCAGATAGATATTCTGCTATAATAATATTAAAACATCTGCACAGAAAACAGTCGATTTAGACAGTGCAGGAAACCTTAAAATCTGTATTATAATAACGAAGATCCTACTCCGACAAAGGCAATTAAAATGATACTACTAAAACAAAAGAATCACTGTTGACGCAATTCAAAATTGTATAAAATAGGTTACATCTGAACATGACAGTACCTGAATTTCAAAATCCTTACACAAATTTTAAGAAGTATAGTAGATTGACCCAAACCAGACTGCTATAACTAATCAATTTTGACTGAGGAGTAGATGAGCCTTGTGAACCAAAAGCATGCATAAAATCCAATGGTACCGGTTACCACAAAAAACGCATAAGAAGCTATAAGCATGTACCAGAAGTACAATATCGCAGATACCAACTTCGTGATTTCAAGCTTGGTGAAGAAGTAAAATGTTGCGTACAAAAATAGGTAAAGTGCAGAAGAACCAGCCGTGAGGTATGACCGCCACCACCACAAATAATCCTCACTGCACAACTGGAAGTAGCAGAGCACAACGGTTATCTCAGCACACGTGATGATGAGGATGATGAAGACCAAAAAGAGGAATCCGAAGATGTAGTAAAACTGGTTCAACCAGATTGAGGTGAGGATGAAGAAAAGTTCAATGAAAACAGCTCCAAATGGGAGTATTCCCCCAATCAGAACTGAGAAGGCTGGGTTCATGTACCAGGCCTGCTCAGGGATCTGCCTTGGGATTTTGTTTGTCTTCACTGGATTCTCAATTGCAGGCTTCTTGAATCCAACATAGCTACCCACAAAAACAAGTGGAACTGAGATCCCAAACCATAAGAAGATCAGAGCAAACATCGTACCAAATGGCACAGCTCCAGATGATTTTTGGCCCCATATTAGAGTGTTCAATACAAAGAAAATGGCAGAGACGGTTGCAGGGAAAAAGATTGCAGTCCTGAAGGCCATCTTCTTCCACTCTGATCCTTTGAACATTTTGTATAATCGAGTTGAGGCATAACCAGCAAAAAGTCCCATGAAAACCCAAAGCAAGAGCATGGCTGTCATGAGCCCACCTCGGTTTGAAGGAGATAGGAACCCAAGGATGGCAAATATCATGGTTACTAGTATCATCCCAAAAAACTGAACACCAGTTCCAACATAAACACAGAGCAGGTCTGAGTTGTTAGGGGGCCTAAATACATCCCCATGAACAAGCTTCCAACCAGTCTCTTCTTGAGCTTCTTCTTGGGTCTCAAGCTCATTGTACTTTGAAATGTCACGATACAGTGTCCGCAGCATTATCATTGCCACCATGCCCGAAAGGAAGAGAACAATCATTAATGAGTTAACAATCGAGAACCAGTGGATTTGGTCATCATTCATAAGCAAATAGGCATCCCATCTTGAAGCCCACTTCACATCACTCTCCTGACGGTAGCAGCCAAAGATAAAAGCAGATAATAAGAAATACAACCCAGAATCATATTTCATCAAAACCACATAAGGAGGAGGGTGTGAAAGAAGACTTCACTCCAATTGAAAAAGAAAAGGAAGAGTTAGTTATGAGAACACAAAATTATAAAAATGTCCATTAGCAAAAGAAGATTTTACTATACTAGGCTCATGTATGATATGACATAAACCATTCTGAAGTTCAAGGAATATATACATGCTTATCGAAAAAAAAATATATACAACTATACATGTACCGTTTTATCATCTCCATATTCCATAACCTCACCTGGAAATCAACATCATAAGTGAAGATAATTTCCTGGTTCTCTTCAACCTCTTGGGGAGTGTTGGAGTTGACAACTGTGTGTTTAGTATGAGGGTCACAGGTTGTCAAACGAGTGTTTTTATCCCATTTACCTTCATATTCATGTTTTACACTGCACATTAACATTCAGAATTTCAGATATGGAAATCACTACTACTACAAAAAGATTAACTGAATAAAAGAACAACCCAGTGCATGAGACTCCTATAATTGTGGAAAAAAAGATAAACCAATTAAAGAGAATGAAACAATAGAACGGGTAGAGGACAAAAATAATGACCTGAATGGCTTAACCTCAAAGCCCACAATTCTAGCAGATTCAGTTTGTAAATCTCTATGATACTTGACAGTAAACGCCAAATGGTTGTGAATAAAAAACTTCTCCTCCTTGCTCTGTGCAATTAGACAAAGTAAGCACAGAAACTACTTCCATTCATAACAATAGACATTGTGCAATAAAATAATAAGCATACCCCACTATATTGCCCTTTGAGTCCAACATGGAAACCAAGTTGATAAATAGTAGAATCCTGATCATTCCGTTTTATAGGAACAACTAGAGGAAGGTTATCTAGGATCCTGTGCATAAAGAGCAGAGCCATTATAAGATACAACATATCAAGATTGTGGCAGAAAAATGGCAGAAAATGAAAGATCAAATCCTGGCATGCCGTACATGTTCACCCGATACTCATCATTGATCTTCTCTTTGAACTCCTTAGCCGCTTTGGCATCAAGTTTAAGATTACACACAACATTGCACATTTGTGGCTCACGCATTTTAAACTGCAAAACGTCAGAGTCAGAATCAGTTGATAACCATAACAAAATTATGGGAAATCACATAGAAAGAACTACTGCTAGATACAATTTCAGCTACGAAACAATTAACCACTTAAGTCTATCATGGTTTACTCATTGACCACTCTGAAGTCTGAACATGGTTAACCAATTGACTGGTTAGTTGGTCCTAAACTTCAAATATTTTACAAAAAAATCCTTTCTGTGATTTTTTCCTAAAAATTAAACAGTCATGATTTAAACGGTGCTGGTATTCAGGGACCACGGGCTGGTTCATTTTCTTTTGGGTTTGGGAATTATGTAACACTAACAGAATTGTGATAGTGGGGGCATTTGGTTAATCTGGAATGTTTTGTGCAGGGGCTATTTCAAAATTCCAGCGTTACTCTGGAATGTTTTGGGGACTACTGTGTGGAACAATTGGGATTGTAAAGTGGGTGTACACTTTGTACTCCTTTTATACATAAATATATATACATACTCTTTGTTGATAAAAAAAAAAAAACAGTCATGATTTAAACATGTCATGTTAAACTGACCACATAAAGAGAATTTTCAATGCGGTCACCACGAAGCACTTCCCCAAGATTTTCTGCACTATCCTGTATTTTTGCAGGGCTACAATAAGGGATTGAATAATATGTATATGGAAGCTGGGTCTTTGTTGATGTTAATTTGTTTACTTTCACTTGCAATTCATCTCCCTGCACCAAAGAAATATTTAAAAAGTCAGTTAAGGACTAAAGAACAAGATCTATACAGAATTTTGAAAAATCTTTATTTTGGCCACAGCAATAAGGTAGTAGTATACATATACAAGAGTAAAATGAAAGCAAATTTCTCAATTCATAAATTAGAAAGATAGAGGCAGATCCCAAAAGTACTTATATTTTTTGAATTTTGTTCTGTAAAAACTAATTGGTTACGTCAGATGGTATTGTTGCTAAATATTGAAAAATAAACTTCTCTATACATAAAAGTGCAATAAAGTAGAAGGTAATACACAATGGACCTCTACGAAAAAATGCCAGGGTATACACCTTAATACCAGTCCTATTGTCCAACATCTTTCAAGGATTCATTTCCAATTTCTATCAAATAATGCCAACAGCTATTTCTACTTACAAATGTAGAGTTGAAACACCAATCATACTATTCATTGATGATTGTAAAAAAAAATTCACGCAGTTAGCGAATCAAAATTCCAATTCTTAAATACAATTAAGAAGGAATGCAACAAAGAAATATTTGCTAACCTGTAGCAACTATCTCACGAAGCATTAAACACACACACAGACACACCCAAAGTAGCAACTCCTTGGACGTTACGGATAGAACGTTCTTCAATTCATTGAAGCGATCCACTAAAATTAAAACTCAAAATACTTGCTCATCTCTTTCGAACAATTTAATAATAATAATAAATAAATAAAAAAACCTAGCATCCAAGACAAATCCAACACAGATCTCACTTCTCAGATTTAAAGAAAGATCAAGCAACAAACGAGTCGGCGAGGTGGAAATGGAAATCAGTTTACCTTGTGGAAGTCCTGTGGAGCGACGCCGGGGAGGTAGAAGGAGTGAACGCCATGGATGAGAAGCACAGCAAGAACTGCAGAGAACGCGATAGATCTCAAAAACGCCATGGCGTTCGAGATCGAGATCTAGCAAGGAACGTGCTCTTTCAATTCAAATGGTAGTTTGAGTTGTAAGGGAAGAAGATGCGTAGTCGCGACCAGAAGGAGAAGACTTGGGGTGAGGGCTGATTTATTTTCTCCAGTTGCTACTTACAAATTGGTACAGTTTTTATTATTAATTTACGAGTTAAGCCCCGTACTGGTCCTGGACCAAAAAAAGAACACGTTCTATCGAAAATCAAAAATATCAATTTAGTTCTAAGTATATAAAATACAAATCAAAATAATTTTTTTTAAGATAATTTTTAAAGATATTTTAATCCTTACTATAAATTATTTTGATCCATATTTTATATTTTTATGATTAAATTGATATTTTTTATTGCTGTTTTTTTTTGTCGAGGCCAATTTTGATCTTTATTTTTAATTTATTACTGTCTTCTACAAATAGGATCTCGCCACATTAGACGCGTTTCCATTTTATTTTTGTCTATTCTCTCTTCCGATGCGAGCCCATATTCGGAATTTCCAAAGCTTCTTCGTTTATACGCAACACAATAACAACAGATCTAAATCTGAGAGGTTGCCAGAAAATTAATGAATTCTTAAAAATATACTCCCTCCTGTTTATATTATAAGTAAAAAAATTAATACAGCACACATATCAAGGTATTTAGTTAATCTCATTTAATTTAATTAAAAAATTATGATTTTACTTAAATTATTCTTCATGGTAATGAAAAATTGCTTGTGTTATTAGGAATAAAATAAGTCATTGAAAAATAAAATTTGTATTAAATAAATGATATTTTAGGAATAATATCATTAAATGAATCTTTGAAAAATAAATTTTACTTATATATTAGATCAAAAGTTTTGGCTTTTTTTAAGGGAGTAATTATTTATTCGTCAGATCTCATGTATTTTTAGATAAGAAAAAGATAGACGTAAAGAAGTGGAAAATAAGAGAGAAGGAATAGAAAATAGATAAATTCTTAGATTTTTTAAATTAACAAAAGTAAAAGAGATGTATAAAAGAAAAATTAAATTTTCGCTTCATTCGTTTCATTTATCAGAAAAGTGGAGAGAAATATCTCTGGTGTTGAAGTTGGATTGTCACTCTTATGAAAATGAAGTTTCAACTCTCAATTTTCAAATGTATTCCCGATGAAGAGTTTTGTAAAAACTGAAGGTATTACGTCAAAACCATTATTTTTAAAATACAAACAAATTCGTGTTCAGGGGCATAATTAGAAAAATATGCTTTCATGACTTCAACTATTGATTGATTCTGAAAGAGCTTTAAATGGAATATCTAGTCAATGAAATAAGAATGTCACCCCCCACCAACAAAGTTACTTCAACCTTTCCCCCTCATGATTATTGCTACTCTGTATTGCATTGCATTCAAGGATGTAACAGGGGTGGGGTGGGTACGTGTAGTATCCCCACTATCCATCCTATTGGATGAATTTTATATCCGTCCCCATCTCATATTCATGTGGGTATCCATCTTGTAGGTTTTAAAAAAGATTTATCAATATTTATGGGTATTCATGGATATTCAAACACCTCACAAATTATTGAATATTAGACTAAATTTTTTGTGCTCCTACCTTTACATCATTCATACATAAGCATTAATCCACAAGCATTAATCCATAACACAATAGTTGAACAAAAACAATAATACGTAACAATAATTGAGCTTGGGTATGACAAGGTTTGGGAGCTGCGACTGCCATATATATCATAAATAAAATAAGAATAGTGAAAAAAATAGGACATTTGATTTATATATGTAAAGGTATTTTAGTAATTTCATCTTAGCAGGTACCAGCGGGTATGTATACTACAATATGCGTCCCCACCCCATTAATAAGCGGGTAGAGAAAATATCCATTTTATGTATCCGTGGATACCCATTAAGGTATCCATTTTCTACCTGTTGCGGATATTATCCACGGATATCCGTGGGTACGAGTAAAATTTACATCCCTAATTCCATCCCGGTACCTAATGCCCTTTTTTTAATACTATTAATTGATTTACGGACAAAACTTAGATACAATTTCATAGGGTAGCTACATTAGGTGTTGTAATACTACACATGTCTTATTGTCATTGGAAAACAGCACCTAACGTACTTATCATATGGAATTGTATCTAAGTATTGTCACTAATTCTAATATGTATTTATGCTTTTACTACTACAATACTCACCCGTGTACATGTATTATTGTTACCTTGTGTATGTGCATAAAAAGGTCAGAGAATTTTCACTTAGGATTGAGGGTGTGTATTTGAGCAACTAAGGAACAATTTTGGTCAAGTATGTATTCTAATTTGTGCACTTTTTTTTATAGACAAATGTTTGTGTTAATGTTAGTATTTTGCTAGTGGGTGGAGTTTGAACCCTCAAACTCCTTATCACTCTACTCCTTAACTTCATCACCCTTTCCACATTTATCACCTTATGACTCCTTCTAATTTGTACATTGACTTATCTAAGATGTAGTTTTTGGGAGACACAACTAGCCTTTTGCTGTGGACAAGATGATATTTCTAGAGGCAATTGAGTCTATCCCTAAAGAATGGTGGAAGATATATGTGAACTAGATATTGATCTTTACAATTAAGTAATGATTACTGAGAAATCAAAGGAAAGAATGGATGGTGTTGTGATTGGGGGAGGCACTTAAAATCCATGTTAAAATGGTTGCCTGATTCTGTTGATGCATTGGTTTCTGAAGCCCATGCTGCAAGGAACAAATCGCTAGTAGAAAGTAGAAACAATTGTCTGTTTATTGCCATGTAATATTTGCGTGGGTTGTTCGTGTGGTTTCATGTTGCTATATTAGTTGGCAGGACCGGCCTAAGGATGAATCTATTAAAGTCCTAGATTTAGGCCTACCAGCAAAACAAATCTTCTATTTTAATTTTTATAAAGCAAAAACACCTCATATGCTAACAAAAAGGCCCAACCTAATCCAAAGGAATTATCTCACTAAAAATAAAACGATCTCACTCAAAATTTGCTTTAGGTCTCACTTGCTCTTGAACCGACCATGTTAGTTGGACCAAATGAGTCAGCAAGAGAAGAATTGATGAAGTATCAACCTACTTGCGACAAAGACTTATCCCAACAAGGTCTTGTTAGATTCAATGACTTAGAGATTTTGATATATGACAAATACAATTTAATGTGTGTGCAAGTGTTTTAGTGTCAAATTACAAAGACGGGTATCAAGCAGTAATCAACAAGTTCATTAAGCAAATTCAAGGAAAATATTCAAGGAAGAACTTGGAGGAATCAAGGAGCTGCATGAAGAAATCAAAAGAGCAAAGTCAAAGATCAAAGGATCATCAAGACCAAGCTTAAAGGAGAATTTTAGATTTAAGTCTTGGATGATTTGTAAGAGAAAAAAATCTCTTAGTCACAAAATAGCTCAATTAAAAAGATGCATGAAGAAAATCAATTTTCATAACCTACATTAAAAGGAATAAGTTTTTCGTTAATGAAAATGATTTTTGGAAATAAGAAGCGGTCATCCAATAAAGTAATAGAAGCGCTTGTCCAACACAAGTGATAGAAGCGCTCGTCCAACACAAGTGACAGAAGTGCTCATCCAACACAAGTGATACAAGCGCTCGTCCACTAAAGTGACAGAAGTGCTCATCCACTAAAGTGACAGAAGCGCTCGTCCACACAAGTCTTTGGACTTGCTAAGTCCTTAATGAGAAGCTCCGTCCAATGACGGAGCTAGATGGACGCGCTTATTTTCAAGATGGACGCGAATGCTATAAGAACCAATGTAGAATCTTATTTCAAGAACCAGAAATCAAGAAAACAGATTCTGTTATCAGATCCAAATCTGTTTTGATTGATCCCAACGACTATAACTTGTTTTCTATATAAAGAGGGATCAAAGGAACACTTTTAAAATTATACATTATCAATTGAACATATCAGAATTGCACGAAATCAATTTGAGAAATCAATTGTGAAAAACATTCATCTTCTTGCTTGAGCTTATTGTGAAAAGAATGTTTCAATACTCATAAGTGCTTCAATTTGTTTATCTGACTATTGAGAGTTAGGAATCAATTTTTCGTTCTATTTGATTGTAAAGAGAGAGGGAGTCTCTCTGAGTGATTAGGGTGAGGTATCCCTAAGGAAGAACATTGAGGCTCTTCACAAGAGTGTGAAATCTCGAGGTGAAAGAGTACTCTATGGTGCAAAGGTTTTTCAAGCTACCTGGCTAAAGCTTGTTGTGTTAGTGTATGAAAACCCACAGGTGGAGTGGGGACTGGATGTAGGTCACATTGGTGGTGATTAAACCAGGATAAATCTGGTTGTGTGGTAACTCTAAACTCAAACTCGTTTACTTTCTGTTTATGTTCAAGAACCTGTGATTTTGATGTTTAAAGTTCAATATAATTTCTGTTCTTGATATGTATAAACTGTATTGAAACTTGAGTCTGATTGTAATCAAGTCTGAGTTATCTGCGTTCAAAACTGAGTTGATCAAAACCATTCTTGATTGTTGAAATTGAACTAAAATTGAAACTGAAACCTGCAAGTTTGTTCTTGATTGTTAATGCTTGTATCTGAAACTTGCATAACTTGTTCTTAATCTTTAAAGGCTTAATCAGTTTTTGTATTTTTCTATTATTGAGTTTTGAACCTGAACCTATTATGTGATTTATCTTTCTGATTAATCTTTCTTATCCTCAACACCTTTTATTCAAGATTTTACATAAACCCTTCATTGATTTTGTAAAAGATCCTGAGGCCACAAATCTGAAAAACAAAAGTTTTGTGAAAAGTTTTTAACAGGGAAATATTCTAAAGAAAACTCAATTCACCCCCCTTCTTGAATCGTTGAAGCCAAAACAACAATTGGCATCAGAGCTAAACTCTTAAGTTTGGCTTAACAGCTATAAGAATATGGGTTCCAATGACTGTTTGAATGAAGGGGCTTCCCTTGCACGCCCTCCTGCCTTCAATGGATCTGAGTATATCTATTGGAAGGAAAGAATGGTAATCTTTCTTGAGGCAGCAGATGTTGACATATGGGATGCAGTAGAAAATGGACCATTTGTCCCCTCTACTGTAAATGCTAATGGTGCTCCAAGAAATAAGCCTAAAACTGAATGGAATGAGGATGATAAGAAAAGAGTTCAATATAATGCACGTGCTAAGAATATTATAACATTTGCTTTAAGCTGTAATGAGTTTTTCAGGGTTTCAAATTGCAAATCAGCAAAGGAGATGTGGGATACGTTGCAAGTAACACATGAAGGAACCACAGATGTCAAAGGAGCAAGAATGAACACCCTCACATATGAATATGAGTTATTTCGCATGAATCGAGGAGAACCAATGGAGGTTATGCAAATGTGATTCTCACACATTGTGAATCAATTGTTGCACTTGGAAAGACAATCTCCAATGAAGATCAAGTTAACAAAGTCATGAGATGCCTAGGTAGAGAATGGCAACCTAAAGTAACTGTAATTTCAGAATCCAAAGACCTTTCAACAATGTTAATTGCAGCGCTCTTTGAAAATCAAAAGAGCATGAATTGGAGTTGAACAGACTGAATGAGAATGAAGAAACTGACAAAAAGAAAAAGGGATTGGCTCTGAAATGACAAGTCAGAGAAGTAGAAGACAGTGATGATAATGATTCAACACAAGAGGCAGAATCTGAAGAAGAGATGGGAATGTTAGTTAGAAAATTCATGAAGTTCCTAAAGAAGAAAGGCAACTTCAAAAGAAAGCCATCCACTTCTCAAAGGAGAAATTTCAGCAAAGGTGACAACTCTTCCAACAACATCACATGCTATGAATGTGGAAAGATTGGCCACATGAAGCTTGACTATCCAAAACTGCAAAAGAAGGACAAAACAGAAAAGTTTGACTCAAAGAACAAGAAGTGGAGAAAGCCAAGAAAGTCCTACATTGCTTGGGATGATAATGATGTAGATTCCACTGAAGAATCTGAATCTGAGGAGGCAAACTTGTGCTTGATGGCCAACAATAATAGTGATTCAGAGAGTGAGGTAGATTCTGATTCACAACCTACTTTTGATGAATTGCAAGATGCATTTGATGAGTTACATGCTGAATATCTTAAGATAGCTAAGCAACTTGTCTCATCTAGAAAAATAATTGCTAAATAATGTGATGATTATGCATGCTTGAAAATGAAAGAAAGAGAACTAGAAGCTATGAATAAGGTCTTGATTGCATCTAGCTCTAATTGTTCTAAGTGTTGTGCATTGACTAAAGAAGTTGAAAAACTGAAAAATGACTTAGCCAAGTTCACAAATGGTAGAGATAACTTGAATGCTTTATTAGGACAGCAAAAGTGTGTTTATGATAAGGCTGGAATAGGCTATGAACCTAATATACATGAGAAATCTTTCAAGAAATTTTTTGTTGCACCTAAGACATCAAACACACCATTTGTTAAATGCAATTTTTGTGCTAGAAAATGTCACACAACTTCTACATGTCAATAGAGAAAATCAGCATACAATAAATCTAAATATATATGGGTTCCTAAAGGAATTATTGCTGCAACTAACTCAAAAGGACCCAAACATATTTGGGTACCTATAGCACAAACATGAAAATTTGTTTTGTAGGTGTGGTGGAAGGTCAAGAGAAAAAATTGAAAATCATGACATAGAGCCTTCACCAAACACAAAATGGGTAATAATAAAGAAATGATATTGATTGAATATGTTTTCTAATTATCATTATTAATGTATGATTGTGAATCTTTGTGTTGACTTATATATCATTTGATAGTATGTCTACGTTGTTCTTTTAAAGTTATCTGATCAATCTCGGAATAATCATATGGCATTTGTGTCTCAAGTAGAACCTAAGAACATAGATGATGCTATAATTGATGAACATTGGATGATGGCTATGCAAGATGAGTTAAACCAGTTTGAAAGAAACCAAGTTTGGAAACTAGTGCCTAAACCCAATAATCTGTCAAGTAATAGGTACAAAATGGGTTTTTAGGAATAAACTACGTAAAAATGGTATAATTGTAAGAAACAAGGCTAGATTGGCAGCCAAAGGGTATAACCAAGAAGAAGGCATAGATTATGATGAAACATATACACCAGTAGCAAGATTAGAAGCTATAAGAATACTACTTGCTTATTCTTGTATAATGGGATTTAAATTGTATCAAATGGATGTTAAGAGTGCTTTCTTAAATGGATTTATACAAGAGGAAGTGTATGTTGGTCAACCACCTGGTTTTGAGAATAATGAATTGCCTAACCATGTTTATAAACTGTCTAAAGCACTATATGGCTTAAAGCAAGCTCCTAGAGCTTGGTATGAAAGGTTAAGTAATTTTCTCATTGAAAAAGGATTTAAAAGAGGTAAAGTTGACACAACTTTGTTCACTAAGAAAAAGGCACACAATATTTTACTCATACAAATATATGTGGATGATATAATTTTTGGTGACACTAATGAGCATTTGTGCAATGAGTTTGCAAGTCTTATGCAGAGTGAGTTTGAAATGTCAATGATGGGTGAGATGAACTTTTTCCTTGGCCTGCAAATAAAGCAAACTAAAAATGGAATCTTTGTTAGCCAAACCAAGTACTGCAATGAGTTGATCAAGAAGTTTGGCATGGAAACTCTAAAAGGAGATGGCTACTCCAATGAGTACCTCCTGTTATCTAGACAAGGATGAGCAAGGTAAACCTGTTGATGTTTCTAAATTCAGAGGTATGATAGGCTCACTACTTTATCTTACTGCTAGTAGGCCAGATATCATGTTTAGTGTATGCATGTGCGCTAGGTATCAAGTAAATCCAAAAGAATCACACTTAACAGCAGTTAAAAGGATAATTAAGTATCTGTTAGGAACAAAAGACATGGGATTATGGTATCCCAAGGGAGCTACATGTACTTTAATTAGCTATTCAGACTCTGATTTTGCTGGTTGTAAACTAGATAGAAAGAGTACTAGTGGAACTTGCCATTTACTAGGAAACTCATTAGTATGATGGTTCAGTAAGAAACAATCTAGTGTGGCTTTATCCACTGCATAGGTTGAATATGTAGCAGCTGTAGCTGTTGTGCACAGGTTTTATGGATGAAACAACAATTAGTTGATTATGGTGTGCAACTAAACCAAGTTCCTATTAGATGTGACAATACAAGTGCAATTAACCTAACTAAGAATCCCATACTGCACTCTAGAACTAAACAAATAGAAATCAGACATCATTTCATTAGAGATCATATTCAAAGTAGAGAAATTAAGATTGAATATGTTGATACAACTAAACAACTTGCTGATATTTTTACCAAGTCCTTGAACAAGAAAGCTTGTTTTTCATTAGAAGAGAATTGGGCATAATTGATCAATCTTATATCTAATCTCTAAAGAAACTGTTCATATGACTGTATCTTTGTGTAAATATGCTCTTATTTCAAAACTTTGATTTGTCCCTGCACCTATCCCTCTATCATGAACAATTTTATATGCTATGTTTGAATGCTTAAATGCTTGCCTTCTCTATTGCTTTGAATGTTTCTTTTCTTTACCTTTTTTATAATGCCAAAAGGGGGAGGAAAAAGTATGATATAGAGAAAGGGGATAATAACAAATTATACATGCATATGTTGAGGGGAAGCTTAAAAGCTTACATACTTAATGGGAAGTAAATCAATATAATAATGGGGAGTAAATTAAATTATCCTCTGATAATTTTTTTTTCTCTAATATACTCCTTACTGATACCATGATATAAATCGGTCAAAAACACTTAGCTTCTACAACACTTATACTCTGATCTTATAATTTGTTAAAAGATTTGTCATAATCAAAAAGGGGGAGATTGTTAGACTCAATGACTTAGAGAATTTGATATATTACAAATACAATTTAATGTGTGTGCAAGTGTTTTAGTGTCAAATTACAAAGACAGGTATCAAGCAGTGATCAACAAGTTCATTAAGCAAATTCAAGGAAAATATTCAAGGAAGAACTTGAAGGAATCAAGGAGCTGCATGAAGAAATCAAAAGAGCAAAGTCAAATATCAAAGGATCATCAAGACCAAGCTTAAAGGAGAATTTTAGATTTAAGTCTTAGATGATTTGTAAGAGAAAGAAATCTCTTAGTCACAAAATAGCTCAATTAAAAAGATAAATGAAGAAAATAAATTTTCATAACCTGCATTAAAAGGAATAAATTTTTCGTTAATGAAAATGATTTTTGGAAATAAGAAGCTGTCGTCCAATAAAGTAATAGAAGCGCTCGTCCAACACAAGTGATAGAAGCGCTCGTCCAACACAAGTGACGTAAGTGCTCGTCCCACACAAGTGACAGAAGTGCTCGTCCACTAAAGTGACAGAAGCGCTCATCCACACAAGTCTTTGGACTTGCTAAGTCCTTAATGAGAAGCTCCGTCCAATGACGTGGCTAGATGGACGCGCTTATTTTCAAGATGGACGCGAATGCTATAAGAACCAATGTAGAATCTTATTTCAAGAACCAAAAATCAAGAAAACAGATTCTTTTATCAAATCCAAATCTGTTTTGATTGATCCCAACGACTATAACTTGTTTTCTCTATAAAGAGGGATCAAAGGAACACTTTTAAAAATATAAATTATCAATTGAACATATCAAAATTACACGAAATCAATTTGAGAAATCAATTGTAAAAAACATTCATCTTCTTGCTTGAGCTTATTGTGAAAAGAGTGTTTCAATACTCATAAGTGCTTCAATTTGTTTATCTGACTATTGAGAGTTAGGAATCAATTTTTCGTTTTATTTGATTGTAAAGAGGGAGGGAGTCTCTTTGAGTGATTAGGGTGAGGTATCCCTAAGGAAGAACATTGAGGCTCTTCACAAGAGTGCGATATCTCGAGGTGAAGGAGTGCTCTGTGGTGTAAAGGTTTTTCAAGCTACCTGGCTAAAGCTTGTTGTGTTAGTGTGTGAAAACCCACAGGTGGAGTGGGGACTGGATGTAAGTCACAGTGGTGGTGACTGAACCAGGATAAATCTGGTTGTGTGGTAACTGTACACTCAAACTCGTTTACTTTCTATTTATGTTCAAGAACCTGTGATTTTGATGTTTAAAGTTCAATATAATTTCTGTTATTGATCTGTATAAACTGTATTGAAACTTGAGTCTGATTGTAATCATGTATGTGTTATCTGCGTTCAAAACTGAGTTGATCAAAACCATTCTTGATTCTTTGGCCGAACTAAAACTGAAACTGAAACCTGCAAGTTTGTTCTTGATTGTTAATGCTTGTATCTGAAACTCGCATAACTTGTTCTTAATCTTTAAAGGCTTAATCAATTTCTGTATTTTGCTATTATTGAGTTTTGAACCTGAACCTATTCTGTGATTTATCTTTTCGAATTAATCTTTCTTATCCTCATCACCTTATAGTCAATATTTTATATAAACCCTTCATTGATTTATTATAAGATCCTGATGACACATATCTGTAAACAAAATTTTTTTTAAAAGTTTTTAAGAGTGAAAGATTCTAAATAAAAATCAATTCACCCCCCCTCTTGAGTCGTTGAAGCCAAAACAACAGGTCTTACCAGTTACCACATATGATACTCATTTGGTACGAGGTCTTTTGAGTCGATACATGATTCATGAAAAGGGAAGCTTCAATATGGAGGTAGGCGAGGAAAAAGATAAATTAGAAGATAGATATATTTTAGGACATAGCCTGGATAGATCTCTATAGAGGTTATGTTGGAGAAATTGCGCATGATACTAATCTCAGCCTCTCTTGTTTTTTTAATTTGTCACAATCAATTCCGAATTTTACTAGACCAAATCATGATAATGGCCTGTTTAGAAGCTACATGTACTTGAAGCCAGGCTTTCATTTATTCTCCTTGGTTTTCTTTGTCTATCCTCACCGTGTTCGAACTTTCGATTGATTATAGAGTATCTCATACTTGTAGGGTAGAAGTAAATATGAAGCACACTTTGAGCTTAACCCACACCCCATTTTTTGCATTCATGCTCTTTTTTTGGACTCATCACATGCTAACCGCAGGTCTTTGTCTTGTCGTGATGTCCTGTTCTGTTGTTGTTAAATTTTGCTTTTATATATGAGATGTGTTATTTGTACGATCATTCTATTGGTACGCTAATCTGATACCGCTTAATAAAGTATAAATTTTGTAATGTACGGGTAAGCAACCTTTCCTCTAGTAGGAGGTTCACGAGTCACATCACACTGCGTGCTATTTACTTATACTAGTCTTTTTGAATCTGTGGTTATCAATTATTATTAATTTTTGATAGTATTGTTATCATTAATAATTTGATTTGTGCATTTACATTTACATAACCATTTATTTGGCATTAACCCAAATTAAGTCTATCATTTCAATAGCAACATTACACAATGCAATAATAAAAATAACAATTAGACTAAGTATGTGGTGAAAAAAAAATTAAACTCCAAAACATTGTGTAATTGGTGTTAGTAGTTACATTTATCACCTATACATTCAGGATAAGAAGTTGCGGCCATTAATAGAGCAGAAGTAGGGATTGTTTCATGTAGATAGGCCATAGTAGACAATCGGCCCAATCTCATTCAATTTGACTAATAAGTCAAATGTACCAAATCCTTTATTTACTTATTTCACATTTTGGCTTCAACTTTTCCTTCCCACCCACACCCGCGTCTTCTCCTATATGGTGTGTCTAACTTCTCTCAATCTTTGTTTCACTCCATTGAAATTATGTTTTTTTTTCCTTTCCTCTTTGCATTTACCTATATTCAATGTTATAAAGAAAACATTTTCTTAATTATACGAACAAAAATTTGTTTTTTATATGTACTATAGTGATTATGGTAACATAAGTTTGTTCTTCCTTTATTTAAATTTCAATTGATCAAACTCTTAACTTTCAAAAGACTTATAAATTGTTGCCATAACAATAAACAATCCAACCTAGTTTTCATCAAATGTTAATGAGTACATTTAAATTAACCATCATCGAAGCAAACAAATGATAATACATGGAAAAAAAAAACTTGATCACAAAGAATTCAATTTTTTTGAAAACAAAAACATTCGGATGGGTAGCATTTGGGAGTGGGTTAGAATACAATTAATGCATCTCTGTCACATTGCTAAAAAAAGTTTTAATTATTGAGTTCGTCTCCGAACTATTTGGGAATTTTCAACTGGGCCCCTGAACTAAAAAATTTTCTAGTTAGGTCCCTGAACTTATATAAAATTTTCAATTGGGTCCCTAAACTAAAAAGTTTGTAATTAGGTCCCTGAACTTATTTAAAATTTTCAATTAGGTACCTAAAGTAAAAATGTGACTATATAAAATAAAAAGAAATAAATATAGATGATGAAATTTAGGGGGGTAAATATTGTTTGTCGTAATAATAAAATGACAAAAGATGAATATAAGAGAAAAAACCGACTATTTATAATAATAATAATAATAATAATAATAATAAAATGAAAAATAAAACGTAGAGAAAAAATTATTGTTTAGCACAATAATTAAATAAAAATAGATAAATTTGATTAAATAATGAAACATGAAATTGGGTTAGAAAATCCATGTTTTATAACAAAATATTAAGAGATTAAACTAACAAACCTCAATTAAAAAAATATAAATAAAATAAACCTCAATTAACAACATAGTTAATATTTGAAATAATAAATAAAATAAAGATTCTAGTTAAGTAAATAACACATCTTAGTTTGATTGTCAAATTTATTTCGAGTTATTTAATTTATTTTATTATTTATTATGTTATTTTATACTTTAATTACGGTTTTTATTAAATTATTTTAATATTTATTAAATAATATTTTTGCTTGCTATGTCAATTTTTATTATTTTAATTTTTTTTTCAAATATTAAATATTTGACTCATTTTAATAACTTAATATTTTGTTATAAAACAGAATTTTCTACCACAAATTCATATTTCATTATTTTGTTATTGTCATTTCAAGAACTAAATTTTGTCTCTCAAATTTATTTATTTTATTTAATTATTATGGTAAACAATAGTTTTTCTCACTAAGTTTTATTTATTTATTTATTTATTATTATTATTATTATTACTATTATTTTAAACTGTGAGTTTTTCTCTCATATTCATCTTTTGTCATTTTATTATTATCTCAAACAATAGTATTTTTTAAATTTCATCATATATCATTTATTATTTTTTATTTTATATATTCACCTTTTTACTTTAGGGACCTAATTAAAAATTTTATATAAGTTCAGGCACCTAATTCCCAAGAGTCCAAGTCAATAATTAAACAAAAAAAAAAAGGAAATTTGAGCTGTAAAAATAAATAAAAAATATTTAAAATTTTCAAATAATTCAGGGACCAAAGTAAATGACAGCCGCCTAACGCAATGCAATAGTTTAGGGGAGAAAACTTAGGTATGCTGGAATCAAAGTGGTTTTGGATTTAATAATCTCTAAGTTTTGATGCTAACAAAATGATTAAATTTGCTTGGTAAAGTGTTAGTTGAGATCTAACATGTGCTTTCAGTTATGCAGGAATATTTACATATAAGAAACGTGGGATAAGTTCAAATTGAAAAATATACGTCCACCCTTGTAGACGGGCTACTCAAGCACTTTGGTAGAATTACTTAGTTATTTGATTAAGTAGTTTGGCTTTCTTTAGTAGACGAGGTTATATGTATTTACTAGATGAATACCTAAATAACTTGTTGGGTACAGCAAGTCCAAAGACTTGAAAATAAACACGTTCATCTTGCCACATAAGCAGACGAAAGTAATTAGTTGAAGAAAATGAACTAAAACACAAAGTAATCTAGTAGACGAGCTCTATACGCCACGTCACTAGACGAAGATCTTTATAACTCATTAAGGAATAGCAAGTCTGAAGACTTGATAGATAAAAGGATATGCCACATCATCAGACGAGCTAAGTAAAATATAGAATAGACTTAGACTCTCATATGAATGAGTAGACAGAGTTTTTTTTTAGACGAGCTCCATCTTGGAATGAATTAAATGCAATCTGAATCTCTTATATATTTATTTCAAATGATTGATATTTATTTCAATAGAATATTTTTTCTTCACATTTGTTTTATCTGCTTTAATATTTCACCTTGTTGTAAAAGAAATATAGTACAATCAAGAAATACAAAAATCAGAATCGTACAATAAGATACTGTAAAAAACGATCTGTATGATAACAACTTTATGACTGAAAAAGCTGAATTATACACAAAGAAGGAACAACAAGTACTCAAGCTGCAATACTCAGAGGAGTGAACCTCCAAATTCATGCTACCTCGATAACCGAGAATACTATTCAAGATTGCTACACCGGGCATCAGTCAATCGAGATCATGCATTAAATGCTATCTCTAAACGGGATTATTCAAAGTAACCGTTGAAGAAATACAAGTGAAGAAGAAGGTCACTATTAATTGAAGACCTCAGATTCTGAAGAACAATTCTTGCCTCCACAATCTTGCTAGCTGAACTTTTGTCATTTGATAATCATTCATTCCACTATTCTTTTAAGAGCAAGAGTCTGCATTCATTAGTTTGAATATTGTTGTAATATTCAACTGATCTTAAACTGTCATATTCTCACCCATAGTGAGTTAAGAAGATCAACCATTAAATCTCTTTGTTAGAGTTAGAGCCTGAAGAGGCTTGGTAAGAAAGGAATACTTGTAGCATGGAGAGGTGTTGAATACTTGTTTGTAATCTATTTGGAGAAATAGTGGATAAATCCTTCTAGTCGAAGGGACTGGACGTAGCTCTTGGTTGGAAGAGAGTGAACCAGGATAAAATCTCTTGCGTGAATCTTCTATCCCTAAACTCTTCAGTTTTATTTTCTTATACTAACTGTGGGGTTTTGATATTGCTTTTGTTAAAGTCTTTTCAAAAGGATCTTTGTTTTTTTGTGTGCTTCTGTTTCATATCTCTTTGAGTGCAAAAATTGTTTTAAAGGTTGTTCTCTAAAATTATTAACAAACACAATTCAACCCCCCTTCTTGTGTTTACCTGTGTCAACTTCGGTTGGTATCAGAGCTCAGCCTCGAAAGGGTTGAGCATCTAACAAGTGCTGAGGGAGTACGATCCAACAACCATGGATGTAGAAGGACAAGCTATTAACAGACCTCCTCTCTTTGATGGTTCTGATTATGACTATTGGAAGAAGAGGATGATGGCCTTTTTGGATGCACAAAGTCTAGACATCTGGGAGCTCATAGAAACTGGTTACACTGAACCCAGAAATGAAAATGGAGTTGCTGTTGCTAGAGCAGACTGGACAGCAGATCAAAAGGCAAGGCATCAACTGAATCTTAAAGCTAAGCATTATTTGATGTGTGCCATCACCAGATCTGAACATGACAAAGTTCACAATGCACATCTTGCTAAAGAAATCAGGGATACTCTTGCCCTAGCTCACGAGGGTTCCTCACAAGTTAAGGAATCCAAGATCAGCATGTTGGTTTATCAGTATGAGCTGTTCAAGATGGGTGAACATGAAACAATAGATCAAATGTTTGGAAGATTCCAAACCATCACCAACAATCTCAGATCTCTTGGAAAAATCTATGAAAATAGAGATCATGTCAGAAAAATTCTGAGAAGTCTATCCAAGCAGTGGAGACCCAAAGTAACTGCTATTTAGGAAGCAAAAAATATGAATATACTCTCTCTGGAAGAGCTTCTTGGATCTCTCAAGGTTCATGAACTTGAACTCAATGTAGAAGAAAATTCCAGAAAAGGAAAATCTATTGCCCTAAAGGCAAAGAAAGCAAGTTCATCAAAAGTTCTCAAAACTGCTGAGTCATCTGATGAGTCTGAATCTTCTGATGATAATGAAGAATCAGGTGAGGATGAATTATCCTTTATCTCCAGAAAGATTCAACATATATGGAGAAAGAAAGGTTGGCAGAAG
Organism: Sophora flavescens; assembly: GCA_030762895.1. Classification (NCBI taxonomy): domain Eukaryota; kingdom Viridiplantae; phylum Streptophyta; class Magnoliopsida; order Fabales; family Fabaceae; genus Sophora; species Sophora flavescens. The sequence goes on along the minus strand of CM061067.1, from coordinate 373,020 downwards.
GAAGCAACTCAATAAAAAGTTTTCCAAGGAGAAGTCAGACTCCAAGGAAAAAGGTCCACCCTTGTGCTTTGAATGCAAGAAACCTGGTCATTTCAAAGCAGACTGCCCTGAGCTAAAGGACAAAAAGAAATTCTTCAAAAAGAAGAAAGGATTAATGGCCACATGGGAGGATCTTGATCTATCTTCTTCAGATGAAGAAAATGAAGCTGGGGAAGAGGCAAATATCTGTCTCATGGCAGACACTGCATCATAAAGTGAATACACTAATGCTGAGGTAATGGACTCTGACCCGTCCACTCTTCAAAATGCTTTTGATGAATTGTTGCACGAGTCATCTATACTATCACGAGAATATAAGAGTCTCAAAAAGAAATTCTCTAAACTATCTAAAGAATATGATAGGGTCTGCACTGAGAAACAAAACCTTAAAATTGAAAACGACACACTAAAATAAATGAATGTCAGTATAGCTGACAAAATAGTGTGTGAACCCGATGTTTCTTGTGAAGTTTCAAAAGTGAAACAAGATGTAACATATCTAACTGACTCTCTGTCAAAGCTTGTAGGAGGCTCGGATAAGCTTAGCCTCATTTTAAGGTACTCGAGGTCACCTTATGATAAATCTGGTCATGGTTATGATAAAGAGAAGTAAGACACATCTCACAAAAAGTCAAAACCACTTAAACAACATAGAGCTTCAAAAGTTTCAAATAAACATACCAAAGCTAAGTCTAGCTCGTCTAACACCTTTTGTATAGTATGTGGAAAAAATGGGCACATTTCATCTAGATGCATACACAATAAATACGCTAAGCATACTCGTTCAGTTACAACTAACAAGAAAGCACCCAAGTCAGTTTGGGTACCTAAAGATAAGATAATACATGTTGCAGATTTGCTTAACAATAGAAAGAAAACAGATGTCTTGGTACTTGGACAGTGGCTGCTCACGATACATGACGGAGAAAAGTCTATGTTCCAAAACCTTAAACCCAAAGATGGTGGCTGGGTCATATTTGGAGGAAATCAGAAAGGGAAAATCATTGGTATAGGTAAAATTGGTAACCATCATTTTCCCTCCATTGATAATGTTCTTTTAGTAAATGTTTTTGATGAGGATATGTGTACTGTCAAGAAAGATGATGGATCACTTTTATTCACTGNAAAAAGGTAAAACAATCTCTACAAGATTGACTTGGAGGACCTCTTAAATCAAAGTGTCTCATATCTAGTGCCCATTGAAGATGAGCGATGGATTTGGCACAAAAGGCTAGGTCATGTGTTGGATCACCGCAAGTGTACCGGGTCGTCAGTAAGTAATAAAATAAACACGGTAAGTAATTACCGAGGTCGAACTCGTGGGATTGGGCTACCAATTCGAATGATTCGCGAGAACCGATAAGTTGGTCAAGTTACGGAAAGTTGGTTGAGATTGGAGAGAAAATAGGATCGAGATCAAATTAACAAATCTAATAAAACTATTGACTAAAAATCTGAAATTAAAATGTCCAAGGTCACAAATCCACCTACCCAATATGCATACCCAGTGATGATGAATTCCTCCTAAGTTCAATTATAATGTCAACCGGGCCCCCAAATTCTCCTAAATCCACTGTCGTGCTCATTAGGATGTATTCAAGATTGGATTAATTACTTACTAGGTCTCATAATCCTAATCTCGAATTCTACTAATTCTTGTTCCCTATAAGGTTGCACTAATCTCCTACTCACTCTCGCTCAAGATTCGATTAGTGATCCCAATTCAAGTTCTAAAACGCGAATCGCCGTTCAGCCTCAAACACGTTTAACTAGTTAATCACGCAAAACATATGATCAACGCAATCAAATCGGAGTGGAAAACATTCATTGAGAGAAGGGAAGAAAGACATACATCACATCGAATCTACACTGCCATGGGTGGCTTCATTGTTCCCTCAGACGAGGGGATTAGTTCCTCATGCTCATAGACAAACAATCGGACATAACCTCCATAGCAAAATAAGAAAAAGAAAAGAGGAGACGCAGCTCCAGAGAAAACAAGGATTCGTAACTAAACTGATCTCAACAAGTGAAAAAACTTGGATCGGATCTACCCAGAAGCTCTCCAGCAAGCCCAAAAAAACCTCTTCTTCTGATCTGAAATAGCCTATAAATAGGGATTCTGGTTCTTGGCCGCTCGCGGGGCGAACAACCTTTCGCGAGGCGAATCATTAGTTTTGGCGCGCTTTCAATTTGGATTTTCGCGAGAGTGTATTCGCGGGGCGAGTCTTCAAACCTTAATCTGTCACAGCCGTGACCTTCATCACGGCTAGGCCGCGATGGTCTCTGTTTTCTAGGGTCTTCAGACTCTCGCGAGGCGAGAAGCCCCTCACGTGGCGAATTTCAGTTTTGGCTCTGAACGCGCTGTCGCCGCGCGCCAAAAAGAACGAGCGATTATGAAAATAATGTAGTATAGAGCGACAACTCGGATCGTCTCTCAAGGACTATTTAGTGTTGTTATTATTAACAGTAAATCAAAAGTTAGTTTTTGGGGGTTTTGAGATTGAAATAAAATAAAGAAAACAAAATAATAACAGAGTAAGAAAAGAGTTTAACAAATAAACTAAAGAGATTAACCTCCATCGCTTTTGGTTTCCCAACTATCATCGGTTCATGCAAATTCCTAGCCCTAAGCAGATTCTAATCCTCCTCCATGTAGCAATAATTCACAAGCGGAATCACTACTACGATATATATCCCTATTCCCGAATTAAGCAAACGGGGTTAAGCACTTCGTGAACTAAGCGAACACGAAACGCATACACCGCGAATTAAGCAAACGCGATTATATATAGGAACATGATATCACCGAGATAAACCAACACAACACAATATACTCCTGAATTAAGCAAACAGAAATATAAAGCATGGCATTGAAAAGAGAAAAGGAATTGAAAACAGGAAATGCAAGAACCTCAAGTATGGATAGGAACCAATTACATGGGATTAATCTAGGAGACTAGTTCTCATTACAAAAGAAAACAATAAACTAAGAGAAAAACAAAAGACTAACAAACTTTAAAACTAGCCAAACTGGCTAATTCGACTAGCTCTTCAGTTACCGCCAAGACTACTTATATACATGTTTCGAATCCAAGTCCTCGCGAGGCGAAGCAATCGCTCGCGAGGCGAATTATGCGAAAGGTCCGCAACTCTTGGTCTTCTGCGAGGCGAGCATATCTTCCGTGAGGCGAACTCTTCAAATTCCCAACTGTAACGCACGTGACCTTTCACACGGGTAAACCGTGATGCTCTCGACTTCCGGTACTCGCCGAGGCGAGTCCTTCTTCGCGAGGCGAGACAGAAAGTTTTGCAATTTCAGGGAACAATACCTTCCGGTTCGCGTGGCGAGCATCCCTTCGCAGGGCGAAACTCCAGAATTATTCCTTTTTATTAACTCCGAAAATAAGAAAAATATAATAAGTATTTTATTTAACTCTAAATCAACTAAATTAACTTAAAACAATTCTGAGACTCAAAATACTACTTAAGGACAATCAAGTCTAATTGGGGTGAAAATGATATAAAATTAGCACAAAGCCAAGGTCTTTACTAGTTAATAAACCACCAAACAGAGGCTCATCAAAATACCCCAAACTTAAACTTTGCTTGTCACCAACCAAACTAACACTTAAAAACTTAAAAAGAATCAAGACATGGAAAGCTTAATAATTCAATCAACTTTCGCACAGATTTCATGCAATTTATCAAAATATTTTTCAATGTTCCCCCATTTCAAACAAAACAATCCCCACATTCATTTATTCTAAACAGTTTGAGAATTTCATCAATCAAACAATCATTAATCTAAGCGGGGGATCTAAGTTACACACAAAAGAGAGATCACCAAATTCAAACAACCTGCCTTCCTCACAAGGGGAGATTTATGTTTCACTCAATCGCTCGCTTTGTGTCGTGCAATCAACATTTCACTCGCTTTCACTTTTAAGAAGCACTTCCCATAAATTTGATTTTCATCTCAAAATGGTTCCCACGTAAAAACATGCAAGCAACATCGAAGGTCTTTTATGGGTTGTAATGGGGCCTGGCTAAGGGTAGGATATACAAAGGAACTAGGCTGAAGACCCTAGGAACTAAGAGAGCATGAACTTTATTTACACTTTGAAATTCCACTCAAGTTCCCTTTTTCATTTTTCATTTTGCTTTGGGTGGCTACAACCTTTTATTTCTTTTGGCATTTTTGCACTTTTAAATTTTTTTTTTTTTATGTTTTTATTTTCTTTTCTTTTTCTTTCTTTTTTTCACAATTTTTTCTCAATCCCAAACAACACATTACACCTTGCAGCCACCCCAAACTTTGGTTTCTTGCACCCATTCTAAGATTCCATGCTCTCCTAATCCTAAGATCGGGCTAACATGGTTTTTTTTTTCCGTATTTTAGCTTGTAACATTAGGTTATCAAGAAGCAATAGGCTAATTAGGCTCAAAGGGGCTAACTTGGGAACATGCATCGGAATTGGTTATTTTAGGCCAAGTAGCTATTTACAAAGAAAATGCCTAAATCATTTGAAGCAAACACATAATCATGCAAACCAAAAAGAGATTCAAACAAATTCAGAAAGTGCAAACAAAAGTGATTTTCACACAATACAAAACATGTTGGAGGCTCAAAACCTCACCTGGACATTTTTTTGCAAATTATTTGACAGAGATTCTATCCCTAGTGTGTGCTTCCTATCACCCCAAACTTATCATAAATCATGCCATCATAATAAAATCTCAAAGTTCAGTTTCAATCACATGGGGATCATTTTTCAAAAAAAATTTCTCAAATCCTAGGGGAAAAACAATAACACATATTATGCCATCAATCTATGCAAATATTAATCAAATCCAATAAACTTGCCATAACCAAGACAAAAACACAACTCCCGAGCTTCTCAAATTATTCAGGAGCTTTATTGAAAATAAAACAGAAATAAAGCAAAGAAAAAAAAAAAAATTAAAAGAGCAAGGTAAAGAAAAACTCATTGAGGGGTGGTTCCACCGGATCCCATTGCTTGTAACATAAGTCCCACATGGTAGCCAAGGGTGGTAGTTCATTCCATGCTTCCCTAACTTCACTTTGATGAGGAGGTGAGCACTTGACAACCATGATAACTCGACCCGCGTGCGGCGGACTTTCACTTCCTCCGAGGTCACAGATGACCTCTTTCTCAATAAAATCCTCCCAATAAAAGTGGGGCTCAACCTCTTGACCGCCATGGTGCAAATTCCAGGGCTTGAACTCCATCACCGGTGGCTCCTCGGGGGAGGTGGCAAACAGTTAGGAAACGAGTTTGCAGGCTGCTTCAACTTTCGCAATGTCTTCATCCACTGCACTAACAAATTTTTCACCGCTATACACGCAGAAATTTCCAGCACACACCAAACAAAGGTTAGAGTTAGTACATATATTACAAGAAAATGAATCAGAATAAGTTAGAATGTCTGGGAATTCTTAAATCAATTCATCCACCCCATAACTCTCAACACATGAATTTGCTTTAATTGCATCATCTACTCCCAAAGGTTCTTCATCATCCTCAAGCACGGTGTAGAAGATGTCCTCTTGATCCTCCTTGTGTAAGTATCCCGAAAAATAAACCCGCAAAACGATCTGCATTTTCTATTTTTCCTGAAAAGTATAAACCTGTGAAACATTCTACACACAAAGCGGTTCCATCACAATAACAAGCATTAGGATCGGGATTCAACACATAATTCATCATCAATGGAAACATTTTCAAAATAATGATCATAAATATTTTCAAGATTGAATTGTGATTATTTATTTTATTCAATTGGATGTGGAGTTAGCATTGCAAATGAGTTGGCGGTGAACTTGATCAATTAGAGCCCACAACTTATGAGATTCAGCTTGGTCCCTCCGGTATTCAGCCTCCATCTTCATTGAAATTCCTCTATCATCCGATGAGTTTGCTCGGCCATTTGTTGCCTCAGTCCTTCCATATTTGCACTTATCTCATCCGATGACTGCTTTTGCACGGTCCTCTAGGGAAGGTTCGGAAGGTGCGAGGTGGTTAACTTGGCTAGATAGTATGGTGGTGGCTTACTAAAATTAGGATAATACATGCAAGGTGGTGGTTCATAGTAAACATCGGCAAATATCTATACTGTAATTATCCACGGCAATCAAACATCCGAACAAAGCGATCGAAACTAATTCGAGGAATGCAAAGGTTTTTTTTTTTTTAATAAATGTAACTTTCCCCTAATAACAACAAACAAGAGTCACCGCACACATGGCGCCAATTTTTGAACGCTTTGCGTGCCGCGCCAAAAAGAACGGGCGATTATGAAAATAATGTAGTATAGAGCGACAACTCGGATCGTCTCAAGGACTCTTTAGTGTTGTTATTATTAACAGAAAATCAAAAGTTAGTTTTAGTGGGGTTTTGAGATTGAAATAAAATAAAGAAAACAAAATAAAAACAGAGTAAGAAAAGAGATTAACAAATAAACTAAGCGATTAACCTCATCGCTTTTGGTTTCCCAACTATCATCGGTTCATGCAAATTCCTAGCCCTAAGCAGATTCTAATCCCCTCCGTTGTAGCAATAATTCACAAGCGGAATCACTACTACTTGATATATATCCCTATTCACGAATTAAGCAAAGCGGGTTAAGCACCCGTGAACTAAGCGAACCACGAAAGCGTACACACGCAATTAAGCAAAGCGATTATATATAGGAACATGATATCACTGAGATAAACTAACACAACACAATATACTCCCGAATTAAGCAAACGCGAAATATAAAGCATGGCATTGAAAGAGAAAAGGAATTGAAAACAGGAAAATGCAAGAACCCCCAAGTATGGATAGGAAACCAATTACAGTAGATTAATCTGGGAGACTAGTTCTCCATTACAAAAGAAAACAATAACCTAAGAGAAAAACAAAGGACTAACAAGCTCAGAAACGAGCCAAAACTGGCTAATTCTGACTAGCTCTTCGTTACGCCTAAGACTACTTATATACATGTTTCTGAATCCAAGTCCTCGCGAGGCGAAAAATCCTCGCGAGGCGAATTATGCTTGAAAGGTCTGCAACTTGGTCTTTCGCAGGCGAAACATATCTTTCGCGAGGCGACCTCTTCAAATTCCCAACGCTAACGCCTAGTGACCTTTCACACGATGTAAACGTGATGCTCTACGGGACTTCGGGTAGCTCGCGAGGCGGAGTCCTTCTCCAAGGGGTGAGGCAGAGTTTTGCAATTTCGGGAGCAGTCCCCTGCCTGTTCGCGTGGCGGTATCCTTCTCACAGGGGCGAAACTCCGAGAATTATTCATTTTATTAACCTGAAAATAAGAAAATATAATAAGTATTTTTATTTAACTCTAAATCAACTAAATTAACTTAAAAACAATTTCGATGACTCAAAAATACTACTTAAGGACAATCGAGTCCTAAGTGGGGGTGAAAATGATATAAAATTAGCACAAAGCCAAGGTCTTTACTAGTTAATCAACTAGGTCAAACAGGCTCATCAGGCTCCATCCACGAGTTTGAATGATCGCGAGGCGAAGATTGCGGCGAGGCAGAATGTATGAGTATTCTTGTTTCTTTGATCTTCGGAGATCGCGAGGCGAGCATCCACTCTCGGGCGGTATCTTGAAATGGAAATTTCCGCCTATTTCTTGACTTTCCTTGACTCTCGGAGCTTCACTTCTAACTCTTGAAATAATAAAAGAAACAAAAGCGTAATTCTATTCAAAATAGACTAAAAACTACTAAAAATTCCTAGAACGAGTCAAAAGTTTACTTAGAACAAAACAAGGTAAAATTTGGGCGCAAAACAGATTGAACTCGAATAATTAGCGAAACCCACAGTCCATCTTAGTTATAAAACTAGATAAGCCAGAGTCTTATCATCATGCAAGCTTGAAATTAATTTCCCAAGCTTAACAAGCATAACCTCTTAAGGACTGCTGAACCTTAAGTTCAAATCAGTGCCCTCTGCGTGATGCATGTCAAAGGGAAAAAAAATGGAGGTTCTTTTGAATCTAAGAATGTTGTTAGTACCAATAGACCACTGGAGTTGCTACATCTTGATCTTTTGGTCCAACAAGAACGCCTCTGTCGGTGATAAGAAATATGGTCTTATCATAGTAGGCGATTACACTAGATGGACATGGGTTATGTTCCTAACTCACAAGGATGAGTCTTTTAAGAATCTTTTACGTATTCTGAAACATGTACAAAATGAAAAAGGCATATGTATCACTTCAATCGAAGTGACCATGGGGGAGAGTTTGAAAATCAGTTATTTCATAAGTTCCATGATGAGAGTGGTATCCTTCACAACTACTCAATACCTAGAACACCACAAAAAATGGTGTGGTAGAGAGAAAAAACAGATCTCTTCAAAAGACGGCTAGGACTATGCTCAGTGACAATTTTTGTCCCTAGACACATATGAATTATTAGTCAATCTCAACTGTTACATTCAAAACGAGAATATACATTGGACTATCCTAAATAAGGCTCGCTTTATGAACTGTGGAAAGGAAGAAAACCCACAATATCTTATTTTCATCCCTTTGGTTGTAAATGCTTTATACTTGAATACTAAAGATCAACTTGGTAAATTTGATGCTAAAATAGATTGTGGAATACTATTAGGATATTCCAAACATCTAGAGGCTTTAGAGTTTATAATTAAGACACTAGGAGTAGTAGAAAAATTATTCATGTCAAGTTTGATGACAAACATCATTAAGAAATTATCGAGCTAGATGAAACTTTTGCAGATCTTGATCTAAGCACTCTAGGAGACTTACCTAAGATAAAAGTTGATGATCAAGAAGATGACCCCATTCAACAAACGGGAACTTCCATTTCTCAACATGATACAGTTCAAAAAATCTGGTACTTCAAGAATTATCACCACAAGATCGAGATCATTGGAAACCCCAATGACAAGCTAAAACCGGATCAACCTTCAGGGAACAAGACACTTCTACACTAGTCCCGAGTTGGAACCAAAGACAAATCAGTTTAAAATAAGTGATGTTTGGACTCTGTTTCCACCTTTGAGCAAATCGGTGATCGGAACAAAGTGGGTTTACGGAAACCAAACTTGATGAAAATGGTAAGGTAATCAAAAACAAGCAAGACTTGTTGCTCAGGGGTTTCTCTCAAGAAGAAGGGTATAGATTATCTGAAACCTTGCACCTTTACTAGATTAAAGCTATTATAATTCTACTTTCACTTCGCTGCACATCATAGTATTATGCTTTTTCAAATGGATGTCAAGAGTGCTTTTACGGAATGGTTTATTAATGAAGAAGTTTATGTATGCAACCTACGGGTTTTTAGTGTGAAACCCATTCGAACATGTATATAAGCTTAAAGAAAGCTTTGTACGGTCTTAAAGCAAGCTCTAGAGCTTGGTATGATAGACTAGTTCTTTTCTTATGGAAAATGGATTCAATAGAGGAAAAAGTTGATACAACCTTATTTAGAAAATCCATTAAGTCTAATTTCATAATTGCGCTGATATATGTTGATGATATTATTTTTGTGGTACTAATGAGTCTCTCGTGCAAAGAATTATCCAAGTTAATTAAAGAGTTTGAAATGAGCATGATGGGAGAATTCAAATTCTTCCTTGACTTCAAGTAAAACAAACCATGGACGAGGTGCTCATCCATCCAAACTAAATATACAAAAGAACTTCTAAAAAGAAGTTTAATATGGATATTTGTATACTAATGGGTACTCTATGCACCTCACTTCCACTATCGGACAAAGATGATAAAGAGAAAATCTAGACCAAAAGGTATACAAGAGGTATGGATAGGATCTCTCCTATATCTGCATGCGTCTAGGCACAGTATTATGTTCAGTGTATGTTTATGTGCTCGATTTCAATCGATCCTAGAGAATCTCACTTATCGAAGAAAGAGAATCTTTAGATATTTAAAGGTACTACTAATCTTGGTTTGTGCTTCAATCTACGTGAGTATATATCAGCCGCAGGTTACAGCTCACTAACTTCTCTGGATCAAACATCAATTGGAGGACTACAATATATTTGTAAGTAGTATTCCGCTTATGTGTGATAATCTTGCTGCAATAAATCTATCTAAGAATCCAATTTTGCATTCTAGAGCTAAGCATATAGAGATTAAACATCATTTTATTAGGGATTTTGTGTAAAAAGTGTGATTGATATTCAATTTGTAGATCATGACCATCAATGGGCATATATCTTTACTAAACCTCTTACAGAGGAAGGAGATATCTTCATTAGGAAGCATCTTAATATGATATGTGTGGATTAGTTTAGGCGTCCAGCCTCGAGAAAAATTTGTTTTGCTAATTGCATCAATTACCATGCTCGTTTAATACATATTTAAAGTTGCGGGTCTATTGCATAATGTATTGCACGTCCTTATGCCACGTGCCCACCGATACGATGATCGCGTCCATTGTATGTTTGCAGGCGACTTCACATCTGCCTATGTTTAAAAATAATTTTTTGTGTGTTAATAAATGTTTATTTTGTCCCCAAGACAAATTTATCCTTTATTCTCTTTCTTTGAGCCAAGATCTTCCCATCAATCCCATAAAGAGCTTTTTATGGTACCAAGTTACCAACGTCGTTTTATCATAATGACATGTCATGTCAATTTTTTTTTTTTTAAAACCTTTGATATTCAAAATTCCTTTAAAAGAAATATTTTCCCTATGAGAAAAAACTTTACGCTTCCATAACCTCTTCGAGCTATCTTTCTCTTTTACCTCTCTGCTTTCAAACCCTAAGTTCTTTGATCATCTTCAAGGCTTCTTCAACTTTCAACGTGGACAAACTCAACTTAGCTATAGAACATCATTCAACCTTAGTGTGATGAAAGACTATAATCTTGACATAAAAGCTAAATATGTCAATCAAATGGTGGGAACATTAAGAAAGAAGATTACAGTCCTGGGAGAAGACTATTCTTTGATGCAATCTTACGTGCTCGGGAAGGTCTAGTCTTCATAGTCATGGGAAGAAGACTTGGGTGGCTTTGAGACTATAGAAGTCTGTCTCATGAAAGAGGACATGGTCGACTCACTCGTGGAAGGCTGTTGAAAGAAGTACACCAGTTCCTATCCTTCACCGCCTTCTCAATAAAGTGGTGTTCTGAAGGTTGGATCAAAGGACAACCTCTCGTCTCTTCGCAAATTTTGTCTCACCATCTTCTCACGAGACAAGAATCAATCTTCCAAGAATCTGTATGGAAGATTGAGAGACGTGATGAACAAGAAAAGACTCTTGCACTTCCTTCCGTCACCTTCTCTCAAAGATTTTCAAGGCTCAAGGAGTACACGAGTTTCTTGCTGCTAAGTCTCTCGAGGAGCAAGCTAGGTGAGTGACTGATAAACCAATGTCTGTGATTTTGGAAAGATGAACATAGCCAACATGAACCTCAACCCCATCATTGCTGCAATGGCAAGACTGGGAATTAATGATGGACAAAGAAGAAATGGTTGATCAAAATAATTAAAGTCCTAGGGGTAAAGGGTAGCAGCTGCGAAGACCCTTTGCTACAAATCCTGCCCCCAAGAGTCGCAAGTGGAGGCGCTATCGGGGAGCCTTACAGATTCCCTACTTTAAAGAGGCCAAAGAAAAATTATCCTCTCTCATAATGAAGATGGGGAAGCTGAGGGGATAGCATTCTATCGAGTTCTATCCTAAAAAAGGAAGACCTTCATGCAACTGTGAGAGCCGTTGTGGGTGATCCATCAATCGTACCAACTAAACCCAAGGAGGCAACCAACAAGAAAAGCTAGGTCAGACTAAACTCTAAGGTAATCGTCTCGCTAATGATCTTTTCAATTAGTAGTAGATGACCTAGTATCTAGTTAGAACTAGGATAGATGATATGGATGTCCTCTCTTCCAAATGATGTATATATTCTCTTTCACTTTCCTCGACCTACGCACAACCACTACGATAATCGATGATCCCTGGTTAAATCAGCCCAGGATGAAGGCATTCCCCACGATGCACCTTTCCCCGAACCTCGAGAACCTTATTTCCTTCCTCCCACTTACATCCCTTTCTGATGGCAAATGAGGATTGGGCCAAAGTAAAAAAGGGAATGGAAAATTTGTTTCATATCGTCCCACTGCGGAACGACATTCAGGTAGATGTATCCTCTACTGAATATGAGGAAAGCGATTCGTAATATGTTGAACCCTTCTACCTACCTCACCAGAAGTGTCGGTCAATCAAGAATGTGCATTCTCGTATGCCTAATGATTTAGGGCCTCAGTCATTCACCTACTAGCAAATTTCCCCCCGAGAAATTTACTCCGACCTTGTCAAAACTCCTCCATTCATGCCAGCTCACTAGTGGGTTGAGAGACACATTATACCGTTTGGAAGGACCCCTACGAAAAAATATTCTACTTTACACAGAAAAGAAGCAAGATCATCTAGCATCCCACATGATCATGCCAGGGACCGCAAATGGATGTCCTTGAGCATCTCGAGATTCATGGGAGGTGCTGATTTGTTTACGGATCGACTCTTTATGATATCTTTGAAATGGAAAATCGGCCAAAATCATAGATGTAGAGTGCAAATTTTGTCCTCCATCCTAGGTGAGGCATAAAGAATCAACGAGTTGGAATCAAGCCCCTACGGGATCTGTCGAGATTATGATCATTGGATCTTGGCAGACAGGACCTAAGAAACGGAAGATTCAGGAGTGATGCAGGGTAATTGACATTGTGATCTTGATCGAGACATTTGGTACTCATGTTGGATTTCCTTCAAATCTGAATCCCGTGAGTTTATCAATGAGCACGAAGCTTGACTACCGGAAGTCTCACGTAATTCAGCACATGGACAGTCTTCTATGGTTTATCGAAGAAGAAAAGTAAGATATTCCCAAGGTTGAAAGTGTGGACTATCTCAGTTTCGGTAATATGATATATAAAGACCTGCTGGGGCCTTCAATCATGGCGGGAATGTGGAATTTATCTACTGTTAGATGGGCAAGGAGATCGTAAGTAAACCTAAACCTTCTCCAGAACATCTTAGATGAACTTGTTCTTGGGAAATTGGTCAAATTGTCATTCATGATAATTTAAGAGATTCTCTTGAATCATGTCACCAAAGCTCATCGAGAAAAACAATCTCTCCTCGACCTTTGACATTAGTTTGTAATGCACCACGAGATCCGCCAGAATACGAGCACTTCAAGAATGCGAGAAGCTCGAAACGAGACTACGCCATCAAATATTGAAGAGTTCTAGAAAGCGTTTGATGAGAGGGTTGCTAGTTGGTAGATGAAAAGGTTGACAAGATAGTGAGAAGATCCAAGGAGGATGTTCATCGGCGGGTTCAAACCTCAATGGCAACAACCTTAGAGGTTGTGAATAAAAATCTTTAATTTCTCATGGACTTCAAAAGTCAAACTCAGAACCCTCCCCACTCACCACCTCACTTTCCAACAGCACTTTAATATTTTTTTCTCCATTCATTTGCTCCGCCCATGATGGTCCTCTCCTTTTACCATTTTGGTGATGACAAGGAGAAAAAGAAAGAAAAGAAAATTATATAAAGTATGTTTTGAAAAGTTCTTATGTGTTTGCATTGGCATATTCTTTCTACTTGATATATTATACGATATACTTGTGTTTTATAGATTCTAAGAATGATAAGTGATTGTACACAATACGTGCAGCTTATAAGTGCGCTTAGTATTTAGATGCTTTGTCTTAGGGGGAGCCTGCAAGCTCTCTTAGACTTTGCTTTTCAAATTTAATTAGTTTGTCATCATAAGGGAAAATTATTGGAACCAAGTGGTTTTAGTTTAATAATCTCTAAGTTTTGATGCTAACAAAAGGATTAAATTTGCTTGGTAAAGTGTTAGTTGAGATCTAACATGTGCTGAAATTCTCCATGAATGTTACATCTAAGCGATGCAGGATAAGTTCAAATTAGCTTAGCGTCCACCACAGCCAGAGCGGTGCTCGAAAAAACTTTGGTAAAATTATAGTTATTTGATTAAGTGAAGCGGCTTTCTTTAGTAAACGGGCTATAAGTATTTGCTAGATGAATACCTAAATAACTTGTTAGGTTTACAGCAAGTCAAAGAACTTGAAAAATCAAGCTGGCGTCCATCTTGCCCCAGTTAAGCCAGGCGGAGAAATAATTAATTGAAGAAAATGAACTAAAACACAAAAGTAATCTAGTGAGCGAGCTCACATCTCCACGTCCTTTAGGCGGAAGTCTTTATAACTCATTAAGGAATAACAAGTAGAAGACTTGATAGATAAAATGATATGC
>CM061067.1:92959-358163 GCA_030762895.1 Sophora flavescens | reverse complement strand
GAAATATCAAACAAAACCAACATGATTTGATGCATTGTTTACTTCGCCTATGGAATGTAGAACTCACTCCTAAAATTTAGAAAATTTTCGTTTTCAATTTGGCTACAAAAGATTTTCTTATGCAAGGTGTGGTGTTGATGTTGTCCAATTGGAAAATCCAGGAAAGTAAAATAGTCTCTAGGGTGGTGTGGATGAGGGAATTGAAAAATTCAAGGAATTTGAAATTTAGGAAATTCAATTGCTTGAATTGAATTCCTTCACTTGCAAAATTTCTTGTTTGTATAAAGAATTGAATTCCTTCATTTGCAAAATTTCGCTTGGATAAAGTAATCCCAAAGTAATTGAATTCTCTTCATTTACAAAATTCATTATTTGGATAAATAATTAATTTTCTTTTGAAATACCTTATTTAAATAAAATAATCAATTCTCCCTCTTTCATACTCAGCAAAAAATCAGCATTAAAAGAACCGGCCAAGATATACAAATATAAACCATGTATCTATAAACGATATTTTCTCCATCAAAGAATGTCATTTTTACTCCACATGGGAGAATGTCGTATACACTATAACCATATATCTACTAAAATTTTTCATCCTTTGAACTAAATGTAATCTACTTTATCTGAGAATGTCGCATACACAAACATATGCTATATCTATTAAAAATCGCGGATCATTCAATACCACCGCATTAGCTGTTAAAGCTTTGCAAAGTAGAGGCCAAGATTCTTCTCCGGGAGCATGGTCGCAACTTTGAAGAAACAATGTGTGATTGGAGTCCATCAAGGAAGAGATTCTGCCACAAGAAAGATGCAATAAGACCGGTACGGAACCATGGATATTAGTATACTCCTATGCTTTAGACATTAGCCAATAAGTGCTAAATGGTATACCAAAAAACTATCAAAACTCCCGAAACAAAACTAAAAACGGAATCAATACGTTATGATCCTAAACTGCATAACCAATCCACAGCAAGTTAGCAAAATCTATTCCTTTGACTATAGCACCAACATAACCAGCAGCAAGTCACAAATTAACCACTCCACCAATGATCAAAGAAAACAAAGAACGGGCAAGTCAAGTCAAGCATTCCGTGGTTTGTTATGTTGAGAATTAAATCAAAGAAAACAAAACAAAGAACACGTGCAACAAAAAGTAAAACCAACCCAACATTACAAATGACTAAAATTACCTCTAATTTGACATCAAGACATGAAAGCCGAGATAAAATCCTCTTCTCACCCAATAGAAATCTACCAAGAGAACTCCATACACATCTAGACTAATAGAATTAGCACAAAAGTGCAGAAGCCAAAAATTTTTCACAGAGCTCGATTAACAAATAAAAAATAAAAATTGATGGAACTAATAATTTATAATAATGAGTACAAGCTGATGGAACGTGAACCATGCCAATTAATGGGATTGTCTTCGCTATTATGTAACTCAATCGCTTATTTGAGTGCAAGTACAGATCAAATTCAAGAGGCATATTCTTTTGAATGCTTCGAGGCACAAAGTAACAGAAATATAAAAATACAAGAAAATATCCACAGATGTATGGAGCACAAATTTAAGGATAATGCCATCGCTACATGGTTGAAAATGAAACCATACAATACAAGTTACAATAGAAAGATTTTTTATCTTTCTTGTTTTTTATTTAACATTGCAATAACTACCGTAATCCACATTGGTGTATTTAATGGATGATTCCACAAAGCCGCATGGTCATATATTCTACACACATGCAAAAAAAGCATGCAAATCCATCACACCTCATACAACAATTCAACTTAAATTACTCTAATTTGGATTCAAGAAATGAAAGCTAAGATAAAATCCTTCTCACCTAATGGAAGAGCTTTTAAATCGCTAATTTGTTTGGATTTTCTGTCAACCATGCAATTGCTTTATACTATGGTGCATTATCAAGATCAAGTATCATCTTCAATTCATTAAGCACTTCCCATGACAACTTTCGAGCATTTCCTCCATCTTTTTCTTACTTGTACAAATTCTTTCAATGATTCAGCTACTTCTTTCATAGAGTTAATTATCCCTCTTTATCTCTACTCTTATTTTCACGAGTGAATTGTCCTTTTTCTTTGTTGCGGGGGTTGGTTCCTCTAAGTCAATATTCACATTGTAATCTTCCTTTCATTTGCTTCTTTGGTCATGACATCATCCGCATCCAATGCATGCTCTCGCTCCAATTCCATTTGCTTTATCTTTCGCACATAAGTCTACAATGTCATCCCAACTGGCAATGCTCTTAAATCGGAATCGCTTGGCTTCTTCATGTGACTTCAAAACAAAAGGAAACACGTTAATAATAGTACAAATAATAAATTCAATTAAATAATACTTAACATTAAAAAATGACTACCTTGATATATTCATTCCATGCATTTTCATCTTCAACCGTAATCGTGTATTTTCTCGCCATCCCAACAAATCCACTTTGACTAAACTTAAGATGTTAAGATGGCTGAATAGCTTAAGAGAAAACCCTCTCGGCTTCATGAATATATAGGCGTATATGATTATCGGGGTTACAAAAATCAAATCCCCTTAATTTTTGGGATTGACAATATCACCTATTTACATTTAGTATATGCTAACTAAAATCCCCTTGATTTTGGGGATTGACAATATCAAATAATATCAAACAACTCCCCCTCAGTGGTGCATAGATGTCATAAGCACCAAGCTTGTTACATATGTAACTTATTCGTGAACCCCGTGAGAGACTTGGTGAAAACATCTGCAAGTTGATCATTAGAATTGACAAATGAAGTAGTGATCTCCTTTGAAAGCAATCTTGTCTCGAATGAAATGGCAGTCGATCTCTATATGCTTATGCGTTCATGAAAGACAGATTCGAGACGATGTGTAAGGTGCTTGATTATCACAAATCAATCGCATAGAAGCCATCTTGCAAAACTTTAACTCTAGGAGTAGATGTTTCAACCATATAAGTTCACATGTTAGAGAGCCATAGCCTGCATTCCCGTCGCACTCGATCTTGCAACTACACTGCCTTCCCTTACTCTTCCAAGAGATGAGGGTTACCTCAATAGAAAACACAATACCCAGACGTTGACCTCCTATCACTTGGAGATCCTGCCCAATCTGCATCTATAGGCAACAATGTCATTCCGACCTCTATTCTCATATATTAGTCCTTTTCGGAGATCCTTTAATATACCTCAAAATGCGAATAAGCGCATCCCAATGACTCATCAAGGGGAGTTAAGGAACTGCCTTACAACACCGACAAAGAAATGCTACATCTCGGTCCGGTCACGGTGAGATAATTCAACTTTCCCACAATCTCCTAGTATTCGCCGGATCTCGTAGTACGGCCCCCCGATTTGGCATAAGTTTGACATTTGGATCCATAGGAGTATCCAGCTTACAATTTAGCATCCCGGTTTCTTCCAAAATATCAAGTGCATATTTCCTTTGACAAATTGAAATGCTGTTTTTGATTGGGCAACCTCATTACCAAGGAAGTATCGAACCTTGCCCAAATATTTGGTTTGGAAATGTTTGAAACAAATGCCGCTTAAGTCTAGTAATCCCTTCTCGATCATCACTGTCATTACAGATATCATCCACATAGACAACAAGATAAATGACCTTTTTACATGGGGAATGTCTATAGAACACAGAGTGATCGACCTCACTACGAATCATGCAGCAAACTGTCGTGATCTACCAACCTTCCAAACCAAGCTCGAGGCGACAGTTTCAACCCATACAATGATTTCTGAAGTTTGCAAACAAGACTGACTCCCCCGATCAATAACCCCCGGTGGTTGCTCCATATAAATCTCCTCCTCCAATTCACCATGTAAAAGGCATTTTTGATGTCCAAGCGATATAAAGGCCAACAAGAGATAGCAGTCATGGATAAAAAAAGAGAGGAACAGGCCATTTTAGCAAACAGGAGAGAATGTATCACCATAGTCAAGACCATAAACTCGAGATATATCCTTTGGCCACAAGACGGGCCTTGGCGATCCACTGTCCCGTCGGGACCAACTTTGATAAGAAACCCAACGACAACCAATAGTAGACTTCCCGGGAGGAGAGGGAACAAGAGCCCAAGTATGGTTAGATTCCAAGGTGTCATCTCATCAATCATAGCCTGTCGCCATCCTGGATGGGATAGTGCTTCCACAGTTTTAGGAATAGAAATGGACGACTAGCGGATACAAAGGCACAATGGGTGGATGATAAACGATGATAACTCAAAAAAATTATAAATAGGGTGAGGGTTACGGGAAGAACGTACCTTTGCGAAGAGCAATGGGAAGATCGGCGCAAGAGCTTAGGTCAAGTAGAATCGATGAAGATGGAGGAGCAGGAGGTGAGTCATTGGTGTCCACAACAGGTGTAGCCTCCAGAGTTGTAGGGCGAGGACGGCGGTGATAGATGAGACGAAATGGCTCTATGGGGTACTTAGGAGCCATAGGGCCATCCTCGGATATATGTGGGACAAGCGGACTGAGGACAGGTGAGTCAAAAACTGGAATAGGCAAGACTTGAGAAACAGACTTTGATAGGACCTGTGAGGCAAAGTACGGTGTATCCTCAAAGAAGGTGACATCAGCGGAGATATAAGTACGATGCGTTGAAGGAGAATAACACATGTACCCTTTTTGAACTCGAGAATAACCGAGAAAACACACTTAATGGCACGAGCTGCAAGTTTGTCAAGACCTGGAGCAACATTGTGGACAAAACAAGTGGAACCAAAAACACGAGGAGGAACAATATAAAGTGGGGCTTGAGGATATAAAATAGAGTGAGGAACCTGATTATGAGAACGAGATGATGGCATTCGATTTATTAAATAACCTGCAGTGAGAACAAGATCACTCCAAAATTTTACAAGAACATTGGAATGTAATAGGAGAGTACGTCTGCTTTCAATGATATGACGATGTTTGCGCTCCTACCACCATTTTGTTGAGGTGTATGAGGACAACTCGATTGATGAACAATACCATGAGATGCCATAAAAGCATTAAAAGGAGCAGAAAAATACTCTTTGGCATTATCACTACGAGGATACGAATAGTTTGCCCAAATTGATTATTTATCTCAAGACAAAAATGTTTGAAAGATAGTAAACAACTCGTTAACGTGCTTTCATTAGAAATATCCAAGTACAACGAGAAAAATCATCAATGAAAGTAACAAAATACCTATAGCCTAAGACAAGAGAAATACGACTAGGACCCCAAACATCGTAATGAACAAGACTAAAGGGGAGACTCTTCACGGCTGTAACCTTGCTTGGAAAGGATGCCCAACATGTTTTCCAAGCCGACATGCCTCACACTCCAAGGATCGTAGAGTAGAGAGAGTGAGGGACCATTTTCTTTAATTTATTCGGACTCGGGTGACCTAAACGAGGATGAAGAAGACTCGACGACTGCGGCAGCACATATTGTGGAGGATGGAGGTTGTAAGTAGTAAAGACCGCGTGACTCGGATCCTCGCTCCAATCATCTTCGCCGCATCTCCGGTCTGGATAGAAAAGGAAGTAAAGTGAAGGTTATGGAACAATTAAGAGATCGAGGTAAGCTGACTAATAGAAATTAAATTAAAGGGACATCCAGGTATAAATAAGAATGAATTTAAAGACAGAGAAGGAGAGGTGATACTTGACCAATACAGTGGCTTGTGTCTTAGAGCCATTAGCAAGGGTGATGTGATGTGGTGTTTTGGTAGAGGATAAAGTAGAAAGAGAGAGAAGAATTACGGCTATATGGTCAAGCACCGTAATCCAAAATCCAGGAACCAACAGGAGATGAATGAGAAAACAAACCGTAGAATTACCCGGATGAGCTATAGTTCTTTAAGACGGGGCTTGTTGGGCTACCTTAAGTCAAGGTACTCCATGTATTCATCAATCGAAAAATTGTTGATCGCCTACTTTTCCATTATCATACCCAATCTCAAATTTCAATCGCATTTGCGTGACATTGGCTGATTTTTCCGAAACCATGCAAAGAGAAACACTTATCTTGGGTATGACTCACGCTTGCAATAAGAGCACCGAGGACGATCACCTCTACCACGCACCACCTCTTCCACCACGTCCACGACCATGTCCTCCTCGGTTTGCAAAATTAGAAACAAAGGGCCGAGGACTACAAGTCAGCCTCCGGGAGCCAATCTCGGATGTCTCCATCGGTGACGGAACTCGCAGAAGACGATCAATGAGCTCCTCCACCGTGGGGATGTTAGGATTAGTTAGAGCTTGGTTACGGATAGATTCAAAGTCCTTATAAAACCATGAAGAACAAAGACCATGTACATATTATCAAGCTTTGCTAGTACCTTTGCAAGATCTCACACCGTAATAATTCGCTTAATGTCATCAATGACGATGTGCTTTGTTCAAAGAAGATGGAAGATCGTGATCCGTCATCCGGCGGTGGCCAAATTGTGGACGAGGCATAGAGGCGTTGTAGGTCATTGGAATAGACATTCGAGCTTTCTTCCATATTTCATAACACGCTTTGTAGGGCGAAAGTGTACCATCAACTTGGGATCAATGGATTGCCATAAAGGGGATACCAACGATAATCGCTCTTTTCCATTCATCACGAATCTTTGCATCAATATCTGCTTCCTTCTTGATGAGATGCTCATAAAGACCTTGACCTAAAAACCAAACTTCATCCGCATTATATCAATCCTCAAAATTCTTACCATTGAGTTTTTTCGATGTGATAGTAGGACTACCAGAGAAGGCAAAGGAGATGAGACCCTTCCCTGTAGACCCAGAACTAGCACCGGATTTTGCATTTTCAGAAGCGGATGACGAATCAGTGGGCATAATGAAGGGAGAAAAACCAAACTGACCGGAATCGGCGTTTGACCCTCACAACAGAGGCAGAAGACACCGGAAAACGGTGGTGGTCGCCGGAAAAAAGGGTGGTTCTTGACCTGATCGAACCCTAACTCTGGATACCAACTTAAGATGTATGAACAGCTTAAGAGAAAACCCTCTCACCTTCAGTGAATATATAGGTGTATATGATTATGATTTACAAAATAATATCACTTATTTTTTGGGATTGACAATATCACCTATTTACATTTAGTATATGCTAACTAAAATCCCTTGATTTTAGGGATTGACAATATCAAATAATATCAACAACTAAGAATGTCACTAACAATTCCATACCATATTCGCCAAACTTTAATATGATTCTTAACATTATCTCCCGTAAGTTGAACTTTGAAACGTGTGGACAACACTTGAGTCCGCAGTGTTGTATGCCACTGCTTTCCAAGCTCCATCACCCTGATTGCCCAAACTTCTTTGATCCCCAAGCACATCGGCTAATACACATTCCATCTCTAGATTCCATGTGATGTAACTTCTCGTATCCTCCTCCATCTTTCTTTTTCCCTTTGTCTTGCTCTTTACTTTGGATGACTCCATCTCTCTAGATTCAACAAAAATAACCACATACATAATTCCATATACATATACACAAAGGCATAGTCAACTTAGAAAAACTTAGCAATTCAACAAAAATAACCATAGATCCTTATATAACTCCATTTCAACTTTCTGTAATCTTACAAAAAAATATATGATCAAACCACATCTATATAGTCAATTACAGATAAAAAGAAACATGCATTAATAATTCTTATTTGTGTTTTTATATCAAAAAAAGGAGTTCTTAATATACTCCATCTTTTCTTTAATATCCCAAATGATCTTTCAATTACATTCCTTGCACTTGAATGACGAAGATTAAACAACTCCTTATAATTTTGAGGGTGTTTCCAATCCACTCATTGAGATGATATCTAGTCCCTCGATAAGGTGCTAAAAATCCAGGGCCATTTGTATATCCCGCATCCACAAGAAAATATTTACCTACAATGGTTTTCCCAAAACAAAGAAAAATTCATAAAGTTGTATTTGATGCACTAAATAAATAAAGTATCATCATTTTCATGATATTACCATTTGGAATTCGAAGACAGTTTTGACGACGTAAAGCATCTCGCAATACTCGAGAATCTCCTGCAGACCCTTCCCACCCAGGTAACAAATAAATGAACCTTAAATTTGGACCACAAACTCCTAATACATTTGTAGAGATATCGCCCTTTCTATTACGATATCTAGGCCTATCTTCCGCAGCAACTGTTATTGGAATATGTGTCCCATCAAGTGCTCCAACTGAATTCTAAAAACATTTCAAAATTATACCAAATTACAAAAGTTGTAGTTACTCAAAATGCCTTGTAATTATTTAAACAAATGACAAGTTTACCTCAAACCATCCCCATTTATTTGCCTCTGATCCTTCTAGATTATAGTCATGAAGCTTCAAATATTCCTTGCTCACTTTCATAACATTTCGTAGGGACACTATTGAATTGCCTACTAATTGTTTCTTTGGATCTCGCAATATATAACTGCACTACTCTATATTTTAGGTTGTGTGCAAGGATATGCAAAAACATTGCCACAGCTTCAGGTTGTAAGGACATTTCTTGTTCTTACTAATTCCCTTTCTCTTGTAAAATTCTACAAAGCTTAAAAATGCCCTTTACTAACCCTTAGTTGTTCAATGCAATCATTTTCTGTTCCCCCATATAGACGATTTAGGAAACTACGCCTTTCCAGGTTCCCAATTCGAGTGGTTCCTTAACAAAATATTTGTCATGATACCAAGCAATCACACCCAAAAGCATAGCAACGATACTAAGAACAACGAATGCTTCCTCAAGCTCTGCCACCTCTTCTTCATTTCTTTTACGTTTTCTTGAAGTAATGGAAGCATCAACTACACTAGTGTCCATTTCTTGAATTCAAATTACAAAAAAAAAAAAAAAAGTAAGCAAACTATACAGAAAATGTGACACGGCATATGAAATGATGATTCTAAGCTTAAATTAACAAAATTAAATATAAAAAACTGAGACATTATATGTGAATCTGATTCTAAAGTGACTTTGTCTTTGATTGAAGAGGGAGTGACTCCTGTCCATCCATATGCACCTATCAACTAGATGGTGTATATCATTTTTAGTCGAACAACTCATATATTACTTCAACAGTCATGCAAATTTGTTTAAAAACCCTCAAACTTAATCTATTTGACAAAAAAAGTTTATCATATAATATAGACATAGACTTGCAAAGTTGTATATATAATATAGACGTAGACTTGAAAGTTTATCATATGATTCTTAGGTCTTTAAAATAATCAAATGAGACAAATAAATTAATTCAATTTTATCTTGAACAAAGTAGAAGAGTCCTGCATATATCACTAAACATATCACAGAGTGCAAAGTCCAAAATTGCAACAAGAAACATAGTTCATGATAGTTTCAGATAAAAAATCATAATATCAGTCAAAAAAAACAAAAGAAAGATAAAATCATAATGATACATCTCACTAGCTTTGGCGGTATGACTAGCTTTATAAAGAAACTAAGTTTGAAATTCCACAATTACAAATTTAATATTGAAATCATTTACATAATACGAGTATAGGAATATATTATTATAATAATTCAGTCTGACATGATCCAACTTTCTCGAAGATTTGAAGTCAAACCTTGTAATTTTAGTTCACATCATTCTTATTCATGAAGGGCGGCAGTAGTCCTTATCAAACACAAGTTGCTAACTACTATCGAAATTCAGTTCTGTTTGCTAGAGAGCATGGTACTGGTTTGCTAGAGAGCATGGTTTTGAGCATAAAAATGATCACACAATTTATTCAAGCCACAAATAAAAATGAGCATAAAAACACAGCTACAATGCATGAACTACACATAAAAGACTAAAGAGTATATAAATTTTTAGCAAGATCCTATATTCAGGTGATCTTATTCCTAGACTCTGAAAAGTGGCATCTTATTCCTGAAGCCAGATCTTTGGACCAATATATAATCTTAAATACTAAAGTTTAGTTTACTTTTATGCCACACACTAAAAGTGTAATACATGGATGAAAGTTACATACCTCGCAATATCTTCAACAGATGCAGGTGATACCCACTGCCACACACGACACACCCATATGCTACCCCTTTTTTGGCAATCTAACCCCTTATAAATACTATAACCCCTCTTCTTTCCTCGGTGATTTCAGTCTCAGTAAATTCACTGCCCACAGTTTTTCATTCTCTTGACTTTTGTAAAATTCTTTCACTGCCCACTATACTCAACAGCAGTTATCTAAGTTACCCAGTGAGTTTTTAGTTAACATAGATAGGAAGTTATCTAAGTTATCACAAAATATAAAAGGAAGTTTTCCACATCTAAATAGACAAGTTTTGGGGTGCTTCAAAGATACTAAAACTCTACATTGCTACACCATTAGCTTGAAAGTCAGCAACCACTACCAGATTTTCTACCCTTGTGAATTTGCCACGAGAGCTTCCAAACGTTCTTGACTTTTGTAAAATTCTTTGAAAATACTCATAATATTGAATTGGCAAAGGCATAACACTCTACTTCTTGATACTTATATATTCTCTAATTCTCACCCATATCTCCAACCCTACATTTTTCTCAAGCAAACCAAAAGTAGAAACAAAAAAAATCAGAAAACAAGAAAAAACACATAAACCCATCTTTCAAAATCAACATCACAGCATAAACAAACTTTGTAGAGAGCAACAAAAATCGAAAAATATGAAGTAAAATTAGCAAAAATGTATGAAGAAAGAGTAGATCTGATACCTTTGCAGCTCTCAACTCTTCAAATCCTTGAGCTAGGGCTATGGAGGGAAGAATGAATAGCTATGGAGTTGAAGAATTAATAGCTGGGGAGGTGAGGAGAAGAATAGCCATGGAGTAAAATCGAAAAATATGAAGCAAAAGTAGTAAAAATATATGAAGAAAGAGTAGATCGGATACCTTCACAACTCTCAACTCTTCAAATCCTTGAGCTAGGGCTATGGAGGGAAGAATGAATAGCTATGGAGTTGCAGAATGAACAGTTGTGGAGGTGAGGAGAAGAAAAGCCATGGAGAAATGTTGTGGTGAAGAGCAGAAGAAGTGTGACGATCGTGAAGGGAGGAGCAGAATTTGAAATCCCACCCTAATAGGTGTAATTTGAAATTCCCTGATTTTGCTTTAAAAAAATACCTGATGGAAATCCCTGGAATTTAGAAAAATTGAGGGTTAAGTATCCAAACAGAATATTCTAATTCATGTCATTTTAAATACCCTATCAAATTAC
Organism: Sophora flavescens; assembly: GCA_030762895.1. Lineage (NCBI taxonomy): Eukaryota > Viridiplantae > Streptophyta > Magnoliopsida > Fabales > Fabaceae > Sophora > Sophora flavescens. Next base: position 346,898 of record CM061067.1, on the reverse strand, counting down.
TTTCCTCACTTAAAATCCATTATCCAAACAGACTCCTAGAGTATTATTCCGCTGATTCCCATTTACCGGCTAACATTTACCATTCAGGCATGCAGATTGAAACCGTTTGACCGAAGAAAAAATATTTTCTGAACATGCAACACAATTTATCAACATATTTACCTCAAAATACACAAGAACCCCTACATGCTCTGGTTTTCCAATAGTTTTAACTTTTTAATAATTAGGGCACTGATAGACACAATTGGAATGGCTATAACATCAAAATATACACACGACAACAACTACCCTGGACCGACAAAAGAAACTAAATTCAGGAATTTCATTGAGGAATGAGGACTATGCCATAGGACAAGCCATATTAAAAAAAATATTTTTCAATTTAAGGCACATGCAAATTATCATTCAGAAAATAAACAAATTTTCATATATTAGGTCGAGATTTTGGGTTCATATATATCATGGTAGCATTCTTTCAAACAATACAGCCTCCAAGTCAGTAACAAGAACAAACAGCACCAACACACCAACAAAGCCAAGAACATGTAGGCAAACCGTCCATGAGTAGGCAACATAACACAATATATATGTACCATAAAAACACACATGCAAATAATACAAGATAAATTTTTCTAACAATATATCCAAAAGATGTATTACTAATAAAGGACACCAACAACATGGAGCACATGACATACATATCAGCGGGAGCATCAGGACTTGATTGATCACTTCCTTCTTCCTGTCAACAGACCAAAAATTGCAACTAATTTAGATGCAAAAAAGGTTTATATGTTTTAAAAAACAAGGAAGAGACCAACCTCGTCTAAATCAGAGTCACCGGCTTCAATGATCTTCCATTTTTCCTTTTTAAGACGTAATATTCTACCTCACCATCATCATAATTAACCTAAAATAGATAATAAGTGTCACGAGGGGGAGGGTAGAGATGACTTTATAACTACCAAATTACCTGGTGCTTCTTTTTGAAAGGATCAAAAGAACAAATAACACCTTTGTAAAACCTGTAAAAGAATAAGTATGTTCAACGAAAATAGAAAATATATTTTTATTTCACCAAAATGAAAAGGCAAACTAAGAGCATAAATAGTGTACAAATACGATTGGACACAAAAGCCCACAAAAGAGGACATCATCGGGTTTAATTCAAATATATATTCTCTTTCACCATTTCACTCTAAAGCTTTCTTGAAGTAAATTTGACAAAAGGCCACAGCTACATTTTATTAAAATTAATCTGGCATAACTACAATATGGCATATATACAAACTGATGAAAGAAAACAAACAAAATAAGGGAAGAAGGCTGAGCTTAAACCACCAACACCATAACTTGAGGAAAAAGGTTTACACAATGATTAACAATTGCATTGGACACATTGCAAATATGATGAAATCAAAGGACATAATTGGCACACAAAGCAACATTATTCCAGATTAAGGGGTTTAAATACAGGTTATCCATATACTATACTGCTCATGCAGCCATGTATGCAAAAAACAAGAGATTACAATTTATAAGTAAATGGCAAACAGCATACAGCATACAACACTCCCTGGGCCCTTGTTAACCAAAATTTTCAGTGACATCACGTCAAAAATGAAGAAATGGTAAGTACTTACTCACGATCCTCTGGCCACCAAACTTTAATCCATAAACCAACCAGGTTTTCACCATATTCCTTGGTACCAGACTCCTGATACAACAGCCAGATATTTAGTAATCAAAGTGGGAAGAAAATGAGAATTCTGTAATTAGCAAGACATGGCAAGAATTCTATGTGATTTGAAAGTATTAAACAATATGATACAGAACATATAACATAAGAAAGAAACCATCGATTAAAGACTTGCATAACCATTTCCTAACTCCTTCCCAACAATAGAGGGAGGCGAATCCTAGAAGACCATATGGCAAAGTAGGAAATAGAACATCTATTAGAAATATTTCACCAAATCAGTTGTGCATTTTAAAAGAAATCCAACAGATCTGAACCTACTATAAATGTCCAGCATAGAAACCATATAGCTACAGAAAGGTTTTTCCCGAAGGAAAATGCCCTGATAAATATATCATGAATTTTTCATTTTATGGTTTGATAATTGAAGGAAATACATACATTTTCTTTTCCGGAAGAGCGTTTCCTCTTCACATTTGTCTTGGGAGTCTCCACTAAATTTTCATCTTTAGTCGATTTTATACACCATTTCCTACAAAATTAACAATAATTTCATTAATCTTTTTATTTTTGAAAAAGAATAAAGCAAAAATAAATCATGTTGCATCAAAATCAAAATTAAAAAATAATAGCAAAGAAACATGCTCTACAGAAAACACACATGACCCCCCTTGTCATGATCACATGGTTAACCTAGACCCTCTTGCCATGATCACTTGGTTAACCCATGACCCCTTACCATGATCACATGGTTAACCCATGTCCTCCTGTAATAAATGAGCAAGAAACTTCTTTATGCAAGGATCTAATGATACCTTTGGAAGTCCACCATCTCCTAGTGCTATATCAAGAGCAAAGGAACCAGTTGACACAACAAGTACATTTTTTGGTGAGACAGAGCGACCAAGCCATATGATAGATCCTTTTCCAAATGCGGAATTGATCTGATCAAGTGCTTGTTGAAGGGCCTAATCTTTCTTAGACATGTTCTCTTCACCTGATTCACTTCCATCAGACTTAGAGCACTTTCTACCTTCAGGTATGTAAATATGAAAAATACGATTAACTTTCAAATCAGTGCAATCTCCAAGAAAATTTCAAAGGGAAAAATGAGATAAATGTTGCAGGAGGAAAAATAAAAGGCTCTTAAGTTATTTGTACTTATTTATCATTCAACAAGACGAAAATCGCGCAACAAACAGTTGTTTTTTTGTTTTTTTTGTTCTGGTATCGTTCAACACAAGAACACATCAACTCAAATGTCCAAATTAAGGATAAAAACCCATGCCCTATGAAATGTATATCCCTAGTTAATTCCCTAATCCACTTTATCCAGCATCAGTGTGAGGACTCTAACCAAAAGCACCTTGAGGCTTGATCTTAACTGGACTATCTAAGCCAAATCCCTATTCATGATTATTATAATTTCTTTCAGCATAAAAAATATGGCAAATTCACCTGCAGTGGAGACTTGTTTTGAATGCTTCCCATATGATAGCAGTTTTCAAAAAATTTGAATTTTTTTTTGGGTTGTTGATTGGCATACTTAACCTTTCCAAATAAATTAATGACTCTGAATTATTCTCTTTTTAAGTCACCAGCTTCAGATAAAGGGGAAGGAAGAATGCAAGAGAGTTTCAAAACAGAAAAAACCTTTAGATGAAAAGCTCTTAATCTAAGAAGTGCCCAATATTCCTAGTTTAAAGCCTTGCAAATGCTGCTGCTCACGCCACATGCTAGTGGGAAAATGCTTTGTGTTGTTGTTGTTGTAAAACCCTGCAAATGAAAGCAAACAAAGGGTAAATGAATTACTGAAAATGCATCACTATCGGTATCAGAAACTAAAAGAGCAAGAAAATGCAAAAAGAGTGGGAAATGGTTATGTACTTATTTATCCCATGACCCACAAAATGACTATTGTCTTTTTTTTTTTACCCTTCCCCATATTTTCTTAGAGGCCAAATGTTGCTCTAAATTTGGTTTCCAACACAATATACAAACAGATTAAACTAAAAAAAATTAACACAACCCATAAATGTGGGATAGAACTGTATTATAGAGTCAATGGAGTAAGTGTATGATAGTGAGCATGAATAACCCGTCACAGTGCATAAAAAATAATCAACAGATAGTGACAGTTTAAAAGGGGAGAACACAAAGGATGCGTGTATGATAGAACGATTGAGAAGGAAAGTGTTGCGAAGAAGTCTCACCATAGGAGTAGCTTTGTGGATTCAAAGCGAAGCTTTATAAAGGAACACCAAAGAGGTAGCACCAGACAATAAAGGAAAATGTGCAAAGACTGGAGCAAAATCAAAAGCATGAAAACTAGAATTCATCTCTAGACCATTCCTTGCGAAAGCATCCGCAACGCTGTTCGCTTCTCTGAAGATATGATTCCATGAGCTTAGAGCTATCTGTTTGATGTCACTTACCAGCCTGAAGTAAGGATGGTTGGATGAGCACCCTTCAATGAGGAATTGGATTGCAATCTTGGAATCCGATTCCACAGCAATCTTCTGGAACCCTCTCTGTTTTAACAGACTAAGCCATTCCAAGTGAGCAGACCCCTAGATTAGCTGAGAAGGCACACACAAAAGCTCCCCAGTGATCTCTGATAATACCCCCACAGCTAGCAACGCCTCTGTTTCTGGCAAAGGACCTATCACAATTCAATTTAACAAATCCGAGGGAAGGGGGAAGCCACTTAATCAGAGTAGTTCCCGAGGCCAGATCCCTTCTAATGCGGATTGGAATATGTTCAGACAAGGCTTTTTCAATACCAAGAACTGTTCCTCTAATCTCAGACACCGCTTCTCTCGGAGAAACCTTCTTCTGCGAAAAAACCCAGTCATTCCTCACTACTTGCCATCCTTCTTTTTAACCTTTGTTGATTCGTCAGAAGAGCCTCCCGAGCCACTCTCCAGATGAACAATTTGATCCTCTCAGGGCCAGCCCACAGCCAAATCTTGTTAAACAACGGTGTTCTGGAATTCTCGCCCACCTCCGCTACAGCTTCATCAACAGAAGCTAAGGAGAATTTGCCATCTGCAGTCCTCTCCCAAGCAAAGGAGTCTGAATCCCTGTTTTCGACCGGTGGAAGGATAGCTCTAAAGCGCCGAGCGATGTCCATTGGCTCAAGAGTGGGGAAATCCCAATTTCCATCACTTCATAAATTGGGTTCAGAGCCATGTGAATAAGAGGGCCCAAATTAGGAACCCAGTTATCGATCCAGAATCGGACTTGGTCACCCTTGCCCACTCTCCAGATAATTTCTTTGTGGACTGCACTCCAGTTCTTATAAATGCCCTGCCACAAATTGGAGGCATTATTTTTTGGGCTAACTTTTGGAATCAGCCCACTTCTACACCCATATTTCGTGCGGACCCATAGGGCTGATCTATTCTGACAGATTCCAGCCTATTTTCATCATAAAACCTTTATTGACTTCTCTGGCAGATCTAAGGCCCAAACCGCCGCTGCTTTTGGGCTTGCAGATCTCCTCCCAAGCTACCATATGGACTTTGCACTTCCCATCAGCTTCTCCCCAAATGATTTTCCTGCTTACTTTGTCCAGCTCATCACACGTGGACAATGACAGTTTTGATACCTGCATCACATAGCTAGGCAAGGCAGATAAAATAGTTTTTTGTTAAAGTTAATCTATCAGCAAAAGACAAAGTTTTCATTTTCCAGGAACTCATGCGTTGTGAGGCCTTCTCAAGGACCCTACCATAAGTTCTTTTAGAAACTCTCTTATGATGAAGGGGAACACCGAAGTATTTCCCTAAGTCATCCGTTCTTAGGAAACCCAAGGTCTCACTTATTTGGTTCCTTACGTTCCAATTGATATTATTGGAGAAGAAAATTCTACTTTTGTCCACATTTATTTTTTACCCGGAGCTTTCACAGAACTCCTCGAAACAAGTGGAAATAATTTCTACATTATCAAGTGAAGTTTCCGCAAACAAAAGTAAATCATCTACAAAACATAAATGAGACAACTTGAGGCCTCCCCTTCCCAATTGGATAGAAGTCCAAAAGTTGTTGTTAACCGCCAAATTAATAGTTTGAGACAATCTTTCAAGGCATAAGAGAAATAAGTAGGGGGATAAGGAGTCCCCTTGTCTAATTCCTCTAGATGGGTGAAATTCCTCTAGGGCTTCCCCATTCCAGAGCATTCTCATTCTAGGAGTAGTAACATAATGCCAAACTAAGGATATGAAATCATTAGGTAGGCCTATGTCTTGAAGAGTTTCTTTAACAAAATTCCATTTAAGCTTATCACAGACTTTTTCCAAATCAATTTTAATAGCCATCCAGCCCTTAGCACCCTTCTTCCTCCTCACAGAGTGAATAGCTTCTTGCGTAATAATAATGTTATCACTACTATCGCGATGAGGCACAAAGCTACTTTGAACAGGACTAACAATATGCTCCATAATTGTGATACTCTGCTACCCTGCATGTTATAAAGCAATTTAAAGATAAAGATACAAAACAAAACATGCATTTACTGGATAAAATAAAACATTTGTCCATGGGTAGAAATGTCCCACATGAACGAGTTCTCAAAACGCGAAAAAATAAAACAAGTTAAAAAACAAATAAACCAAAAGATAAACAACATAACCCAACCCGATGTCACAACAGAGCTGGTATAACCGTTCCGGAATGAAATCCTCAGAATACAACTGAACTAACTAAAACATAAGGAAAAGTCCTAACTATGAGTGGTGGCTCCTCAGAGTCACTCCTCTCCTGACTACTCGTCATTCTCTGCAAGGTGCAGATCAGGCCAAACAAACAAAAAAAGAACGGGGAGTAAGAATCATGTAAACATATACGGCATGTAGATAGGAAGCAAGGTAAAACATACAACATAGCATCATCATAACATACAACAACATAGATAAATATATCAACATCCAATCAACATCATATCAACTAAGTATGCTATGCAGTGTAATGCAACACTACTCCACTACTCCAACATGCATGTGGATCCACACTAACTTCGGGATGAATCGACTTGAGTTAAATATCCACATTGAGAATCTACTCAACACCGGAGAATCTACTCCTTGGATAGCCAACGCATCAAACCAACGAATGCCTCGTCACGGGGGCGCACGATCACCAAACCTTGGGTAACATACCGTGGATGGCCAGATCGTCGTACTCTAGGACGACCTCCCCTATGTCGAACATCCACCACCAACAACATCTCCAATGATGCATGAAGCATACAATAAACAACGGGAAACCGCCACCTCCTTTGCTTCGACGGAAACAACCGAAGACTTCAGCGGAATCGACCGCAGCGGAATCTACCGCAACACTTAAACCTTTAGCGGAATCAACCGTAACACCTTAGACCCAACCGGGTCAAGGCCCCCTTGGAGCAAACTCTTGACAACCAAGGTACAACATCAACAACACCTTAGACCCAAACCGCGGGGTCGAGGTTCCTTTGGCCAAAAAGCACCAAGATACAACTCATCAACGTGCGGTAACCCAACGATTACTGACTTAACCATCTTAATTGGTCTTTAATTAAGTGATCTAACCTACATCATTGATTAACTATGTCATCCTCATCTTTGGGGGAGATTGGGGGTTAAAAACCCCTGTTTAAGTCCGTAATCTCAGATTATGTCCAGAGGGGTGAGCACGATTGAGCTGCCACTGGAGCACGGTTGTGCTGCCACTGGAGCACGGTTGTGCTTCCTTTTGAGCACGGTCGTGCTCAGCTGCACGGGCGTGCTCTTCGGCTGCACGGCCGTGCTGAATGCGCTGCCATTTTCCATAATTCAAACTGGGAGCACGGGCGTGCTCCCTGTTCAGCACGACCGTGCTCAAGGCACGACATTACTGTTTTGGCCAGAAACTAACACCGAAGTCTTAACCAATTTTTAGGGTCTTTTATCCATTAACCTAATCACGTTTTTAAACCTATTTTACCAGTTAATATCTTAACTTTGAAACTCAAAACAACAACATCATCATCTCAACAAATCATCCAACATCATCATGCCAATAATCATCAACATAGCATCATGTTCATTTTAACAACAACAACATAAACATAAGGGACATATTATGAACATAGGCATGTAAAACAACATATTAACCGTCATGACATGTTATCATAACCAATCAAACCAACATATTATTCATAGAATCATACATACAAACCGGGGTCATGGGAACGCCTTTACCTTACACTACCCCTACTGCCTAATGATTACACTACCCTTCTCCCCATACCTGGATTGAAGGTTTCTCCAAAAACAAACGTGAGTTCCTAACAGCAAACCGGTTCCTTCCCTTCAAGTGGCTCAATCCAAAATCAAGCCTTGGTTAAACAGAAACACAAAACCCATTAGTTTCCAACTCAAAACCATGAAAGGAAACCATAAGGGAAAGGGACATTACCTTCTATGATATACACCGACCAACTAAGCTTCCCAAGAGGCTTCCAAAGCTCCACCACAGCAATGGGTAAAGAGGAAAAATTGAAGAACACAAGGGTAGTCGCAACAAAGTGATGGCTGCTGCCAAAATAGGGTTTCTAAAACACGTCCTCGGTTTCTATGCCACTATTTATAGACAGCAACAGTACGAAGCACGATCGTGCTCCTCAGCCAGCACGGGCGTGCTGGACTTAGCATCTACAAGACGCAGTCCACACATGAGCACGGTCATGCTCACTGTTGAGCACGGTCTTCCTCAAACTTGTAACACACTCTCGACCTTAAGCACATGCGTGCTGGTTAATGAGCACGGAAGTGCTCATGCACCAGAACAACTTAAACTCAACCAAACAAACTTAAACAACCAAACAAGCTTTATAAAAGCACTTAACGAAAAGCAGGGTGTTACAATTCCATCCCCCTTATAAAAATTTCGTCCTCGAAATTTCTACGTACCTCAAGCAAAAAGGTGCGGGTACGCTTCCATCATCTTGCTTTCCAGCTCCCGGGTAGCATTTTCCTCAGTTGCCCCACTGTTGGGAATTTGCGTATAAAACAAAATAACGCAGCAGAAAAAAAAAATCCCATCGAAGGATCCTTGCAAATGGTCATGATTCATGGTTAGAAGATTTACCTCTTGAAGCGATGACAATTGATTGAAATCGTCTATCACGAACACCGCACGAACGATGTCTCTAAGGTATCCACATGAGCAGATTCTGTGAACGTCCAACGTCACGAACCCGAAGCGTCTCTGTCTCACAGTGCTAGCTTCGAAAATCGAGACCTGCTGCTCACTGTCACTCTCTATGTGCGGCCAGGGTAAAAACCGTGTAGGCATAATAGCTTAAGTGGTCTACTTATAGTAGCACCTCCTTAAGTGAGTTAGTGAGCAGCGTTTGACCTAAGCCCCATGTACTATGCGCTAGGCCCAATAGAAAAGTCCAACTCTCCTTTTAATGCTTCTTTTAATTCGCTCTTATGTGTGTGACCCTATAGGTTCCCAAAACGTTAGTAGTAATATTAAATCCCATTTAATATTACAAACAGTGTGAGCTGGTATCTAGCAATACATCACTGCTACCTAAGTAGTGAGAAAGTCGATGATTTGACGAAACCTTTCGTGACAAATATTCATGTGCATTATTATCCCTTTGTCCATATATCTATATTGAACACAAGACATAGAATGTGTCACCCTTGTATGGTTCAATATCATGTTCCCTGATACCCGAGTAGACTTAACAACAAATGAGGTCAATATCTCATATTGACTCATTTCAGCACGACCATGCATTTTACAGTCTCACTCTATCAGGGGCCCCACATATATTACTCCTGTTATGTAGGAGGGACAAATTCCATCTAGGTCACTCACATCCCTCTGCATGGCTCGTGGTATGCCCAATGACCGTCTTTATAATCATCCTATTACAGATGACGTTTGACGATATTAAAGCACACGACTCCTCATGTAGGGATCGTAGCGATTTCAGGTCGAAGGATTGCATACACCATTGTCACTATGATAACTACTTATGACACTCACATAACGCTCCATGTAGTGTTCTCATGGTGGGTCAATCCAGTACATCATTACTCTAATGTGTACCTATGTGTCGACTCGATATCTTATATCCATGACCCGTGAGATATGATCATCAGTCTGCACACATAATAGTCTCAATTGTATTATTATTGTCCTCATTAATAAAATACTTGACTATGGATATTTAAGAATAGGATTTCATTGTTCAACAGTGTCTCACGATCAAGTCATATACTTGATATTCTATTAAACTGAAATGTCTATTCTAAGGACTTTATTATGTTTAAACAAGTAACACAATAAACTGGAATGCCTCATATCATATATATATAATAGCAAGATACAAATGTAAGTCTAAGAAATACACTGGTCTCTAGGGCTTACACCAACACCCACTCCAAACCACTTTGACCAAAGGAATCTCCTTTCCTCTTAGCTGCTTCTCCCGCCTATCCTCGATTCAAAGGGGTAACACCTCAAACATCAAGTTCTCTTTCAACTGTATCGCACCGGGTACTATCACGTGACCAGGGTCATGGATATACTTTTTGAGCTGAGACACGTGAAAAACATTATGGAGTTCTGACAAGAATGGGGGTAAGGCTATTTGGTAGGCGACTTCACCGACTCTTTTGAGGATTTGGTAAGGACCAATGAACCCCAGAGTAAGTTTCCTCGCCTTCATCACTCTACCAATCCCAGTCGTCGGGGTAATTCTAAAGAATACATGATCGTCTTCCTGGAATTCGAGCGCCTTCCTCATTTTATCATGATAGCTCTTTTGCCTACTCTGTGCAACTCTCATCTTTTCCTGAACCAACCTGATCTTTTCACTTGTCTCCTGGACTATCTCTGGCCCTAGCACCACACTATCACTAGGTTCACTCCAACACAAAGATATCCTACATATCCTCCCATAAAGTGCCTCATAAGGTGCCATCCCAATGCTGGAATGGAAGCTGTTGTTGTAGGTGAACTCTATCAGGGGCAAAAACTTGTCCCAACTACTAGACTGTTCTAACACACAAGCCCTCAACAAGTCCTCTAAGGACTGGATGGTCCGCTCAGATTGCCCATCAGTCTGTGGATGGTAAGCTGAACTAAGCCTAAGCTTTGTCCCTAAAGCATGCTGCAAACTCTCCTAGAATCTAGAGGTAAACCTTGTGTCTCTATCTGATACTATGCTAGAGGGTACACCATAAAGCCTAACTATCTCTTCGATGTACAGCTTGGCTAACTTCTCTAAAGGATACTCCACGTTCATAGGGATGAAATGGGCAGACTTAGTCAATCTATCGACAACAACCCATATAGCCTCAAAACCAGCTGGAGTCCTAGGGAGTCCAGACACAAAATCCATGGTGATGCTATCCCATTTCCATTCTGGGATACTCAAAGGTTGCAACTTACCTGAAGGCTTTTGGTGTTCTATCTTGGCTTTCTGACAAACTAAGCATGCATACACGAACTCAGCCACATCCTTTTTCATCCTAGGCCACCAAAACATCCTCTTAAGGTCCTGATACATCTCAGTGGCACCTGGGTGCACACTCAAACCACTCCTATGTCCCTCTTCAAGGATCATCTTCCTAAGCTCGGGAACATCCGGTACACAAACTCTATCCTTAAACCTCAAGACACAATCACTTCCATATTTAAAGCTAAGGTCTCTACCCTGAGCGAGCAACTCTCGCTGGTCAAAGAGAAACTTGTCTAACTTCTGACCCTCTCTAATCTGGTCTATCAAACTGTTGGTAACCTTCAAGGTTCCAAGCCTAATACTCTTAGTGGTAAACTCACAAACTAGACTAAGGTCTCTAAACTCCTTAATGAGATCCATCTCATAATCATCAAAGCAGAGATGTGCAAGGTTTTCCTACTCAAGGCATTGGCCACCACATTGGCCTTTCCTGGGTGATAGGTCAGCTCAATGTCATAATCCTTTAGGAACTCCATCCATCTACACTGCCTCATATTCAACTCCTTCTGATCAAAGAGATACCTCAAACTCTTATGATCAATAAAAACCTCAAACCTCGCTCCATAAAGGTAATGCCTCCAGATCTTTAAGGCAAAAACCACAACTCTTAGCTCTAGGTCATGGGTAGGGTAGTTCTTCTCATGGGTTTTCAACTGCCTAGAAGCATAAGCAACTACCTTACCATTTTGCATCAACACATAGCCTAACCCTTTCTTAGAAGCATCGCAGTAAACTATAAAGGGTTCACTAGGATCTGACAAAACTAACACTGGTGCTGATGTCAACCTATCCTTAAGGGTTTGGAAACTCTCTTCACACTTAGAGTCCCACACAAACAACTGTCCCTTCTTGGTGAGACGGGTTAAGGGTAAAGCTATCTTAGAGAAACCTTCTATAAACCTTCTGTAATACCCGGCTAACCCCAAGAAACTCCTAATCTCGGTTACTGACTTCGACGTTTCCCACTGGAGCACCGTCTCTACTTTAGCTGGGTCCATTTTGCTATGCCACCTTAGAGATGACATATCCTAAGAAGCTCACTTCCTCTAACCAGAACTCACACTTGGACAACTTAGCGTACAACTGCTTTTCCTTAAGGGTCTCCAAGACAACCCTCAGGTGTTCCTCATGTTCCTCATTGCTCTTGGAGTATATTAAGATGTCATCTATGAACACCACCACAAACTTATCAAAGTAAGGGCGAAAGGTCTTGTTCATGTAGTCCATGAAGACCGCATGAGCATTGGTCACAACAAAGCGCATAACCAAGTACTCATAGTGACCATATCGCGTTCTAAACGCCGTCTTAGGGATGTCCTCAGACTTAACCAGAATCTGATGGTACCCTGACCTCAAATCTATCTTAGGAAAGACGCAAGCGCCCATCAACTAGTCCATGAGATCATCAATCCTAGGGAGGGGATATCGATTCTTTATGGTCACCTTGTTGAGCTGTCGATAGTCGACACACAACCTCATACTACCATCCTTCTTCTTCACCAACAACACAGGTGCTCCCCACAGAGACACACTCGGCCTAATGAACTGCTTCTCCATCAGGTCCTCCAACTGTTCCTTCAACTTAGCTAGCTCTAGAGGGGACATCCTATAGGGTGCTATGGAGTTTGGCCCAGTGCCAGGTACTAAGTCTATGGTGAACTCAACATCTCTCTCTAGGGGTAAGTTATAAAAGTCCCCCGGGAACACTTCAGGAAATTCCCGCACAACAGGCATGCTAGCGACATCAGGAGGGTTGCTCTCTACTTCCAGGGAAGCTATCACCATGTATAACTGGGCTTCGTCTTTCATCGAAGCTTGAACTTGGCTGGCAGAGAGAAGGTCCGTATTCTTAGACTCCGTTGGTGTTCCAAAAATCAGGGTTTTATCAAAACAGTTCAAAAGGACATGGTTGGAAGATAACCAGTCCATGCCAAGAATGATATCAAGATCTTTCAAGGGCAAGCATACAAGATCAACAACAAAGGTTTTATCATTTATGACTATATGATAGTTCTTGCATGCATAAGATGTGGAAACAGGTTTATTTGTAGGTGTAGATACAAGCAAATCAAACTCAAGAAAGGTAACAGGTAATTTAAGACTCTTGATCCTATCATGTGATATGAATGAGTGAGTAGCACTCAAATCATACAATACAGTTAATTGAGTTCCATCAATAAAACACGTACCTTGGATCAAGTCATCAGACTCGGAGGCTTCAGCTCCCCTAAGAGTAAAGACTCTTCCAGTGGTCTTCAGTCTGTTGGCCTGGGACTTCTGATTCTTGCTAGCGCTGGCAGCCTCGACCTTGGCTCCTTCACACTCACGGCTAATGTGACCCGATTTTCCACACTTAAAGCAAATCACAGTTGATTCCTTGCACTGAGAAGAAAATTGATCTGGTGCATCGTACTTGCCACACCTCATAGTCCAGGGGGCATTAGAGAACCCGCCCCTAAACCTATCCTCCTGAAACTGTGGCTTCCTGCCACTCTGCTTGAAGTCCTTACCGGTTGGAGCATACCGCTGCTTACCTTTGTCTTTCCAATCAGTCTTTTTGCCACTCTAACTATCTGATCCCTTGACAACTCTGAACTGACTAGCATCCTCGTAAATCTTGCACTTGTTGACCAGAATCGGGAAGGCCCTAATCTCCTGGTAGCCGATGACCTGCTTAATCTCATGTCGGAGTCCAGCTTCAAACTTGACGCACTTGGAATGGTCATCTGTCTTATGTTGATAAGGAGTGTAGTACCTCGCCAGCTCCTCATACTTGACTGCATACTCGCCAACTGACAACGAACCCTGCCGCAAGGACAAGAACTCCATCTCTTTCTTGTCCTTGATATCCGATGGAAAGTACTTCTCTAAGAACCTTTGCCTAAACACAACCCATGTAACAGCTGTGCCCTCAGCCTGCATCCTCTGCCTGCAGTTGTCCCACCAATGCTCAGCCTCCTCAGTCAACATGAACATAGCAAAGATGAGCTTCTGCAGATCGTTACAATCCATTGCTCGGAAGATCTTCTCAGTCTCCCTCAGCCACAGCAAAACCCCTTCCGGATCATATGCTCCCTTGAATGATGGAGGGTTGTTGCTTTGGAACTTATCCAGTCCCTGGAACTCAGATGGCCTACCATTGTTGTTGTTATGGTTGACCTACCCGACAGCATTGGTCAGAAGTGCCAATGCGTCCGCAATCTCCTGATCGTTGCGTCCTCTACCTGCCATTAGTTCATGTACACATCCAGCGCAACTCTTAGATATAGAAACTTAAGCGGGTAAAAGCTACAGGCAACTAACTTAAAGCATCATTGTCTATGACAAGTATAGACAATTAAAATTAGAGCACACAACACACTCACAACAGACTCATACCACGGCCTGATAGGACATACCTGCTCTGATACCACTAAATGTGACACCTTGCTATCCCGCATGTTATAAAGTAATTTAAAGATAAAGATATAAAACAAAACATGAATTTAATGGATAAAATAAAACATTTGTCCATAGGTATAAAGTTCCCACATGAACGAGTTCTCAAAACTCGGACAATTAAAACAAGTTTAAAAACAAATAAACCAAAAGATAAACAACATAACCCAAACTGATGTCGCAATAGAGCTGATATAACTGTTCTGGAATGAAATCCTCGGAATACAACTGAACTAAATAAAACATAAGGAAAAGTCCTAACAATGAGTGGTGGCTCCTCAGAGTCACTCCTCTCCTGACTGCTCGCCATTCTCTCCAAGGTGCCGATCAGGCCAAACAAACAAACAAAGAATAGGGAGTAAGAATCATGTAAACATATACGGCATGGAGATAGGAAGCAAGTTAAAGCATACAACATAGCATCATCGCAACACACATCAACATATATATATATATATATATATATATATATATATATATATATATATATATATATATATATATCAACATCCAATCAACATCATTTCAACCAAGTATGCTATGCAGTGCAATGCAACACTACTCCACTACTCCAACTTGCATGTGGATCCACACTAACTCAAGATGAACGACTTCGGAGCTAAATATACACATTGAGAATCTACTCAACACCGGAGAATCTACTCCTTAGACAGCCAACACATCAAACCAACTAATGCCTCGTCACGGGGCACACGGTAGTTGAGACCTCATAAGTCAGACACATTTCATGTGTAGATTCTCTAAGTTTTGATGATTCCAAATAGATTAAGTATGGTAATATTGAACCATGAGAAATTACTGACATATCTGATAAGTGTGCAGGAAAACAAATTTAAGGTCACTCGTCTATTTTATGACTCGTCTACTTTTTAGTAGAGCTCAGTTTTTAGACTTGTCTGAAAATCACTCGTCTGAAATTTTGTCAAAGATCAATTCAACGCTCAGTCAAGATCTGAGTTTACTTGATGATGTGGCAAGAAGCGTCTGTCTGAAACAGACTCAGTGGATCACCCGCCTAGTTTTTGGAATACGCTAGCACCCGTCAAGTTTTGGACTGCATGATCACCCGTCTAGTTTTGGACTGCATGATCACCCGTTTACTTTTTGGATTGCATTTCACCCGTCTAAATTTCCAACATTGCTATGATGCCAGTTTGTCAGAAATGAAGTCCAAGTCACCTTATTCTAATTAGATGCCTTCCTTAAGGATCTCGAAGACCTCTAGACAATAGCTCAAAGGACAAAAAATAAAAAATGGTTATTTCAAGGTTTTAAGAAATAAACACGCAATCTCTGTACCATAACAGTAACTTTTTAGTTGTGTTAGTACAAAGTAAAACGTGCTTTCTGGAAAGTGAACTGACTGTTGCGCTGAAAGAGGAAAGCTCTCTGCTACAAGTACAAGAAGCCTGCTACTGCATACTCTGAAACAACAACTACTTAGAATAAAGTGTACTCTTGGATAAACTTGTCAAAGCTCAATGTTCCCAAGCATTTAATGTTTATACAGAATGACTCTTCGGAATTAATGGTGTCTTAGAAGCTCAAATAAGAAGAACACACTTTCTGAAGCTGTGTCTAAACGGATCTCTTGATTGAACTCTTTAAATAGATCAAACAATGAAGATGAAGACAGGAAGTTGAATATCATTAAGAACACTGTGCAGAAGAATTTACTCTCTTCATTAACTTCTCCGTTCTTTCATTGAATACACTTTCAATCATTTGATATTAATTTGCAGTCTTTCATACTTCATATTTATTCCACTCTTTGAGTGTGATCTGAAAGACTTGCAAGTTGTATTAATTATACAAAACATTTTTATTACTTATTGTGTTGAGGCTGAAGAGGCTAGGTGAGCAAAGAATACTTGTTTGAGTGTTGAGCATGAAGAGGCTAGGTGTGCAAAGAATACTTGTACTGTAATTTACTCAGTTATAGTGGAAACTTGGTGCTGCCAAGAAACTGGACATAGCCCTGTGGATTTTGGGGTGAACCAGTATAAAACTCTTGAGTGTTATTCATCTTCCCTTATCTCTTTATTTTAGTTAAGTATTATTCTGTTTAAGCTTTTAACTTGGGGAGTTAATATTGTGAATATCAAACTCTGTTTTACTCTTCTCTGTTTGCTTGCGTGTTCTGTCTGAATGTTAGATGTATCACTCGTCTGATTTTCTCTAATCTAAGTTTTGCTTGTTGTGCCTGCGAAAATCTTTTTAAGTAACCCAAAAATTTGGTAAACACAATTCATCCCCCCTTCTTGTGTTAACTTTGGTTATTTCATTTGGTATCAGAGCTCAGCCTCTGGGTTGAGCACTTAACAGTGTAGAGGAAAAGATCTTGGAGATGGCAGGAGAAGCTAGCACAAGCAAGAACCATGCTGGAGAAGGATCCTCAATGTCGAGACCTCCTTACATCAATGGAGAGGACTACATCTACTGGAAAGAAAAGATGAAGTGATTTTTATAATCCACTAACTCTGAACTTTGGGATGTCATTGAAGTAGGACCGTTTGTTCTTAAAGATGAAGTAGGAACTGTTGTTCCAAAAGCAAACATGACCACTGATCAAAAAACAAAATGTCAGTTTAATGCCAAAGTAAGATATGCAATCATGTGTGCTTTGAGTAGAGAAGAATTTGAAAAAGTACGTGCTTGTGAATCTGCAAAAGAAATGTGGGATTCACTAGCTATTACTCATGAAGGAACCAACAAGGTCAAAGAGGCCAAAGTCAGCATGATGGGCAGAAAATATGAGCTGTTCAAAATGGAAGAAGGAGAGACTATTGGTCAAATGTATGGAAGATTTCAAAATATAACCAATGGATTGAAATCTCTGGGAAAAGTTTACCAGACTGAGGAACACATTCAAAAGATTCTCAGAAGTCTTCCAAAACAATGGAGACCACTTGTAACTGCTGTATCTCAGGCCAAAGACTTAACAACAATGAAGCTAGATGATCTTCTTGGCACTATTCAAATCCATGAACAAGAGCTGATTGAAGAAAACAATGGAAAGAAAAACAAATCCATTGCCCTTAAAGCTGACAAGAAATCATCTAGAGGAACCACTTCAAAAGCTCTCAAAGTTGATGAATCTTCAGAGGAATCTGAGGAATCAAATTAAGATGATTTTAATGATGAAGATGGTGAACTTTCTTTTTTCACTAGAAAGATTAAAAAGCTTTGGAAGAAAAGAAACGTCAGAAAGGACAAACCTTTCAGGCGTTTCAACAAAGAAAAATACAACAAAGATGGTGGATCTAATGACAGGAATGCCATTTTGTGCTATGAATGTAAGAAGCTTGGTGATAAGCCTCTGGCTCGTCTAGTTTTATGACTAGTATGATCGTGGTTTTGTGCCAATTATATCTCGTTTTCACCCAAATTAGGCTTGATTGTCCTCAAGCAAGGTTTTGAGTCCCTTAAGTAGTTTTAGGGTTATTTAGCCAGTTTTTGAGTCAAACAAAGCACTTATGGCTATTTCATGTTTTCAGGTTGACTTAGAGTCCAAGGAATGAAGAAAACAATGGAAATTACAATCTGGAAACACTCGCCACGCGAGCAGATACTCGCCCCGCGAGAGTGAGGACCAGCCTGTGCTAGAAAAGTCATGTTCTCTGCCTCGCCCCGCGAGCTATAGCTCGCCTCGCGAGCCTGAAGTCAGCAAGCATCACGGTCATCCCGTTGCACCCATCACGGGCGTGAAGAGAAACCCCTGGAAGACAGAGACCATCACGGCCTGGCCGTGATGAAGGTCACGGCCATGACAGATAAGCACCCGAAGACAGACCATCACGGCCTGGCCGTGATAGGCATCACGGCTATGACAACCCAGGTTTTGAAGACTCGCCTCGCGAGAATTACACTCGCCTCGCGAGAATACAAATTCAAGAAGGCGCCATTTTAATATTCGCCTCGCGAGAGACCACTCACCTCGCGAGAATGCGCAGTTTCTGAAAGTTATAAATAGTCATTTAGTAGGCAGAAATAATTATCTTTTGCTAATCCTTGTTTTCGAATTTCTTTGGTTGTTTTTGCGTTTTTGATGGAGAACTAATCTCCCTAGGTTGATATGTCTGAATTCGGCTTCCGCCAACACTTGAGGTCTTGTAATTCCTGATTTAATTCTCTTCTCTCTTTCAATGCTATTCGTTATTCTCTGTTTGCTTAATTCAGTTTGTATCGAATTAGTGTTGATTTATTTTCGATGATTTTATATTACTAAACTCAATCGCGTTTGCTTAATTCGCGTGCGTTCAATTCGTGTTTGCTTAATTCATGAAGGGCTTCATCCGTTTGCTTAATTCGGAATTAGGAATATATGTCCCGTAGCGTCGGTTTCGCTTGTAAATCGATGCTACAATCGAAAAGGGATTAGACTCCGCTTAGGGCATGGAATTACATGAACCGATGATAGTGGGAAACGAAACAGCAGATTGATCGTCTTAGTCTTACTTGATAATCACGTAATTTGCTCTGTTTTTATGCTCTGTTTTCATTCTATTTTCCAATCAATTTCAAACCAAACACCCCCCCAAGAAAACTGATTTTCTGCGATAATAGCACTACAAGAGTCCTTGTGATACGATACCCGAGTTGTCGCACACTAAACTACATTTTTACTAACCGCTCATCTTTTGACGCGTGCGCGACAGCGCGTCAAATTGGCGCCGTTGCCGGGGACTCTTGTTTGTTGTTCTCGCTTTCTTTTTCGTTTTTGTTTTGAATTAGACTGGCTACTAGGTCTACTTGTCCTGACTTGTGTGATTTTGATCCTGAAATTGAAAGAACACTGCACACACGCCGTAGGGCAATTCGGGCAAGCACTAGTGGTAATTCTGATTTCGAACCTGTTTTGATAACATGGGTGACCAAAGGACATTGAGGCAGCTTGCAGCCCCTGATGTTAACTACAATGGGTTGTGTATTGAGTATGCTGGTGTGGTTGCTCCTTTTGAACTTAAATCTGGGTTAATACACTTGTTGCCAAGATTTAGTGGTCTTGCAGGTGAGGACCCACATAAGCATTTGAAGGAATTCCAGGTGGTCTGCTCTACACCCTTGAGGCCGGAAGGCATTACTGAAGAGCATATCATTTTGCGAGCCTTCCCATTCTCCCTTGAAGGCGCTGCAAAGGATTGGCTATATTATTTGGAGCCAAATTCTGTTACAACTTGGAATGATCTGAAGAAGGTTTTCCTAGAAAGATACTTCCCTGCCTCCAGAGCTGCTTCCATCAGAAAGGAGATATGTGGCATCAGACAAAGCAATGAGTCATTGGCTGAGTACTGGGAGAGGTTCAAGAAGTTGGTATCTAGCTACCCTCAACACCAGATTTATGAGCAGCTCCTTATTCAGTATTTTTATGAGGGATTGCTCCCAATGGACAGAAATATTTTGGATGCCGCTAGTGGATGAGCACTCGTCGATAAAACTCCAGCTGCTGCCAAGAAATTGATTGAGAATATGTCATTAAACTCCCAGCAGTTCACAACCAGGAGCAACTCTGTCGAGACAAGGGGTGTAAATGAGATCCAAGGTTCATCTTCCAACAAGGCACTCGAAACCAGAATTGACGAGCTCACTTGTTTGGTGAAGCAACTGGCAATGGAAAAGGTTCAACCGGCGAGGTTGTGTGGCATGTGTAGTTCTCCTGAGCATCTGACCGACACGTGCCCTATTCTAAAGGATGGGTCAGTCACCGATATGCCTCAAGCTTATGCAGCTAATCTCTACAATCAAGGCAATAATTAGAACCGGTATGGTACCCCTGACCTCTCCACAAATAGGTACCATCCCAACTGGAGGAATCACCCTAATCTGCGGTATGGGAACTCATCCCAACAACAACCAGTGGCACCACCACCGAATCCTCCTCAAGTGACCACTTCTGCACCTTCCGGACCTTCATTAGAAGACTTGGTCAAGCAAATGGCTGCACAAAATCTCCAGTTTCAGCATCAAGTTGTGCAGGTCTCGGAAGAAACAGATGCTAACATTCAAGATTTGAGGACACAGATTGGACAGCTTGCCACATCCATAAACAACTTACAGCAAGCTCAGGGATTGAACCAACTACCTGCACAGACAGTGGTGAATCCCAATGCCCCCAATCCCAATGTGAGTGCCATTTCTTTGAGATCCGGGAAAGTAGTAGAGGGAGCCCCTAAGAAAGATGAAGAAACTGTTGAGGCAACTCCTGAGCCCTCTGTTGTTGTTGAAGCTGAGAGAGTGTATGTGCCTCCGATTCCCTTCCCACAAAGAGTGCAGAAAAATAAGAAGGTTGATGGGGAAGACAAGGAGAGGGAGATCTTAGATGTGTTCAGAAAGGTGGCGGTAAACATTCCACTCCTAGATGTGATTAAGCAAGTTCCAAGGTATGCAAAGTTTCTGAAGGATTTGTGTACCCACAAGAGGAGGATGAAGGGTAATGAGAGAGTTAACTTAGGGCGAAATGTTTCAGCCCTCATTCAGCCCAAACTTGCCCCTGAGAAGGTTACAGTTTCAGCCCTCACTCAGGCACTGCCACAGAAGTGCAAGGATCCGGGCACTTTCACTATTCCATGCACCATTGGGGACAGCAAATTCGACAATTGCATGTTGGATTTGGGAGCCTCCATAAATGTCATGCCCACCTCCGTTTTCAACAACCTTGATCTGGGCCCTTTGCAACATACAGGACTTACCATACAGTTGGCCAACAGGACCAATGCTCGCCCCATGGGAGTGGTAGAAGATGTGTTGGTACGAGTTGATGATTTGATTTTCCCTGCCGACTTTTACATCCTGGACATGGCAGGGGAAACCAATTCAAGTAGATCACCAATCATCCTAGGCAGGCCATTCATGAAGACGGCAAAGACGAAGATAGATGTTGATGATGGAACCATGTCCATGGAGTTCGGTGAAATTATTGCAAGGTTCAACATTTTTGATGCTATGAAGCATCCATTGGAAGAGCACTCTGTTTTCCAAATAGAGTTGCTCTCCGAAATTGTTGATGACGCCTATGATGACTTGGTTGCTGATTTTCCATCCATTTCTGATTTTAATGATGTTTATTCATGTACTGACTGTACTAACGCTAACCCTTGTGTTGTTTGTGCTGAGATTGATTCTACTTTGCAGGGTGATAGTGTAAGTGAAGCTGTCTGTTCGGCTGGAATTCTTGACAGCCCGGCTGCCCCAAACATACCATCTGTGGAGCAGCCACCCTCCTTGGAGCTTAAGCCACTTCCTGGCAATCTGAAGTATGCTTACTTGGAGAGGAATGAAAAACTCCCAGTTATCATTTCCTCCAACCTTGACTCTGACCAGGAAGCTAAACTCTTGGAGGTTTTGAAGAAGCACAAGAGAGCAATTGGATGGACCTTGGCTGACATTCCAGGAATTAGCCCCTCTAGATGTATGCATAGAATTCTATTGGAGGATGGGGCTAAACCAGTTAGGCAGCCGCAGAGGCGGCTAAATCCATTGATTCTGGATGTGGTAAAGAAGGAGGTAACAAAACTCCTGCATGCGGGTATCATATACCCCATCTCTGATAGTACTTGGGTGAGCCCAGTGCAAGTTGTGCCCAAGAAATCTGGCCTCACAGTGGTAAGAAATGAGAACAATGAGCTTGTCCCCACTAGAGTCCAGAATAGCTGGAGAGTCTGTATTGACTATAGGAGGTTGAACCAGGCCACTCGAAAGGATCACTTTCCTTTGTCGTTCATCGATCAGATGCTCGAACGGCTGGCCGGTAAATCCCACTACTGTTTTCTTGATGGCTTCTCCGGATACTTCCAGATCCACATTGCACCGGAGGATCAGGAGAAGACCACTTTCACGTGCCCCTTCGGCACGTTTGCCTATAGGAGGATGCCATTTGGCCTTTGCAATGCTCCTGGCACTTTCCAGAGATGCATGATTAGCATTTTTACTGAATTTATTGAAAATTGCATGGAAGTGTTCATGGATGATTTCACTGTATATGGCTCCTCATTTGATGCATGCTTGCATAGTCTGAATTTGGTTTTAGAAAGATGCATTGAAACTGACCTTGTGTTGAACTATGAAAAGTGTCATTTTATGGTTGAACAGGGGATTGTTTTGGGGCATGTTATTTCTAGAGAGGGTATCTCAATAGATCCTGCTAAAATTGATGTGATTTCTACATTGCCTTACCCATCTTGCGTTCGCGAGATTCATTCTTTTCTTGGTCATGCAGGTTTCTACAGCGCTTTATTAAGGACTTCAAAGAAGATAGCTCTCCCTCTCATCGAACTTGTCAAGAATGATGCCATATTCAGCTTTGATGATAATCGCAAGAAGGCGTTCGACTTCTTGAAAAAGGCATTGACCTCTACCCCCATCATCCAGCCCCTGACCGGACCCTCCCTTTTGAGCTCATGTGTGATGCTTCTAACTATCTTGTGGGGGCGGTCCTGGCACAAAGGGTAGGCAAGTCTGCACATGTCATTTACTCGCTTCTAGGACTTTAGATGCTGCACAATGTAATTACACCACCACCGAAAAAGGAACTCCTAGTCGTTGTTTTTGCTCTCGATAAGTTTAGATCATATTTGCTAGGTTCCAAGGTTATTGTTTTCACTGACCATGCAGCTCTGAAATACTTGTTGAAGAAGCCTGAAGCAAAGCCGAGGTTGATTCGGTGGATGTTGTTGCTCCAAGAGTTTAATGTAGAGATAAAGGACAAGAGTGGAGCTGAAAATTTAGTGGCTGATCACTTGAGTAGGATAGAGAGGGACGAGGATCCTTCCCCCATTCAGGATGACTTTCCTGATGAGCAGCTTTTACAGTTGCATGGCGTTACCCCTTGGTTTGCCGACCTTGTGAATTACCTAGTTGTTGGTGTCTTTCCGACAGGAGCAACTAGGTCACAAATCCACAAACTAAAGAGCGACGCCAAGTATTATGTTTGGGACGATCCATTTCTTTGGAAGTTTTGTAGTGATCAGGTGATTAGGCGATGTGTCCCCGACAATGAGATTGAGTCTATTTTGCACTTTTCTCATGCCTCTCAAGTAGGGGGACACTTTGGGCCACAGAGGACTGCGAGAAAGGTCCTAGATTCTGGTTTTTATTGGCCCACCATCTTTAGAGATGCTTATGAGGTGTATCGGACTTGTAAGGAGTGTCAGACAGCAGGTACAGCCATCACTCGCAAGAGTGAAATGCCACAGCAACCCATGCTCTTCTGTGAGGTGTTTGATGTGTGGGGGATCGACTTTATGGGTCCTTTCCCTGCACCTTTTGGCTTTCTTTACATTCTCTTGGCTGTTGACTATGTTTCAAAGTGGGTGGAAGCTATCCCCACTAGGACTAACGATTCTAAAGTTGTTGCAAATTTTGTTAGGTCCAATATTTTTTGCAGGTTCGGCATACCTCGTGCCATCATCAGTGACCAGGGCACTCATTTCTGCAACCGCACCATGGAGGCTCTACTCCGGAAGTATGGGGTTGTGCACAGAGTCTCCACTGCTTACCATCCTCAGACCAATGGCCAGGCTGAGATCTCCAACAGGGAGATAAAACAAATCCTAGAGAAAGTTGTGCAGCCGAATAGGAAGGATTGGAGCCGCCGTCTAGAAGACGCACTTTGGGCTCAGAGGACCGCTTTCAAGACGCCGATAGGGATGTCCCCCTTTAGGCTTGTATTCGGCAAAGCATGCCATCTCCCCGTGGAAGTTGAGCACCGTGCTTATTGGGCGGTCAAGTGCTCAAACTGGAAATGCAAAAATCTGGTATTGAAAGGAAACTCCAAGATTCTGAGACTTGAAGAGCTTAGGCTAGAAGCCTATGAGAGCTCTCGGATTTATAAGGAGAAAACCAAGCACTTTCATGATAGGTTGATTGCTAGGAAGGAATTCTCTCGTGGGTCATGGGTTTTACTGTTTAACTCCCGCCTGAAATTGATGGCTGGGAAACTTCGGTCCCGGTGGATTGGACCATTTGTTGTTACTAATGTTTTTGCTCATGGTGCAGTAGAGATTAAAAGTGCAGGTAGCAACAAGGCATTCAAAGTTAATGGGCCGCGGCTGAAGCTATTTCATCAGAGCTCGGGACCTGTGGATGCTACTTGTTGAGGAGCTCTCTTTGGGGGAGCCCACCTACACCGCAACCCGATCGGGAGCACCCTTTCCTTTCCCTCACTCTGTTTTGATATTTGTGTTGTTCATTGGGGACAATGTATGTTTTAAGTGTGGGGGAGGGAACCATTTGTTTTGTTGTGTTTTCTTTTCGCTCTTGAATAATTTGAAAAGCTCAAGAGCATGTGTGTGAGTCTTGTGTCGGCAAGCTTGGTAGGTTTTGTTGATTTAGCACATATTGATGGCATGATTTATGTTGATGATTTCCCCTAGGTTTTTGAAATTTGGAAATTGTGATCCCCATTTGAAAAATTGAAAACTGAACTTTGAGATATTTTGTTGTGATGGCATGATTTATGATAAGTTTGGGGTGATAGGGTGCACACACTAGGGATAGAATCTCGGTCAAACAATTTGCATGAATGTCCAGGTGAGGATTTGAGCCTCCAACATGTTTTTGATTGTGTGAATCACTTTCAAGTTGCACTTTCCCGAATTTGCTTGAATCTCTTCATGGTTTGCATGTCTATGTGTTTGCATCAAATGATTTAGGCAATTTTCTTTGAATTAACTACTTGGCCTAAATTGAACCAGTCCCTAATGCATGTTCCCTAGTTAGCCCCTTTGAGCCTAATTAGCCTATTGTTTCATGATGACCTTATGTTATGAGCCTGAATCTGGAAAAACCATGTTAACCCGATCTTAGGATTAGGAGAGCATGGAAGCTTAGCAAGAGAATGGTTGCAAGAAACTAAGTTTGGGGTGGCTACAGGGATATGATGTGTTGTTGGGGATTGAGAAAAAGAAAAAAAATAAAGGTTGGAGCCAAAGGGCAAAAATAAATCTCTCAAAAAAAAAATGCAAAATGTCAAGAAGGGTATTAGAAGAAAAGGGCTGTAGCCACCCAAGGCAAAAAGAAGAATAAGAATAGGAACTTGAGTAGGGAATTCAATGTGTAAACAGCTTCATTCTCTCTTAGTTCCTAGGGACTTCAGCCCAGTACCTTTGTATATCCTTCCCTTAGCCAGACCCCATTACAACCTTGAAAGACCTTTTGATGTTGCATGCATGTTTTCCGTGGGAACCATTTTGAGATGAAAATCAAATTCATGGGAAGTGCTCTTAAAAGTGAAACTGAGTGAAATGTTGTCAGCCTAGACAAACTGAGAGATTGAGTGAACACTAAACCCCTTTGTGAGGAAGGCGATTGTTTGAATTTGGTGATCTCCCTCTTGTGTGTAACTTAGATCCCCTGTTTGGATTAATGATTGTTTGAATGATGAAATTCTCAGATGTTCAGAATAAATGATTGTGGGGATTACATTGTTGAAAAGGAGGGAACATTGAAGGAAAATTGTTTTGATGAATTGCTTGAAATTTGTGCGGAATTTGGTTGAAATCCTTCTAGCTTGCCAAGTCTTGAGTCGTTTTGAGTTTTAGTTTGCTTGGGGACAAGCAAAGTTCAAGTTTGGGGTATTTTGATAAGCCTCTGGCTCATCTAGTTTTATGACTAGTATGACCGTGGTTTTGTGCCAATTATATCTCGTTTTCACCCAAATTAGGCTTGATTGTCCTCAAGCAAGGTTTTGAGTCCCTTAAGTAGGTTTAGGGTTATTTAGCCAGTTTTTGAGTCAAACAAAGTACTTATGGCTATTTCATGTTTTTAGGTTGACTTAGAGTCCAAGGAATGAAGAAAATAATGGAAATTGCAATCTGGAAACACTCGCCACGCGAGCAGATACTCGCCCCGCGAGAGTGAGGACCAGCCTGTGCCAGAAAAGTCATGTTCTCTGCCTCGCCCCGCGAGCTATAGCTCGCCTCGCGAGCCTGAAGTCAGCAAGCATCACGGTCATCTCATGACACCCATCACGGGCGTGAAGAGAAACCCCTGGAAGACAGAGACCATCACGACCTGGCCGTGATGAAGGTCACGGCCATGACAGATAAGCACCCGAAGACAGAGACCATCACGGCCTGGCCGTGATAGGCATCACGGCTGTGACAACCCAGTTTTTGAAGACTCGCCTCACGAGAATTACACTCGCCTCGTGAGAATACAAATTCAAGTAGGCGCCATTTTAATATTCGCCTCGCGAGAGACCACTCGCCTCACGAGAATGCGCAGTTTCTGAAAGTTATAAATAGCTGTTTAGGGCAGAACAGAATTATCTTTTGCTAATCCTTGTTTTCGAATTTCTCTGGTTGTTTTGCGTTTTTGATGGAGAACTAATCTCCCTAGGTTGATCTGCTGTAATCGGCTTCCGCCAACACTTGAGGTCTTGTAATTCCTGATTTAATTCTCTTCTCTCTTTCAATGCTATTCGTTATTCTCTGTTTGCTTAATTCAGTTTGTATCGAATTAGTGTTGATTTATTTTCGATGATTTTATATTCCTAAACTCAATCGTGTTTGCTTAATTCGCGTGCGTTCAATTCGTGTTTGCTTAATTCACGAAGGGCTTCCTCCGTTTGCTTAATTCGGAATTAGGAATATATGTCCCGTAGCGTCGGTTTCGCTTGTAAATCGATGCTACAATCGAAAAGGGATTAGACTCTGCTTAGGGCATGGAATTACATGAACCGATGATAGTGGGAAACGAAACAGCATATTGATCGTCTTAGTCTTACTTGATAATCACGTAATTTGCTCTGTTTTTATGCTCTGTTTTCATTCTGTTTTCCAATCAATTTCAAACCAAACACCCCCCCAAAAGAAAACTGATTTTCTGCGATAATAGCACTACAAGAGTCCTTGTGATACGATACCCGAGTTGTCGCACACTAAACTACATTTTTAGTAACCGCTCATCTTTTGACGCGTGCGCGACAGCGCGACACTTGGTCATATCAAGGCAGAATGCCCTCAACTCAAGAAGCAATCTCCCAAGAAGCTCTTCAACAAAAAGAAGAAAGGAACGATGTCCACGTGGGAAGATCTTGATGAAAACTCCACTGAAAGTGAAAAAGAGGAGCTTGAAGCAAATCTCTGTCTTATGGCAGATACTGATCCTGAATCAGACACTGAGGTACATTTTAAACTTGAGAAATTGAATGACGCCTATGATGAACTATTGGAGGAATCCAACTATATGTCTAAAGCCTTCAAATCTCTCAAGAGACAGTATATTAAACTCTCAAATGCGTATACACAGAAATCTCAAGAGTGTGAAAAGTTAGCTGAAGAAAATAGTATGCTTAAGACTGAAAAGTCTAAAGTTGAGATCTCAGTTGAAACTCTATCTTCTGAAGAAGTTAGTAAACTTCAACAGAAAATAGAAGAGCTCACCTTAGATCCAGTCAAGAACATCATAAAGGATCAACCAAGTTCTCAAAAATAACTGTCAAATCTGTGTCAGTTAGTTCAAATAAACCTATATGCCTAGATTGTGGAAAAGCTGGACATATCATGTCTATATGTATCCATAAAAAGAGAATGAAGTCTTCACAGACTCCTTATACTAACAGAAAATGACCCAAGAAAATATGGGCACCTAAGTCCATGATCATTCCTGTTGCAGACTTATTTAACAAGTGATGTCAGTCTGGCAAGTGTACTAGATTCGTCATCAAGTAATAAAAAGATCGATCCCACAGAGACCGTGATCTCAAATAACGATTAATTAATAAATCAATTAAACTGGACTATATAAAAAAGGGTTTGGAAAAGATTTGATTTTTGTAATAAGAATTAACTAGAAAATCAGATATTTAAGAACGCAATCAATTAAAATAGGAAAGTAAATCAATCAGGGGTTTTTCAAATCAAAGGAGATTCTTAGGAATTGGGTTACCAACAAGATTGTTCATGTTACCAAGTTGACTACCCCTTGTTAATTATCAATATTGCTTTGAAGGCGAATTTATGCTTAATAAGTTAATGCTCCCTCTCGGGTTACAAAAAGCGTGCCCAATTAAACCAATCCCTACTCTCGTGGTAATTCAATTTAAATTGAACCCTTTAAGTTTTGTGACAATTCGTGAACCCTCGAAGGACCACTTCTAACTCTCGTGATTTAAGTCCTAAGTTTGACTCCTATAGATCCGATACCTAAGTTCACCGCTAGGTTCCTCCTTAGAGTATCTACGACATGCAAATAAGTGGCCACCGAATTTACGAGTAATTAAAGCAATAGAAATCAAATCGAAAGCAAAATCGAAATTAACAAGAGACCAAACGTCAATTTGTCACCATAAACAAATCTTGGGCATAGCCCCAATCCCTAGAAATAAGACTACTACTCAAGCATTGCCATGTTCATAGCAAGCTTGATTAACAAGAACATGAAAGAAAACCTAAGAGAAGAGAAGAAGAAGAAGAAGAAGAAGAAGAAGAAGAAGAAGAAGAAGAAGAAGAAGAAGAAGAAGAAGAAGAGAAATCCTAATTTTCCCTAAGGTAGCAGCCCAAAAAAAGCCCTCTTATTTTCGAGCCTCTAGGTCATCTTTATAAGGTAGGGTAACTTGCATCCCAAGCAAATACAAAAATCAGATCAAATTAGCTTCTAAAGATCCAGATATTGCGCGTCACGACCGTGATGCCTGTCACGGCTAGGCCGTGACGGATTCTGACTTGGATTGGCTTCGCTGCTGGGTCTGTCACGGTCGTGACCACCATCACGGCCTAGTCGTGATCAGTTCTGCCTGTGAGGGTCTGGTTCAGTTGGCATGTCACGGCCGTGATGGATATCACGGCCTGGCCGTGACGGACATCACGGCCTGGCCGTGACCAGCTCTGACTTTTCCATTCTTTCTTTTTAGCTCTACTTGATCATGGCCGTGATGGCTGTCATGACTAGGCCGTGATCAGTTCTGTTTGCCTCATTTTCTTGCCTTTCAAGCTCCATCTTCATACCAGCTCCAACATAACTGATCCTGAGCATTTTAATCTTCAATTCCTGCACACAAGCACCACAAAACCACCTTACCCGTTCCAAGGTAAAAACTAACAAATAATCAAATAAAATACGCCTAAACTATATGAAAATGCATGCAAAATGTCATGGAAATATGAGGTGAAATCACACTCATCAAACTACCCCAAGTTTAAGATTTTGCTTGTCCTCAAGCAATAACTAAGGCCGGAAAAGATAATCAATCAGAGCATGGACAGTGAATCTAGAACCCGAGTAATAAATCCAAGTAACAGGCATATTCAATAAGAAACCAAGAGACAATCGATTTTAAGTCCAATTAGAAGCTTAGGTTCCCCAGATTCACATCTCTCACTAATTCGGGCACTCTTCTCACCTCTCTCATATGTTTGAGGGTATATGACAATTCGCTCAATTTCCTCAAGGAAGGTACCCTACCATAAGCTTGACTATTAACCAAATCTCTACTTTATTAATGAAAACACATAATAATCAAGAGGTCTTTTATTTGGTTGTAATGGGGCCATGGAGTTAATTGTTAGGTGGGGAAATCAAGAAAAGAAAAATTCAAGAAGGCTAAACAAAATATCACACAATGCAAAGCATGACAACCTTCTAAAATTCCTTTTTGTGCTTTAGTTCAGTTTTCCACCTTTCTTTCTTTCTTCCTTTTTATTTATTTTTTTTCTCACTTTCTTTTTCTCATCCCCTTCTCCATTTTTTTTTGTTTATTTTATTTTATTTATTTGTAGAAGGGGAGATTTTCAACTGAAGAGAAATATTTTTCTAACTTTTTCATCCCACAATTTTATTTTTTAAACCACCTTTTTGTCCTTTTTCCAATACTTTAAAAGGTGCCATACCAAGCGTCATTCATCAAAATAAATCAAGGTACCAAGAAAAGTATTTTTTTTCTTTTTAGGCTCAAAACTGGGCAACTAAGGGGTAACATTTAATCAATCAAAGTTCAGAAGGCCAGAAAAATACCTAGTGCCTCAATCATTTTCAAATATGTTTTCAAAATTTTTTTAAGTTTCAAAACGGTTTCAAGTCAAGTTCTAGAGAATACAATCCAGGAGGAATAAAACACTCAATCATAAAGAATGGGGTAGATTTAGTGAGTACCCCTTTTAGGCTCAAAAATCTCACATTTAGTAGTTTAAAATCAATGAGAAACACAAATCCAAGGAACCATATGCTAATTACCAACTATCAAAAGATCATCTCAAGCATTTTTATTTTTAGCCTATCACAAGAATACAAAAAATTGGGTTCAAAAATTCACTGTCTCAATTCATTTGGCACAAAGTTCTCACTATTGGATGCATACTCTAAGCAAAGGGTAATCTAATCATGTGATTATGCAAAACTACACCTATATGAATGCAACATGAAAAATGCAAAAAAATGCAAAAATACCTCTACCCCAAGCTTAAAAACTTACATTGTCCCCAATGTAAATAATCAAGTCGGAGAGAGGAGAAAAATGGAACAACTCACCAAGGTGGTGGAGGGTGCTAGCTCACAAGCCAATCAAAGAGCCGCTGGAAGATGTGTCATGGCTAGGCCGTGATCTCCTCTGACTCTATTTTTCCATGCCTTTTTGCTCTTCCTGCCTTCAAAACCTGAAAATACTTGGCAAAACCATCAATTAGTGATCTTAGTTCTCTTAATCTTCTCAAATTATTTAAAGACAATTCAAAAACAAATTGAAAAGGGGAAGAAAACTTGGGTTGCCTCCTAAGAAGCACTTATTTACGGTCTTAAGCTTGACCATACTCCGTTGGATCAACCGGGATCAGCTGGGCTTGGATGTGCAAGAACACCTCTCTTCCATGGAAGTCCTTCAAAGAGCCTATTTTGTTCGTATGGCCAATTGCGCTTTCGCTTTGCTCTTTTCACTCTGAGTTTCATGGCCTTACTTCCTTCCGGGGGAAGTTTTAACTCCACATGTTGAGCAACTCCTGGTTCATCTTTATTTGGTGCATCATTTGTCATGCAAAGTTTGGGGGTTGCTTCCATGTTAAGCTCTTCCTTCACCTTTGGGGGCATTATCTCAATCCTGCACAGATGACTCTCAAAAGGAGGGTTGTTAAATGAGTTAGTCAAATCAAAATACACCCTACCTTCCTCTACATTGAAGGAGAGCTTACCATTTTTTACATCTATTATCTCTCCAGTTGTGGCCAAGAATGGCCTTCCAAGAATGATAGGGAATTTAGAATTCCCGTTCATGTCCAACACCATGAAATCGGTAGGAATGAAAAATTTCCCTAACTTTATGGGAACATTATCTAGTATGCCTAGAGGAGTTTTAGTTGACCCATCCGTAAATTGTAAAGAGGATTTGGATGGACTCAATTCCTTGGTTCCTAACCTTTCAAAGATAGTAAGCGGCATCGAACTCGCACTAGCCCCTAAGTGACATAAGGCTTGGTCTATTTTTAATTCTCCAATTGAGCAAGCAATAGAGAAACTTCCTGGATCTTTTACTTTAGGAGGAATATTAGTTTTTATCACGACATCACGCTCCTCAATTAAGCTCTTAGTTTCTTTTTCTACTTGTATTTTCTTGACCAACCTTTGTGGGAAAGGTATTGGGGGTTGGTAAGGTGGTGGAGGGACATACTTTGGCTCTATCTCTTCATTTTCACTCATGTCCTATTCACATTCCACATCCATTTCAATTACCCCAAGCTTATCATCCCTTAAGTATATAGCATTACAGTTCTCATTGGGATTAACTTCGGGTTGTCCTGGAAACGTACCCTTAGTTTTATAATATGTACTAGCTTGTTGGGCAATATGAGTTTCTAACATCTTATTATGGATGGCTAAGTTATCTACCTTAGATGCTAAATCTTTTATCGCCTCATTGACTGCACTACCTTGTTGCCTAAACTCTTCATTTTTCTTTGTTTGAGTTTCCACAAAATTTTCCAAAAGAGACTCAAGTTTAGACTTTTGTACCTGAGGATATCCCGATGCGGGTTTCCTATTACCTTGGCCTTCCTGGAATTCGTGGTTCAACGTGTTGTTGTAGTTCCCATAGGAGAGATAAGGGCTATTCTTCCTTCCTTGGTTGTAAGAATTTGGAGGAACATAGTTTGGCAACTTCGGGTTCGTGTCATAGAAATTGTGACAAGAGTTCACTTGTTCCCCCGAAGCACCGGATCCAAGAGCAATACCATGTGGGCACTCCATTATGTCATGTCCCTGCATTCCACAAATCTCACAAACAACATTAGTAGCACCTATTGAACTCACATTAGCCTTTTCAAGCTTATCAAAGCGTTTATTCAGTGAGTTAATTTTAGACATAATTAGATCAGTGCTATTCATTTCAAACTTACCCCCCGAAATCTTTTTGGGGTTATTACCTATTTCCGAACCCCATTGGTGATAGTTGGTGGCCATGTTTTCAATGATATTGAATGCTTCAGTCAGAGGTCTATTCATAAGGGCTCATCCAGCTGCGGAGTCAAGTGACACCTTCGAAGAATAATCCAATCCATTGTAGAAGGTATTCACTAACAACCACCTCTCGAGCCCATGATGTGGGCAAGACTCCAGCAATCCTTTGTAACGATCCCAAGCTTCGGATAAGCATTCTCCGTCCTTTTGGAAGAAGTCGTTGATTTGAGTTCGTAGGTAAGCAGTCTTGGATGGAGGGAAGAATTTTTCCAGGAATGCTTGCTCCAGTTGGTCCCAAGTTGACAAGGTATTAGCGGGCACTTTCTTCAACCAAGCTTTTGCCTTTCCAGTCAGAGAGGAGAGGAATAGGCTCAGGCGAATAGTATCAATCGGGGCACCATGAATTCTTATTGCATCGGTGAACTCCAAGAATGTATCCACATGATCAGTTGGGTCCTCCGAGGGTAATCCTCCAAATTGATGTTGCCTAATCATGCCAATTAACATAGGCGAAATGGTATAGTTCTCCACCTCAATTTCTGGCCTAGTAATCCCAGTTCGCAAAACCCTAGCATTTGGGGCTGCGTAGTCCTTCAGTGGTTTGGTATCTGGTAGATTTGCCATGAGTGGAATGGGAATCAACCTCTCTCTCTCTTTGTCTTTGTAGTCTCCCTAATCTACGAAAGGTCCTTTCGATCTCGGGGTCAACTTCAACAAGATTTCCAAGACTTTGGGATCTTCGCATAAGAGAGAAAAATTCTTGCAAAGAGAGAGGTAGATACACTAGAAAAAGAAAAAAAAGAAAGAATTAAATAATAAAAAAATGTCCAGAAAAGTCAATTTAAAAATTAAATTGAAATTCAAGGAAACACAGTCCCCAGCAACGGCGCCAAACACTTGATGGGACTCCGGAAAGTGTACCGGATTCGTCATCAAGTAATAAAAAGATCGATCCCACAGAGACTGTGATCTCAAATAACGATTAATTATTAAATCAATTAAACTGGATTATATAAAAAAGGATTTGGAAAAGATTTGATTTTTGTAATAAAAATTAACTAGAAAATCAGATATTTAAGAACGCAATCAATTAAAATAGGAAAGTAAATCAATAAGCGGTTTTTCAAATCAAAAGAGATTCCTAGGAATTGGGTTACCAACAAGATTGTTCATGTTACCAAGTTGACTACCCCTTGTTAATTATCAATATTGCTTTGAAGGCGAATTTACCCTTAATAAGTTAATGCTCCCTCTCAGGTTACAAAAACCGTGCCCAATTAAACCAATCCCTACTCTCGTGGTAATTCAATTTAAATTGAACCCTTTAAGTTTTGTGACAATTCGTGAACCCTCGAAGGACCGCTTCTAACTCTCGTGATTTAAGTCCTAAGTTTGACTCCTATAGATCCGATACCTAAGTTCACCGCTAGATTCCTCCTTAGAGTATCTACGACCCGCAAATAAGTGGCCACCGAATTTACTAGTAATTAAAGCAATAGAAATAAAATAGAAAGCAAAATCGAAATTAACAAGAGACCAAACGTCAATTTGTCACCATAAACAAATATTGGGCACAGCCCCAATCCCTAGAAATATGACTACTACTCAAGCATTACCATGTTCATAGCAAGCTTGATTAACAAGAACATGAAAGAAAGCGTAAGAGAAGAAGAAGAAGAAGAAAAAGAAGAAGAAGAAGAAGAATAAGATGAAGAAGAAGAAGAAGAAGAAGAAGAAGAAGAAGAAGAAGAAGAAGAAGAAGAAGAAGAAGAAGAGAAATCCTAATTTTGCCTAAGGTAGCAGGCCAAAAAAAGTCCTCCTATTTTCGAGCCTCTAGGTCCTATTTATAAGGTAGGGTAACTTGCATCCCAAGCAAATACAAAAATCAGATGAATTCAGTTTCTAAAGATCCAGGTATTGCGCGTCACGACCGTGATACCTGTCACGGCTAGGCCATGACGGATTCTGACTTGGAATGGCTTCGCTGCCTGGTCTGTCACGGCCGTGACCACCATCACGGCCTAGCTGTGATCAGTTCTGCCTGCGAGAGTCTGGTTCAGTTTGCATGTCATGGCCGTGATGGACATCACGACCTGGCCGTGACCAGCTCTGACTTTTCCATTCTTTCTTTTTAGCTCTACTTGATCATGGCCGTGATGGCTGTTACGACTAGGCCGTGATCAGTTCTGTTTGCCTCATTTTCTTGTCTTTCAAGCTCCATCTTCATGCCAGCTCCAACATAACTGATCCTGAGCATTTTAATCTTCAATTCCTGCACACAAGCACCACAAAACCACCTTACCCGTTTCAAGGTAAAAACTAACAAATAATCAAATAAAATATGCCTAAACTATATGAAAATGTAGGCAAAATGTCAAGGAAATATGAGGTGAAATCACACTCATCAACAGGACAAAAGAAACACCTGTCATGGTACCTAGATAGTGGATGCTAGCAACATATGACAGGAGAAAGGTCTATGTTCCTAGACCTTCGACCTAAGAAAGGTGGACAAGTAACTTTTGGTGGCAACCAAAAAGGAAAAGTTGTTGGTGTAGGTAAAATTGGTGGTAAAACTCCCTTGCCTATTATCTGTGATGTTTTATATGTGAAAGGGTTAAAACATAATCTGCTTAGCATAAGTCAATTATGTGATAGTGAATTTTTTGTATCCTTTTCTAAGGATGCATGCATAGTCAATAATAGTAGTGGAAAGACCCTTTTTTTCTGCCAAAAGGTAAAACATCTATATAAGATTGACCTGTCTGAACTTTCACATCAAAGTGTAACATGCTTTATGTATAAAGAGGATGAAAAGTGGCTATGGCATAAGAAACTAGGACATGTTAGTATGAAACAAATTTCTAAATTGAAAAAGCATAACCTTGTGAGAGGATTGCCTGATATTTCCTTTAAGAAAGATATTTTGCGTGATGCATGTCAGAGAGGTAAACAAGTAAAGTCAAGTTTCAAATCCAAGAAAGAAGTCACCTCCTCTAGACCTTTGCAATTGTTACACATGGATCTGTTTGGACCAGTAAGTGTAGCTAGCCTAGGTGGAAAGAAATATGGTTTTGTTATAGTTGATGGCTATTCTAGATTTACATGGGTACTCTTCTTAACCCACAAGGATGAGTCTTATAAGATCTTTATAGTATTTAGTAAAAGAGTACAAAATGAGCAGGGTTTCTGTATCTCTGCCATCAGAAGTGACCATGGAGGAGAATTTGAAAATGAGCAGTTCAAACTATTCTGTGAGGAAAATGGTATTTCTCATAATTTCTCTGCACCTAGAACTCCATAACAAAATGGAATGGTTGAGAGAAAGAAAAGATCTCTTCAAGAGATGGGAAGAACAATGCTTAATGAAAATAATCTTTCTAAGTACTTCTGGGCAGAAGCTATTAACACTGCTTGTTATGTGAAAAACAGAATACTGATTAGACATATCCTAAATAAGACTCCTTATGAATTATGGAAAGGTAGAAAACCCAAGATATCATATTTTCATGCATTTGGATGTGAATGTTATATTCTTAATACAAAAGATCATCTTGGTAAATTTGACTCCAAAGTAGATAAAGGTATATTTATTGGATATTCTGAAATGTCTAAAGCTTTTAGAATTTTTAATTCTAGAACTTCTATTGTAGAAGGATCAAAAGTAGACATGTCTGAAATTCAGACAAGTGTTGATGCATCTGAAACTCAGAATTTGAAAAAAGATTGTAAATTCAAGACCTATCATCCAGAAGATCTTAGCATTGGAAGTCCATCTCAAGGAGTTAGAACCAGATCTTCTCTCAATGAAAATCACAACATGGCCTTCATATCAGATTTGGAACCCAAAAAGATCGAAGAAGCCTTGAAAGATGAAAGCTGGATTCTAGCCATGCAAGAAGAACTAAATCAGTTCAAGAGAAATGATGTTTGGACTCTAGTTCTAAACCCAGAGAGAAAACTGTTATTGGAACGAGATGGGTGTTTATAAACAAACTGGATGAAGATGGAAAAGTGGTAAGAAACAAAGCAAGACTAGTTGCTTAAGGGTATAATCAACAGGAAGGTATTGATTTCATTGAAACCTTTGCACTTGTAGCTAGATTAGAAGCAATTAGAATTCTCATTTCATATGCTGCACAACATGATATAACTCTTTATCAAATGGATGTTAAAAGTTATTTTCTAAATGGAATAATTGAGGAGGAAGTTTATGTCAAGCAACCTCCTGGGTTTGAGGATTATGAAAATCCTCACCATGTCTATAAGCTTAAGAAAGCTTTATATGGACTCAAACAAGCTCCTAGAGCTTGGTATGATAGGCTATGCACATATCTAATGGAAAATAATTTCATTGGAGGAAAAGTAGACACTACACTTTTCAAGAAATGCTCAAAGAAAGATTTCATAGTAGTACAAATTTATGTTGATGATATTATATTTGGTGCTACTAATGAGAAGCTCTGTAAATAGTTTTGAGTTGACGCATGATGAATTTGAGATGAGCATGATGGGAGAATTGAAGTTCTTCCTTAGTCTTCAAATAAAACAGTCTAGTGATGGAATTTATATCCATCAACAGAAGTACACCAAGGAGCTTCTGAAAAAGTATAAAATAGAAAATTCAAAGCCTATGAGTACTCCTATGCATACAACAGTTAATCTAAACAAGGATGAGGAAGGTAAAAAGGTAGATCAAACTGTCTTCCGAGGTATGATTGGATCTCTTCTATACTTAACTGCTAGCAGACCTGATATTCATTTCAGTGTTTGTCTTTGTGCTAGATTTCAATCAGATCCTAAAGAATCTCATCATAAGGTTGTTAAAAGAATTTTAGATATTTGATTGGAACCACTAACCTTGGTTTATTATATAAGAAAAATAAAGATTTCAGGTTAGCTGGATTTTGCTGGAGAGAGAATTGATAGAAAAAGCACCAGTGGAGGTGGTCACTTCATTGGAGCAAATATGATCTCCTGGTCAAGCAAAAGGCAAAGTACCATTGTTCTATCAACTGCTGAAGCTGAATATATATCTGCAGCTAGTTGTTGTTCACAACTGCTTTGGGTAAAATATCAACTTGAAGATTATTCAATGTTTGAGCATAATATACCTGTTCGGTGTGATAATACTAGTGCTATTAATATGTCTAAGAATCCCATATAGCATTCTAGGGCAAAGCATATAGAAATAAAGCATCATTTTATTTGAGATTATGTTCAGAAAGGTGTTTTTGAAGTTAAGTTTGTAAAAACTGATTATCAGTGGGCAGACATCTTTACTAAACCTCTAAGTGAAGATCGATTTGATTTATTAGAAGGAATCTTAATATGCATAATATGTCTGAATGAGTATTTGCTGATACGTCTGAAAATTTACTTGTCTAAATTTTATATCTGCTTGACTCGTCTATTTTCTCTATGCTTCACTCGTCTACTTTAGCCAAGCGTCTGATGACGTGGCTAAAAGCACTTAGTGCTAAACCCTGATTGAGAAACGTGTACATTGAATTTTCCCTCCTTTTCTGAAAAACGTTTCATTATATTAACAACCGTCTTTTAAAAATTGATTGATTTCTATTTATGACAACTCTCTCTCTCCTTGTTTCCAAAGCAAAAAGCACTCAAGCGTTTTAACAAAAGCAACCCGTGTCATTTCAAAATTACCCACTCACAATTTCTCGCTCACAATCTCTCTCTGAATTCTCTTCGTCTTCATTCTCTCGAAACCGTTCCTTTCCAAACCCTAAAAATCTTCTCTTTTGGAACGATTGCACCCAAAAGCTTTCTTGAAGAAGTTGCTGAAAAATCCGGACTTTCTCTAAAAGAACTGAAGAAAGTACACCCTGGAAGGGTCCCTAACGTCACCGATCTGAAGAACAAAGGACTGGATGTTAAGCCTGAAATTACACATGCTAGGTGGCTGCCATTTTTCTAAATTATGGAAGATGTCTTTCCTTCCTTGGTTAGGGGTTTTTGGAAAAACTCTATAGTCACCAAGGACATCACAACCTTCTTGATTTCTGGAGATGTAGATGAAGACCACGTCTTCATTACTCATGTGTCACTTGCTAAAGTGATCAAGTGCCCTAGAGAAGGAGCTGGGTACGACAAGAGCTGGATGAAAAATCAAGGTAGCGAGATGGTTGTAAACCTCATATTGTATGGAGTTCCTAAGCCACAATACTTTGATTCAAAGTACCTAACACCTAAGGCAAGATTTATTCATCTACTGTTAATTAATTGTGTGATACCTAAAATTGGCTCTAGGGATCATGTGAGTAAGATAGAAAAAATTGATATCTATCACTTAGTCCAAAGAATCAAAATAGATATCATAGATTTAATTTTTAGACACATGGAGAAGACTGTGCAAGTAAAATGCAAGGGTGGATATCCCTATGGCATGCTTATGACAAGAGTCTTTAGGACTAATTCTTTGAAAAACATGTCAAAAGCCTTCCATGATGATCTCTGCATAGAGATAACTTCAAAGACATTGTCTTTGATGAAGGTACAACTTCAACCTATAGTTGAACCTTCTACTGCTGAAGCATCATCATCTGCTGTACCTGCTAGTAAAAGGCTCAGTGTTCCAATTGTTAAGGCTGAACCTTTTGAGGAACCAGTTGAAGAAGAAGGTCTCAACTTCAGAGGAAGAAGAGGAAAGTTACTCAGTCAATTGCTGAAGCTTCTGTGTTTCAAGATGCTGCTGATGCCTCTCAGGTTGTTGAACCTATTGCCGAGTCTTCTGTGCAAGCTGCTGCTTCTGTTCCTATTGCACCTAGTATAACAAAAGTCTTCAAGAGGAAGATAGTTGTGCAAGCTGAGGGGGAATCTTAACCAGAAGAGACTGTGATCCCTAAGAAAAAGAGAGCTACTATGGCAAAGAGGAAGATTGTCTTGCTTCCAACTCCCTCACCATCACCCTCACCTCAAAAAGAATCATCTTCACAACCTCAACAAACAGCCTCAAGAACTTCCATTCCACAACCTTCATCATCATTACCTGCCATGTCACCACAAAAAGCACCAACAGTACCACTACAAAGAACACCATCACCTCAACCACAACAAAAAATCCCCACTCCACCTACCTCCCCAAAAATTCCAACTCCATTACACATAACACGTATCCATCAAACTTCTGTTTCTGACCCTATCCATCGCACTTCTGAACCCAATCCTACCATCTCAGAAACTCACATGTCTGAAACTCACTCATCAAAATCTTCCACACGACAAACATCTCACCATACCGATACTCTTCTCACTGAGGATGTCAATGACTTCGCATATTTTGACAATCCCACTCCTCCTCCTCCTCCTCCTCCTCCACCTTATGTTTCCAAACTCATTCTTTGAAACCAGACACAACCCTATCCCCTTAGCCACTATATCTCCCTATCACGTATCTTCCATAACAACTCCATTCTCTGTCACAGATGAATCTTGCTCTAACTACTTAAATGGAAAAGACTTGGATGTGATTGCCTCACTTGAAACTGAAAGGCAGCTTGTAAAGCTGGATAGAAAATATAAGCATGTTGGAAAATGGCTTTTCAATCCACATATCTTCATGAAGCCTTCAACTGACATCAAAGTAATGCATGACTCCATGACCTTGAAAGGAAAGCAAAAGATCATTGACTTGCCTGGAGATCAACAATTATGTCTCATCAAGATCAATAACAACAAATGCAAGTACAGGAAGAAGCTTCTGTCCACTGAGACTCATCATCAGTTTCTGAAAGTCAGAGACATTTATTAGAGATGTGGCTCTACCTTAGGATTGAAGGAAGAAGAAAAAGTCTCCATTCCAACCAGAGATTTCCAAGCCTATACTCTTTATCCTTTTTCACCTTCCATTTACACAATCCCTCCCTTCTTCATGGTTTTCCCCTTCTTTTTGCTAAACTTCCCTGAATCTACTCTTCTTACTTACATAAATATCATTAAGAGATCTTATGAATTTCTTCTTTCTGTAGTAGATTTTCCTCTTCACCATGGACAAATACATGCTTTTATAGAGGAATTCTATCCAAATAATGATTTTGTGACAACTCTGTCAACCTGTGTTTTTCTAGACCCTTAGCCTGAGGATGACATTATTGTTGAAGAGTTACCTCCTACCCCTCCTCCTTGTCCACCTCCTCCATCAGCATCTGCAACTACACTGGCCACAACAGATTCTACTGCCTCAGTAGTTGCTTATGATCCTGCTGCTCATCAGAGGCTAGATGAAATGTCTTCGAGTTTGCAGACTGTCATCCAAAGACAGGATGAAGCAATTGCTCAACAAGCTGCATTTGAAGCT
The DNA here is from genome assembly GCA_030762895.1 of Sophora flavescens. Taxonomy (NCBI): domain Eukaryota; kingdom Viridiplantae; phylum Streptophyta; class Magnoliopsida; order Fabales; family Fabaceae; genus Sophora; species Sophora flavescens. The sequence goes on along the minus strand of CM061067.1, from coordinate 305,540 downwards.
CATATGTTACCTCAGTAGCAAGCAATGCAGAAGATGATGGAAGCTTTCTTCAAAAGTCAAGGAGGCCCTAGTTCTTAGATCTTATGACTTGGACTTTTTCATTTCCTTCTTGAGTCATGCAATGTACTAGTCAGAGATGTCTATCACTTGTAACACTTCTGACTCTGGTTATATGAAATGAATTATTATTTTGGTATTTTTTTGACTATCTGTCTTAATATATCTGTTTTACTTACTTTTTGATTGATGCCAAAAGGGGGAGGAAATATAATAGAAAAATAAGAAAATTATTTTTGACTTTGTGCCTTTATTTTCCAAAAGTTATGTTTGCTCTGATATAATTTGATTAAATATATTTATCTGCTATGATACCTTGTTTTTGCTCTAAATAAACTTTTAACTGATGCATAAACTAAGGGGAAGCATAACATACTGTGAACAATTATATCTGTTTGGAATTTTGCTCTTATCCTTTTTTTTTATGTTCAATAAAATCAGAAAAGTTATTTGTCATCATCAAAAAGGGGGAGAATGTTGAGACCTCATAAGTATGAGACACATTCTTTATGTAGATCCTCTAAGTTTTGATGATTCGAAATAGATTAAGTACGATATTATTGAACCATGTGAAATTACTGACATATCTGATAAGTGTGCAGGAAAACAGACTTAAGGTCACTCGTTTATTTTTATGACTCGTCTACTTTTTCGTAGAGCTCAGTTTTTAGACTTGCCTGAAAACCACTGGTCTGAAATTTAGTCAAAGACCAAGTCAATGCTCAGTCAAGATCTAAGTTTACTTGATGACGTGGCAAGAAGCATCTGTCTGAAACAGACTCAGTGGACCACCCGTCTAGTTTTCGGAATACGCTAGCACCCTTCTAGTTTTGGACTGCATGATCACCCGTCTAGTTTTGGACTTCACGATCACCCGTTTACTTTTTGGATTGCCTTTAACCCGTCTAAATTTCCAACATTTCTATGATGTCAGTTTGTCAGAAATGAAGTCCAAGTCACCTTATTCAAATTAGATGCCTTCCTTAAGGATCTCGAAGACCTCTGGACAATAGCTCAAAGGACAAAAAATAAAGAACGGTTGTTTCAAGGTTTTAAGGAATAAACACACAATCTCTGTACCACAATAGTAACTTTTTAGCTGTGTTAGTACAAAGTAAAAAGTGCTTTCTGGAAAGTGAACTAACTATTGCACTGAAAGAGGAAAGCTCTCTGCTACAAGTACAAGAAGCTTGCTGCTGCATACTCTGAAACAACAACTACTCAGAATAAAGTGTACTCTTGGACAACCTTGTCAAAGCTCAACATTCCCAAGCATTTAATGTTTATACATAACGACTCTTTGGCATTAATGGTGTCTCAGAAGCTCAAATCAAAAGAACACACTTTCAGAAGCTGTGTCTAAACGGATCTCTTGATTGAAGTCTTTAAAAATATCAAACAATGAAGATGAAGACAAGAAGTTTTCATTAAGAACACTGCGCGGAAGCATTTACTCTCTTCATTAACTTCTTCATTCTTTCATTGAATACACTTTCAATCATTTGATATTAATTCGTAGTCTTTTATACTTTATATTTATTCCACTCTTTGAGTGTGATCTGAAAGACTTGCAAGTTGTATTAATTACACAAAACCTTTTTATTCCTTACTGTGTTGAGCTTGAAGAGGCTAGGTGAGCAAAGAATACTTGTTTGAGTGTTGAGCATGAAGAGGCTAGGTGTGCAAAGAATACTTGTACTGTAATTTACTCAGTTATAGTGGAAACTTGGTGCTGCCAAGTGATGTGTGTGAAATATGCATATATTTTCATATTAGTTAGCATTTAATTGTTGCATTTTCTAGAATAGATTTTAGTAATTTTTAGCATTTAGCCTGCATTTTGTATTTTCCCTTTAGTTCGAATGATTTTTGTTTGTTTTTGTTGCACAAGTAGGTGGATTTGCAAGTTCCACGGGTTGGTCATGTAGTGTACCAAACCCACGGATGGTTCTGCACTACTTCTTTCATGTTACTGAAGGTTTCACGGCCTGACCATGGAACCTGCCATGGCCGTGGAACTTGGAGGAACTTTTCAGAAAATAGCTGAAAGATCCACGGCCAGCCCATGGAACATTCCATGGCCGTGGACCTTGGAAAACTATTGCTGCGTGATTTTTTGAGGCAACTGGAACGATCCATGACCTGGACGTGGAACATTCCATGGCCATGGATCGCGTGCATCAGAATCATAACTCCCAACTTATTGTCTTTTATTGAGGGAGGAGTGGTTACGAACAAGGGAGAGGATAAAAAGGAGGTTAGAGAGCTCGAAAATAGGCAGAAGAGCAACATAGAGAACACTACAGAACACAAAGGAACACAAAGAATCAAGGTATTTTACAAGAGAAAAGTGGAGGACATCAGGATTCTCAGTGGAAACTCTCAGAGTTCTTTTCCTTCTACTATTTTGTATTTCACCTCTAGTTTTATGAATTTTCTTTTTGATACTCATGGGTTTTATTCTGAATATGTTCGAGTAGTTCTTTATTCTAGGATGAGGGATTAGCCCAATTGTTATTGACAATGTCTTGATATTTTCTCTCCTTAATCTATGAATTATGTCTGTGATTCAGTTTTTGTACACCAACTGTTTGAAATATGCGGTCACATGTTTTACATGATTATTGATCTTAAGGAATGAACTGAAAGGTGAACCTTAATTTTAGAACTCTAAAACTGAACTTGAATTGTTAATCACGAAAGTAGATTAACTTTCCTTGAAGCAATTGTTGAATTATCATTGTTCTTAAAGGTCTCATCTTAATTTGAATGCCATGAAAATAGGTATTGGATTATTTTGGGCACGTTGTCGTATTTTGAAAGGGAATGATAATTAAATAGGATAATCCACTTTCATATATAATTCATATGATTAAGGGGATGATTTTGTTATAGACTTGTCGATACTATTGTGGTCAATCCTGAATCCTAGAGCATTTTATAAATTGTTATCCTTATTCAACTCTTTTGCCTTATAAATTTTGTTCTTTTGAAATTTACTTTTTCTTTGTTACTTTAATATCTTGAAAAATTGATTCGTCTAGATAATCATGATTGTGTGTAATTGGTACTCAACAACACGGTCCTAGGGGAAATATATTTTACTACTTGGCACAACCGTGCACTTGCGGTACACAACAAGTTTGTGGCGCCGTTGCCGGGGACTGTGAATTATTGATATCGGTTCTACTTGCATGTTGGTTAATCTAGATTTTTTTTTTTGTTTTAATTATCTTTTCCTATTCCTTTGTTTTCCTTTCCTTTTTGCAGTTAATAGTTCTTGTATGCGAAGGTCTAGGAGTTTTGGAGAAGTTATATAAGCTGACCCAGAAATTGAAAGGACCTTTCAAGCAAGAAGAAGACTTCAAAGAGAGAAAGAAGCGGCCAACATACAATCTACTCCAATCATGTCCGCTAATCGTGATGAAAATAAGCTACTTAAGGATTATGCTGCACCTATTGCACGAGGCTTGCGGTCTAGCATCACACGACCTCCTATTGAATCCAACAACTTCGAGTTGAAGCCCTCCCTTCTCTCTATGGTTCAACAGAATCAATTTGGAGGTACATTTCCCGAAGATCCTAACCTTCATGTGGAGGTATTCTTGGAGTTCTGTGAGACTTTGAAGCACAATGGAGTTGCAGTAGATGCAATCCGGCTAGGATTGTTCCCTTTCTCTTTGAGGGGCAAGGCTAGAGCCTTCACCGAACACAAAATGGGTAACAATAAAGAATGAATACTGATTGAATATGTTTTTTGATTATCATTATTAATGAATGATTGTGAATCTTTCTGTGTTGACTTATATATCATTGTATAATATGTCTACATTGTTCTATCAAAGTTATTTGATCTATCTTGGAATAATCATATGGCTTTCGTTTTACAAATTGAATTTAATAAAATTAACGAAGTCTTAAATGATTTGTTTTGCTTGTTATGCAACAATTAACTTTGAACATAGATGATGCTATAATTGATGAACTTTGGATGATGGCTATGCAAGATGAGTTAAACCAGTTTGAAAGAAATCAAGTTTGGAAACTAGTGCCTAAACCCAAGAATTGTCAAGTAATAGGTACAAAATGGGTTTTTAGGAATAAAATATATGAGAATGGTATAATTGTAAGAAACAAGGCTAGATTGGTAGCCAAATGGTATAACCAAGAAGAAGGCATAGATTATGATGAAACATATGCACCTGTAGCAAGATTAAAAGCTATAAGAATGCTACTTGCTTATGCTTGCATAATGGGATTTAAATTGTATCAAATGGATGTTAAGAGTGCTTTCTTTAATGGATTTATACAAGAGGAAGTTTATGTTGGTCAACCACCTGGTTTTGAGAATAATGAATTGCCTAACCATGTTTATAAACTATCTAAAGCACTATATGGCTTAAAGCAAGCTCCTAGAACTTGGTATGAAAGGTTTAGTAATTTTCTCATTGAAAAAGGATTTAAAAGAGGTAAGCTGACACAAATTTGTTCACTAAGAAAAAGGCACACAACATTTTACTTGTACAAATATATGTGGATGATATAATTTTTGGTGTTACTAATGAGCAGTTGTGCAATGAGTTTGTAAGTCTTATGCAGAGTGAGTTTGAAATGTCAATGATGGGTGAGCTGAATTTTTCCTTGGACTGCAAATAAAGCAAACTGAAAATGGAATCTTTGTTAGCCAAACCAAGTACTGCAATAAGTTAATCAAGAAGTTTGGCATGGAAAAAGCTAAGGAGATGGCTACTCCAATGAGTACCTCCTGTTATCTGGACAAGGATGAGCAAGGTAAACCTGTTGATGTTTCTAAATTCTGAGGTATGATAGGCTCACTACTTTATCTTACTGTTAGTAGGCCAGATATCATGTTTAGTGTATGCATGTGTGCTAGGTATCAAGCAAATCCAAAAGAATCACACTTAACAGCAGTTAAAAGGATAATTAAGTATCTGTAAGGAACAAAAGATATGGGATTATGGTATCCCAAAGGAACTACATGTACTCTAATTAGCTATTCAGACTTTGATTTTGCTTGTTGTAAACTAGGCAGAAAAAGTACTGGTGGAAGTTGCCATTTACTAGGAAACTCATTAGTATCATGGTTCAGTAAGAAACAATCTAGTGTGGCTTTATCCACTGCAGAGGATGAATATGTAGCAGCTGGTAGCTATTGCACACAGGTTTTATGGATGAAACAACAATTAGTTGATTATGGTGTGCAACTAAACCAAGTTCCTATTAGATGTGACAATACGAGTACAATTAACTTAACTAAGAATCCCATAATGCACTCTAGAACTAAACACATAGAAATCAGACATCATTTCATTAGAGACCATATATAAAGTAGATAAATTGAGATTGAATATGTTGATACAACTAAACAACTTACCGATATCTTTACCAAGCCCTTGAACAAGGAAAGCTTCTTTTTCATTAGAAGAGAATTGGGCATAATCGATCAATCCTATATCTAATCTCTAAACAAACTTATTATATGACTGTATCTTCGTATAAATATGCTCTGATTCTTCTATGATTTGATTTGGAATATCTATGAATGATCAGAAAAGAGCTCTGGAACATCTATGCGAGTTGGACGCATCTTTTTGATTTGCCCCTGCACCTATCCCTCTATCATGAACAATTTTAAATGCTAAGTTTGAATGATTAAGAGCTTACCTTCTCTATTGCTTCGAATGTTTCTTTTCTTTACCTTTTTGATAATGCCAAAAGAGGGAGAAAAGGTATGATATAGAGAAAGGGATAATAACAAATTATACATGAAGAAAACGTATGATATAGAGAAAACGAATTATACATGCATATGTTGAAGGGGAGCTTAAAAGCTTACATGATTAATGGAGAGTAAATCAAATTTTGCTATGATAATATTTTTTTTCTCTGATATACTTCTGCTCTGACTGCTTTGATACCATGATATATATCTGTCAAAAACACTTAGCGTCTGCTACACTTATACTCTGATCTTATAATTTGTTAAAAGGTTTGTCATAATCAAAAAGGGGGAGATTGTTAAACTCAATGACTTAGAGATTTTGATATATGACAAATACAACTTAATGTGTATGCAAGTGTTTTTACTGTCAAATTACAAAGACATGTATCAAGCAATACTCAACAAGTTCAGTGAGCAATCAAAGGAGAATATTCAAGGAAGAACTTGGAGGAATCAAAGAGCAAAGACGAAGATCAAGGAATCATCAAGACAAGAGCTTAACGAAGAAATTAGTGTTAAGTCTTAGATGATTTGTAAGAGATGAAATCTCTTATTCACAAATAAGCTCAATTTGAAAAGATGCATGAAAGAAAATCATTTTTCATAACCTGCATTAAAAGGAATAAGTTTTCTTAAATGGAAATGATTTTTGAAATAAGATTTCAAAGCGCTCGTCCAACACTGGAATAATATAAGCGCTCATCCAACACTGTGAATAGTAAAAACTGGCGTCCAAGAAACTGATACAAGCGCACGTCCACTAAAGTGATACAAGTGGACGTCCACTAAAGTGATAAAAGTGCTCATCCACAAAAGTCTTTGAACTTTCTAAGAACTTAATGAGAAGCTTCATCCACTGACATGGCATATGGAGCTCGTCTACTAGTTGGAGCACGTCCAATTACTTTGTGTTAGTACGCCCGTCTGCTGACATAGCAAATGGACGTGACTACTTTTTTACAAGATGGACTCAGCTATTTTTTCCAAATGGACGCGGCTATTTTCTTCAAACGGACTCGGCTATTTTTCCAAATGGCCTCAGTTATTTTATGTACGCAAATTTTACAAGAACAATCAGAATCTTATTTCAAGAACGAGAATCAATAAAACAGATTCTGTTAATCAGATCCAAATCCGTTTTGATTGATCCCAACGACTATAGCTTGTTTTCTATATAAAGAGGGATCAAAGGAACACTTAAATAACATACGAATATCATAACATATCACAGTTTTAAGAAATCGTTTTGAGAAATCAATTGTGAAAATCATTCTTCATCTTTATTGAGCTTACTGAGAAAAGAGTGTTTCAATACTCAAAGTGCTTCAATTTGTTTATCTGACTATTGAGAGTTAGGAATCAACTTTTGTTTTTACTTTTGATTGTAAAGAGAGAGGGTGTCTCTCTGGTGATTAGGGTGAGGTATCCCTAAGGTTGAACATTGAGGCTTTTCACAAGAATGTGGTATCTCGAGGTGAAGGAGTGCTTTGTGGTGTGAAGGTTTTTCAATCTACCTGGTAAAACTTGTGTGTTAGTATGTGAAATCCCAAAGGCGGAGTGGGGACTGGATGTAGGTCACAGTGGAGGTAACTGAACCAGGATAAATCTGGTTGTGTGGTATCCCTAAACTCAAACTCCTTTATTTTCTATTTATGTTTAAGAACCTGCAACTTTGATGTTTAAAGTTCAATATAATTTTTGTTCTTGATCTATATAAACTAAATTGAAACCTGAATCTAATTGTAATCAAGATTGTGTTATCTATGTTTAAAACCGAGACTGATCAAAACCATTCTTGATTACTGAAACTGAACTATTACTGATTATTAAACCCGAACCTATTTTGAATCTATTCTCTATTAATTATGAATTAATCTTTCTTATCCTTATCACCTTCTATTCAAGATTTTGTAAAAACCCTTCACCGATTTTGTAAAAGATCCTGAGAACACTAATCCACAACTCTGATTTATAAAGCTTTGTGAAAAAGTTTTAAGAGGGAAATATTTTTTGAAAACTCAATTCAACCCCCCCTCTTGAGTCGTTGAAGCCAAAACAACAAGACAGTGACGGGGTGGAGAATGTGCATTGCTTATAGAAAGTTGAATAAAGTTACAAGAAAAGACCATTTCCCTATCCCCTTCATTGATCAAATGCTTGAAAGGTTAGCTAAGCATTCATATTTTTGTTATTTGGATGGATATTCTGGTTTTCATCAAATTCCCATACATCCTAATGATCAGGAAAAGACCACATTCACATGTCCATATGGTACTTTTACTTATAGGCGTATGCCTTTTAGTCTTTGTAATGCACCTGCTACCTTTCAACGTTGCATGACAGCCATTTTCTCTGATTTTATTGATAATATAATGGAAGTTTTCATGGATGATTTTTGTGTATGGGAGTAGCTTTGATAATTGCTTGACAAATTTGTCTAAGGTTTTGCAGAGATGTGAGGAAGTAAATCTTGTTCTAAACTGGGAGAAATGTCACTTCATGGTAAGGGAAGGAATTGTGTTGGGACACATGGTGTCCGAGCGGGGTATTGAGGTTGATAAGGCCAAGGTGGAGGTAATTGAAAAATTGCCACCACCAACCAATGTGAAGGGAGTGCGTAGTTTCTTAGGACATGCCGGTTTTTACCAACGTTTTATAAAAGATTTCTCAAAAATCATAAACCTTTAACAAATTTGTTAATGAAAGATGTAGAGTTTAAGTTTGATGCTGCTTGTTTAGATGCTTTTGGCAGGTTGAAGGAGGCTTTGATTTCAACTCCTATAGTGCAACCACCCGATTGGAATCTTCCATTCGAAGTCATGTGTGATGCAAGCGACTATGCCATAGGAGCGGTGTTGGGCCAAAGGAAGGACAAGAAGGTGCATGCCATTTACTATGCTAGCAAAACATTGGATGATGCACAAGTAAATTATGCTACTACAGAGAAGGAGTTGTTGGCGGTTGTCTACGCCTTCAACAAATTCAGATCATATCTTGTGGGTTCTAAGGTCATAGTTTACACAGATCATTCTGCCATCAAGTATTTGTTGAGCAAAAAGGAAGCCAAGCCCCGACTTATCCGACAGATTTTACTCTTGCAAGAGTTTGATTTAGAAATCAAGGACAAGAAGGGTGCTGAAAATGTGGTGGCAGATCATCTTTCAAGGTTGCATCAAGAGCTTCATGTAGATGGAGAAGAAGAGTTGCCCATTGATGACTCATTCCCTGATGAACAATTATTAGCCGTGGTAAAACTCAATGCTCCTTGGTATGCAGATTTTGTGAATTTTCTTGTATTTGGAGTATTGCCACCGGAGCTTAGTTATCAACAAAAGAAGAAGTTCTTTGTTGATGTGAAAAATTATGTTTGGGATGAACCTCTTCTTTATAGGAGATGTGTTGATACAATTTATAGGAGGCCATGCTAGTACTTCAAAGACAGCAAGTTTTACAAGCTAGTTTTTATTGGCCTAATATCTTCAAGGATGCCCGGAGGTATGTTCTTTCTTGTGATAGTTGTCAAAGAACCAGGAATATATCCAAGAGACATGAAATGCCTCTCAACACCATCTTCGAAGTTGAAATTTTTGATGTTTGGGGAGTTGATTACATGGGGCCATTTCCGCCATCTTGTAGCAACAAATATATTCTTGTGGTGGTGGACTATGTTTCAAAATGGGTGGAAGCTGTGCCATCCCCAACAAATGATGCCAAGACTGTGATGAAGCTATTCAAAAAGATCATATTCCCAAGGTTCGGAGTCCCAAGAGCAGTTATAAGTGATGGAGGTTCGCATTTTATTGAGAAACAGTTTGAAAACCTCTTGAAGAAGTATGGAGTGACTCACAAGGTTGCTACACTATACCATCCTCAAACAAGCGGACAAGTGGAGATTTCCAATAGAGAGATCAAGAATATATTGGAGAAGACCGTGTCAAAGTCAAGGAAGGATTGGTCTTTGAAGCTTGATGACACTTTGTGGGCATACAGGACAGCTTATAAGACTCCCATTGGTATGACTCCCTTCCGGTTGATCCATGGTAAGCCATGTCATCTCCCAGTTGAGCTATAACACAAGCCATTCTGGGCCATCAAGCTTTTGAATTTTGACATGAAGGCAGCTGGGGAGAAAATAAAAATACAACTTCATGAGCTGGATGAATTGACGCTTGATTCATATGAAACTGCTAAGACTTACAAGGAACAAACCAAGCGTTGGCATAACAAGCACATCCTTCGCAGAGAATTCTGGGAAGGAGATCTTGTACTACTTTTCAACTCAAGGTTGAAACTCTTTCCAAGGAAGCTCTGGTCTAGATGGTCCGGGCCATTCCAAGTTCAAAAAGTGTTTCCCTATGGAGCCGTAGAGGTATGGAGTGAAGCCACAGGTTCTTTCAAGGTGAATGGGAAGCGTTTGATGAGCTATTTCATGGATGACAATATTGAAAAGGGAGTGACTTATAACCTTTTCACACAGACTCACAATATTGAGAATTGAAGGGGTCAAGCTTATGACCATAAATAAGCGCTTCTTGGGGGGCAACCCAAGTTTTAATTTGTTAAATTTTATTTTTTGGTTTATTTGGTTTTTAATTGTTTTAGTTTGGTTGTTTTTTGTTGGTTGTTCATTTTCTTTTGCAGTATTTTTCATAGGTTGGAGTGTGGTGCATAGCATAAGTTAAGAAAAGATGATCCACGACTCGGCTGTGGAACGCGGCATGGCCATGGATCTTAGAATATGAGCCCAGGGTTTAAATATTGAAAAGTCCACGGGGGGACCTGTTGAACATACCATGGCCGTGGACTATAACCAATAATTGTAAAAAAAAAATCTAGTGCAGTAGCTGAACACTCCACGGCCTGGCCATGGTAGCTGTTGCGGCCGTGGAGTGTGTGGGAGCAGGTCACGCGCAGCAGGAAAAAAAAAAGAAGGGCCACAACTGAAAGAACCACGGCCTGGCCGTGGATCGGGCGCAACAAAGAAAAAAAATTGACGCCCCACCCCCCCCCCCCCCACCCCCCCTCTCTTTCTCTTCTCACTTACGCGACCCATTCCCGTCCCCTTTCTCTTCCCACATCAGCCGCCCCTAGACACCCCATTCTTCCTCCTCACAAACACCATAGCCACCAAGCTTCATCATCTTCTTCCTTCATAAACACCAAACACGCCCAACCGTCATCATCTTCTATCTCCCACCATCACCATCTCCAACCATCATCTTCTACCTCTCAAACTCAAACTCTTCCATACCCTTTTTCCAAAACCACCATCAATCACCACCACTCACCCCTTTCTATCAACATAACACCATCCCAAGCCTACCCACCACTAAACACCATTACCCACTCAAAATTCCATCAAATCCAAAAAAAACCCAATTTCTATAAACCCAAACCCCCAATTGCAAGTTTCACTAAGATGAGGGGGTGAATTGTTGGTAGCTGCTGCAATGGCTGACTTTTCAAGGACAAATGGCATCAAAAAGGTAAAAGGTCTCCCAACCTTCAAGTTCCAGAGTCACCAGAGTCTTCGGAAGGACCGGGTCTAGAGGTAATGCTGCTTCCTCTTTAGGTATTGTGTTTGGTTCTCCTGAACAAAGAGATAGGTTCAATGTACTGATTAGGAGAAAAATAGTAAACACAAGATACCTTGATGATAATGTTTTGGATAATGATATTATCTGGATGTCAGAGGGCATAGGTTGGACTGATTTCATGACTGAATTTAAGTATCCTACCTATATTCGCCTTACTTTAGAATTTCTCAGTTCTATTGAAGTCAATATCTTGTATGGGGAGGGAAGTGATGATGGCCGGATCACCTTCTGGCTTTTTAATACTGAACACACTCTGAATTTGGCTCAATTTAATTCAATTTTTAATTTTCCAACTGGAGAGGAACGTAGGGACCCTAATGGATTTATTTTTGGGACAACATCACAAAGGATACTCCTTATGATTCCTCTAGGGCCAAGGCCACTGCCTTGGAGTATCGTTGTTTCCGTTATATGCACCGTGTCATGTCACATACTATATTTGGACGAGGAGACAGTGATGGTAATGTCCGAAAGGATGAGCTCATCTTCTTATGGGCTATGCTGAACCGATTCCATGTGGACACGAGTTCTTATATGACGAGGCATCTTGCCAAAGTGGGTCGAGCATCCAAAGGTACTATTGTTGTTGGAGGGCTTATTACACCAATAGCCCTTGACTTAGATTATGATTTGGATGGTCTGGAGCAGGCCACTGGTAGTTCTCGCATTGATTTAGAGGCATGTCTTGCTATTAAAATGATTGAAAAGAAAGATGACACTTATTGCCTTTGTTTGAGTGGTCGTGACTCTCTTCCCCTTCCTAATCCTGAGAGACTTTCTATTCATAATGAGCACAATTGGTACAATCCTCGTGGGAATGACTCTGAGCCATTAGATGTTCAACATACCCTTCCTGCTCTTCCCCGTGTTCCCCCTCGGTCTACTTTTTCCGCAGGTACTTCATATGAGGATGCCTATGCTAGGCTCCAAACCTCCATTGAGGCTACTCGGGCAGAACAGGCGCAACTGCGCCAGGCTAATCAGCATATGGAGAGGATGGTGCAAGCTATTTATAATTGGCACATATCCCAGGGTCACTTTCCACCACTTGAGTAGGTTTTGTGTTGATTACTCCCTTTTTGCTTTTGCTTACATGGAGGACACTGTTGATTTTAAGCTTCGGGGAGTATTGCATTTTCATGCATTAATTGCATTTTCTTTTGTTTGAATTCTCATGTTGCATGTTGTATATTGTATTGCATAAGAAAAAAAAATCACACACACCATCTCCCTATGTTTTTGTTGAACTTTGTGCCCTTTTCTTTTGAGGATTGTGAGATAGTATTGATTTGGAACCCAATTTGTTGATCTTTGTGGTAGGCAACTGGCATGATTCTTATTGATAGTTGAGGTAATCTTTTGATGGTTGATAATTAGCATGTGGTTCTATGAATTTGTGCTTTTTATTGAATTTTGAACAACTAAATGTGAGATTTGAGCCTTCATGGGATGTATGCAATACATGATTTTCTTTGCTCCCATTCTTTGTGTTGAGTGATAATTCCTCATTGATTTTGTGCTCTAGAACTTGATTTGAAACCATTTTGAGGCGAAATTTTTGTTTGCATGCTTGAATATGATAAAGGCATCTTAGGTATTTTTCTAGACCTTCTGAAATAATTGCCACACTTTCATTCATTAGTTGCCCATCTTGAGCCTATTGCATAATTATTTTTCTTGATGCCTATGATGATTCATTGTTGGTAATCAAGTAGAATATTAAATGGAGCAAATTGTGTTTGAAAGTTGTGTTGGGAGTACTATGTTTTTGAGCCTTCTTCTTCTCAAATGAAGAAATGTTGATGAAATCTCTCCCCTTAATTAGTTAAACAAAAAAAAAATGGAAAGAAGCAAAATATAAGGGGAGTTGGAAAATAAATCTAAAAAAAGGGGGTTGATTGGAAATGTAAAGTGTTGTTCTTGATATTGAAAAATGCATTTGCTCTATTTTTGTTCTATCGGGTTACTTGTGTTTGTTGAAATAAATAAATAAATAAATTTGTTAGTGATGAGCCTCTGTTTGACTGGTTTTATAACTAGTAAAGACCTTGGCTTTGTGCTAATTTTATATCATTTTCACCCAAATTAGACTTTATTGTCCTTAAGTAGTATTTTGAGTCTGTAAAGTGTTTTTAAGTTAATTTAGTTGATTTAGAGTGAATAAAGTATTTACTTATATTTTCTTATTTTCAGGTTAATAAAAAGGAATAATTCTGGAGTTTCTCGCCCCGCGAGAAGACTGCTCGCCCCGCGAACCAGAAGGTGACTGTTCCTGAAAATTGCAAAACTTTCTGTCTCGCCCCGCGAAGGAGGACTCGCCTCGCGATTACCTGGAAGTCAGAGAGCATCACGGTTTACCCGTGTTGAAGGCCACGGGCGTTACAGTTGGGAATTTGAAGAGTTCGCCTCGCGAAGATATGCTCGCCTCGCGAGAAGACCAAGAGTTGCAGACCTTTCGCATAATTCGCCTCGCGAGCAGTGCTTCGCCTCGTGAGGCCTTGGATTCCAGAATTTGTATATAAACTGCTCTATGGCAGAATGATAAGTTAGCTAGTTTTTAGGGGTCAGAATTAGCCAGTTTTGGCTAGTTTCTGAGCTTGTTAGTCTTTTGTTTTTCTTAGTTTATTGTTTCTTTTGTAATGGAGAGCTAGTCTCCTAGATTAATCTACTGTAATTGTTTTATTAACACTTGAGGTTACTGTATTCCTTGTTTAGTTGCTTTTCTCTTTTCAATACCATGCTGTATGTTTCTGTTTGTTATTTCAGGAATGTATAGTGTGGTATTGTTTCATTTCGGTGATGCTATGTTCCTATATATAATCGCGTTTGTTATTTCGCGTGTGTTCATTCATGTTCGTTTGTTCATGAGAGCTTAACCCCGTTTGTTATTTCGGGAATAGGAACATACATCTGTAGTAGCGGTTTTCGTTTGTTAATTGTTGCTACAACCGGGAGGGGATTAGTATCTGCTTAGGATTTGCATGAACCAATGATAGTGGGAAACTGAGAATAGTAGGTTAATCGCTTTTGTTTATTTGCTAATTTCTTAAACTGCTTTGTTTCTTTTCTCTGTTTTTGATTTGTTTTGTTAATTTAGTTTTAATCTCAAAACCCCCAGTTCTAACTTTTACTAATTTTCTGTTAATAATAACAACACCTAAAGAGTCCTTGAGAGACGATCCGAGTTGTCGCTCTATACTGCATTATTTTTATAATCGCTCGTTCTTTTTGGCGCGTGGCGACAGCGCGGTCAAATATTGGCGCCGTTGCCGGGGACTCTTGTTTGTTGTTATTAAAAAAAAAAATAATAATTTCTTTGCTAATTAGTTTTGTCTGCATTGTCTGGATGTTTGATTGCCATGGATAATTACATGTATGGATATTTGCCTAATGTTTATTATGAACCACCACCTTGCATGTATTATCCAAATTTTAGTGAGCCACCACCATACTATCCTAGCCAAGTGACCACCTCTGCACCTTCCGAACCTTCACAGAGCACCTTGGATGAGATTGCTTCAATGCTACAACAAATGGAAGAGAACAATCAACGGATGGCACAACAAGATCTTGAATATCAACAGAGGATGGAGGCTGAATACCAGAGGAGCCAAGCTGAATCTCAGAAATTGTCCGCTCTAATTGATCAAGTTACCACCAACTCGGCTACAATGCTAAATCCACAGCCCATTGAAGAACATGCAGATTCACAAGTTATTCTTGAAAATACCTCTGAGGATGAGTCTGATACTGATACTTCTGTTACTGAATTATGTGTTGAATCCCCTGATCCTAATGCTTGTTATTGTGATGGAACTGCTTTGTGTGTAGAATGTTTTACAGGTTTATACTTTTCAGGAAAAATAGAAAATGCGGATCGTTTTGCAGGTTTATTTTTTTCAGGAAACTTAGAAAATGAGGATCAAGAGGACATCTGCTCCACCGTGCTTGAGGATGATGAAGAACCTTTGGGAGTAGATGATTCAATTAAAGCAAATGCATGTGTTGAGAGTAATATGCACTGTGTGAAGAATTCCCAGACATTCTAACTTTTTCTGATTCATTTTCTTGTAATATATGTACTAACTCTAACCTTTGTTTGGTGTGTGCTGAAATTTCTGCGTGTATAGCAGGTGAAAAATTTGTTCGTGCAGTGGATGAAGACATTGCAGAAGTTGAAGCAGCACCGGTAACCGTTTCTAACTGTTTGCCACCTCCCCCTGAGGAACCAGTGATGGAGTTTAAGCCCTTGGATCTTGCACCATGGCCAATCCAAAAGGTTGAGCCCCACTTCTATTGGGGAGACTTTGTAGAGAAAGCGGTCGTTTGTGACCCGAGAGGTAGTGAGAAGTCCGCCGCACTGGGTGGAGTTATTATAATTGTCAAGTGCTCACCTCCGCATCAAAGCTGCAAGTTAGGGAAGCTTGGAATGAATTTCAGTCCTTTGGCTACTATGTGGGACTTATGTTACAGGCAGTGGGATCCTGGTGGAACCGCCTCTGAATGAGTTTTCTTAACCCTTTCTCCTTTTTAATTTTCTTTTGCTTTACTTTAATTCTGTTTTGTTTTGAATAATGCTCCTGAATAATTTGAGAAGCTCAGGAGTTGTGTTTGTGTCTTGGTTATGTCAAGTTTATTGGATTTGATTGAAATTGCATAGATGGATTGCATGATAGTGTTGACTTTTTCCCCCTAGGATTTGAAAATTTTTTTTGAAAATTGATCCCCATATGATTGAAAACTGAACTTTGGGATTTTGTTATGATGGCATGATTTATGATAAGTTTGGGGTGATAGGAAGCACACACTAGGGATAGAATCTCTGCCAAATAATTTGCATAAATGTCCAGGTGAGGTTTGAGCCTCCAACATGTTTTAAATTGTGTGAAAATCACTTTTTAAGTTGCACTTTCCTGAATTTGATTGAATCTCTTTGGTTTGCATGATTATATGTGTGTAGCAAATGATTTAGGCATTTTCTTTGTAAATAGCTACTTAGCCTAAAAATTACCAATTCCTAATGCATGTTCCCTAGTTAGCCCCTTTGAGCCTGATTAGCCTATTGTTTATTCTTGATAACCTAATGTTATAAGCCCAAAAATCTGGAAAACCATGTTAACCCGATCTTAGGATTAGGAGAGCATGGAATCTTAGAATGGGTGCAAGAAACTAAGTTTGGGGTGGCTGCAAGGTGTAACATGTTGTTTGGGATTGAGAAAAAAATTCATGTAAAAAAAATAATAATAAAAAAAAAAAGAAAAGAAAAGAAAAGAAAAACAGAAAAAAAAGAAAAGAAAAAAAGAGTAAAAGTGCAAAAATGCCAAAAAGAAATAAAAAGGCTGTAGCCACCCAGTAGTGTAAAGAAAAAAATAAAGAAAGGAACTTGAGTTTAATTTTAAAGTGTAAATGATGTTCATGCTCTCTTAGTTCCTAGGGTCTTCAGCCTAGTACCCTTGTACATCCTACCCTTAGCCAGGCCCCATTACAACCCATAAAAGACCTTCTGATGTTGCTTGCATGTTTTCTATGGGAGCCATTTTGAGATGAAAAGCAAATTTATGGGAAGTGCTCTTAAAAGTGAGAATTGAGTGAATTGTTGATAGTCCGACACAAACTGAGCGATTGAGTGAAACACAAATTTCCCTTGTGAGGAAGGCAGTTGTTTGATTTTGGTGATCTCCCTTTTATGTGTAACTTAGATCCCCTGCTTAGATTTTTGATTGTCTGAATGATTAATTTCTCAACTGTTTAGAATAAATGAATGTGGGGATTGTTTTGCTTGTAAGGGGGGAACATTGAAAGAAAAATTCTTTTGAAAAATTGCTTGAAATCTATGGAAAGTTGATTGGATTCTTAAGCTTGCCAGGTCTTGAGTTTTTTTTGAGTTTTTAAGTTGTAGTTTGCTTGGGGACAAGCAAAGTTTAAGTTTGGGGTATTTTGATGAGCCTCTGTTTGACTGGTTTTATAACTAGTAAAGACCTTGGCTTTGTGCTAATTTTATATCATTTTCACCCAAATTAGACTTTATTGTCCTTAAGTAGTATTTTGAGTCTGTAAAGTGTTTTTAAGTTAATTTAGTTGATTTAGAGTGAATAAAGTATTTACTTATATTTTCTTATTTTCAGGTTAATAAAAAGGAATAATTCTGGAGTTTCTCGCCCCGCGAGAAGACTGCTCGCCCCGCGAACCAGAAGGTGACTGTTCCTGAAAATTGCAAAACTTTCTGTCTCGCCCCGCGAAGGAGGACTCGCCTCGCGAGTACCTGGAAGTCAGAGAGCATCACGGTTTACCCGTGTTGAAGGCCACGGGCGTTACAGTTGGGAATTTGAAGAGTTCGCCTCGCGAAGATATGCTCGCCTCGCGAGAAGACCAAGAGTTGCAGACCTTTCGCATAATTCGCCTCGCGAGCAGTGCTTCGCCTCGCGAGGCCTTGGATTCCAGAATTTGTATATAAACTGCTCTATGGCAGAATGATAAGTTAGCTAGTTTTTAGGGGTCAGAATTAGCCAGTTTTGGCTAGTTTCTGAGCTTGTTAGTCTTTTGTTTTTCTTAGTTTATTGTTTCTTCTGTAATGGAGAGCTAGTCTCCTAGATTAATCTACTGTAATTGGTTTCTGTTAACACTTGAGGTTCTGTATTCCATGTTTAGTTGCTTTTCTCTTTTCAATACCATGCTGTATGTTTCTGTTTGTTATTTCAGGAATGTATAGTGTGGTATTGTTTCATTTCGGTGATGCTATGTTCCTATATATAATCGCGTTTGTTATTTCGCGTGTGTTCATTCATGTTCGTTTGTTCATGAGAGCTTAACCCCGTTTGTTATTTCGGGAATAGGAACATACATCTGTAGTAGCGGTTTTCGTTTGTTAATTGTTGCTACAACCGGGAGGGGATTAGTATCTGCTTAGGATTTGCATGAACCAATGATAGTGGGAAAGCGAGAAACGATGAGGTTAATCGCTTTTGTTTATTTGCTAATTTCTTAAACTGCTTTGTTTCTTTTCTCTGTTTTTGATTTGTTTTGTTAATTTAGTTTTAATCTCAAAACCCCCAGTTCTAACTTTTACTAATTTTCTGTTAATAATAACAACACCTAAAGAGTCCTTGAGAGACGATCCGAGTTGTCGCTCTATACTGCATTATTTTTATAATCGCTCGTTCTTTTTGGCGCGTGGCGACACCGCGGTCAGTTAGCCCTTTGTGTATACCTTCCTTTCTTTACCCTTCCTAACATTATTCCCTTGGCCCCATTACAACCATTGAAAGACCTTTTGATTCTTGTATGCTTGCAATTTATTAGTGGAAATTTGGTTTCTTATAAAGCTTATGGAAGTGCATCTTCTTTGAGGAATCTTGAGTGCATTGTCCTTACCCTTAAACACTTTGAGTGTGGTTAGTGGAGTGATCCTAATTCGGTGAGGAGCATGATTTTTGAGAACCTTAGCCTCTAATTGGACTTGATTTTGGTTACCTCTCTATTTCTTGGATTGCCTTTGCCTATTGCTTGGTTGTGTGTTTTCTCGGGTTCCTCATTGATCCATCATCTTTGTTTGGCCATAGTTATTGCTTGAGGACAGGCAAGGTCTTAAGCTTGGGGGAGTTTGATGTGTGTGAAATATGCATATATTTTCATATTAGTTAGCATTTAATTTTTGCATTTTCTAGAATATATTTTAGTAATTTTTAGCATTTAGCATGCATTTTGTATTTTACCTTTAGTTCGGATGATTTCTGTTTGTTTTTGTTGAACAAGTAGGTGGATTTGTAAGTTCCACAGGTTGGTCATGGAATGTACCACACCCACGGATGGTTCTGCACTACTTCTTTCATGTTGCTGAATGTTCCACGGCCTGACCATGGAACCTGCCATGGCCATGGAACATAGAGGAACTTTTCATAAAACAGCTGAAAGATCCAAGGCCAGTCCATGGAACATTCCATGGCCGTGGATCTTGGAAAACTATTGCTGCGTGATTTTTTGAGGCAACTGGAACGATCCATGGCCTGGTCGTGGAACATTCCATGGCCATGGATCGCATGCAGCAAAATCATAACTCCCAACTTATTATCTTTTATTGAGGGAGGAGTGGTTACAAACAAGGGGAGAGGATAAAAAGGAGGTTAGAGAGCTCGAAAATAGGCAGAAGAACAACACAGAACACTACAAAACACAAAGGAACACAAAGAATCAAGGTATTTTACAAGAGAAAAGTGGAGGACATCAGGATTCTCAGCAGAAACACTCAGAGTTCTTTTCCTTCTCATATTTTGTATTTCATATCTAGTTTTCTGAATGTTCTTTTTGATACTCATGGGTTTTATTCTGAATATGTTTGAGTAGTTCTTTTTTCTAGGATGAGGGATTAGCCCAATTGTTATTGACAATGTCTTGATATTTTCTCTCCTTAATCTATGAATTATGTTTATGATTCAGTTTTTACACTCCCACTGTTTGTGAATATGTGGCCACATGTTTTACATGATTATTGATCTTAAGGAATGAATTGAAAGGTGAACCTTAATTTTAGAACTCTAAAACTGAACTTGAATTGTTAATCACGAAAGTAGATTAACTTTCCTTGAAGCAATTGTTGAATTATCATTATTCTTAAAGGGCTCATCTTAATTTGAATGCCATGAAAATAGGTATTGGATTATTTTGGGCACGTTGTTGTATTTTGAAAGGGAACGATAATTAAATAGGATAATTTGCTTTCGTAGATAATTCAGATGATTAAGGGGATGATTTTGTTATAGACTTGTCGATACTATTGTGGTCAATCTCGAATCCTAGATCATTTTATAAATTGTTATCCTTATTCAATTCTTTTACCTTATAAATTTTGTTCTTTTGAAATTATCTTTTTCTTGGTTACATTAATATCTTGAAAAATTGATTCGTCTAGATAATCATGATTGTGTGTAATTAGTACTCAACAACACGGTCCTAGGGCAACGAAATTTTACTACTTGGCATAACCGTGCACTTGCGGTACATAACACCAACAGCAACACTTAGACCCAACCGGGTCAAGGCCCCCTTGGAGCAAACTCTCAGCAACCAAGGTACAACAGCAACAGCACCTTAGACCCAAACCGTGGGGTCAAGGTTCCCTTGGCCAAAAAGCACCAAGATACAACTCATCAACGTGCGATAACCTAACGATTACCGACTTAACCATCTTAATTAGTCTTTAATTAAGTGATCTAACCTACATCATTGATTACGATCCAGAGGGTGAGCACGGTCGTGCTTAACCCCAGCACGGGCGTGCTGCCAATTAAGTGGATCACGGTCGTGCTTCCTTTTGAGCATGGTCGTGCTCAGCTGCACAGGCATGCTCTTCTGCTGCACGGCCATGCTGAATGCACGGTCATTTTCCAGAATTCAAACTGGGAGCACGGGCGTGCTCCCTGTTCAGCACGGCCGTGCTCAATGCACGACAGTACTGTTCTGGGCAGAAACTAACACCGAAGCCTTAACCAATTTTTAGGATCTTTTATCCATTAAACTTATCACGTTTTTAAACCTATTTTAACAGTTAATATCTTAACTTTGAAACTCAAAACAGCAACATCATCATCTCAACCAATCATCCAACATGATCATGCCAATAATCATCAACATAGCATCATGTTCATTTTAACAACAACAACAACATAAACATAAGGGACATATTATGAACATAGGCATGTAAAACAACATATTAACAGTCAAGACATGTTATCATAACGAATCAAACCGACATATTATTCATACAATCATACATACAAACTGGGGTCATGGGAACCCCTTTACCTAACACTACCCCCACTACCTAATGATTACATTATCCTTCTCCCCATACCAGGATTGAAGGTTGCTCCAAAAACAAACGTGAGCTCCTAACAGCAAACCGATTCCTTCCCTTCGAGCGGCTCAATCCAAAATCAAGCCTTGGTTAAACAGAAACACAAAACCCATTAGTTTCCAACTTAAAACCATGAAAGGAAACCATAAGGGAAAGGGACATTACCTTCTGTGATATACACTGACCAACTAAGCTTCCCAAAAGGCTTCGAAAACTCCACCACAACAATGGGTAAAGAGGAAACATGGAAGAACACAAGGGTAGCCGCAACAAGGTGATGTCTGCTGCCAAAATAGGGTTTCTAAAATGCGTCCTCGATTTTTGTGCCACTATTTATAGACAACAACTAGATAGCGGCGCACGGCTGCACGGTCGTGCTCCTCATCCAGCACGGGCGTGCTGGACTTAGCGTCTACGAGATGCAGTCCACACATGAGCACTGTCGTGCTCACTGTTGAGCATGGGCGTGCTCAACTTAAAACTTGCAAGACACTCCTGAACTTAAGCACGGGTGTGCTGGTTAATGAGCACAGACGTGCTCATGCACTAGAAAGGGACTTTTAAGCCAAAAATCCCACTAAGCCCCTAGCCAACAACTTAAACTCAACCAAACCAACTTAAACAACCAAACAAGCTTTATAAAAGCACTTAACGAAAAGCAGGGTGTTATAATAATCACCTTTAGGTGTTGAGCAAGAATTTTAGTCACAACTTTATAGGACACATTGCATAAGCTAATAGGTCTAAAGTCTTTCAAGGTAGCCACCAACTCCACTTTAGGAATGAGACAGATGAGGGTTTCATTAATCTCTCTAATCTTGGAGGGGTTGTCAAAGATGTTCTTAATTAAATCACAAAGGGCTGGGCCAACTACTGGGCACTGCCTTTGATAGAAAAAAGCTTGCAGGCCATCTTTACCAAGGACTTTAAAACCCCCCATTCTACTTATCGCATTATGAATTTCTTCATTAGAAGGCTTTTTACTAAAGCTACTTAAAATGACATTATCAATAATAGGGAAGCACCCAGAAAGGCAAAAAGGCTTATAATCATCAAAATCCGAAAAAAGATTGCTGAAATAATTTGTTTCCAAACTTTCCAAATCGGAGGGGGAAGAGATCCATTGCCTGTTGGGAATTTGCATATAAAAAAAATAACACAGCGGAAAAAATTCCCATTGAAGGATCCTTGCGAATGGTCACTATTTAAGTTGTCTACTTATAGCAGCACCTCCTTAAGTGAGTTAGTGAGCAGCGTTTGACCTAAGCCCCATGTACTATGCGCTAAGCCCAATAGAAAAGTCCAACTCTCCTTTTAATGCTTCTTTTAATCCGCTCTTATGTGTGTGACCCTATAGGTTCCCAAAACGTTAGTAGTAATATTAAATCCCATTTAATATTACAAACAGTGAGTGGTATCTAGCAATACATCACTGCTTCCTAAGTAGTGAGAAAGTCAGTGATTTGACGAAACCTTTCTG
Source organism: Sophora flavescens (assembly GCA_030762895.1). Taxonomy (NCBI): domain Eukaryota; kingdom Viridiplantae; phylum Streptophyta; class Magnoliopsida; order Fabales; family Fabaceae; genus Sophora; species Sophora flavescens. Next base: position 282,813 of record CM061067.1, on the reverse strand, counting down.
TGACAAATATTCATGTGCACTATTATCCCTTTGTCCATATATCTATATTGAACACAAGACATAGAATGTGTCACCCTTGTATGGTTCAATATCATGTTACCTGATACCCAAGTAGACTTAACAACAAATGAGGTCAATATCTTATATTGACTCATTTCAGCACGGCCATGCACTTTACAGTCTCACTCAATCATGGGGCCCACAGATATTACTCCTGTTATGTAGGAGGGACAAATTCCATCTAGGTCACTCACATCCCTCTGCATGGCTCGTGGTATGCCCAATGTCCATCTTTATAATCATCCTATTATAGATGACGTTTGACGATATTAAAGCACACGACTCCTCATGTAGGGATCGTAGCGATTTCAGGTCAAAGGATTGCATACACCATTATCACTATGAGAACTACTTATGACACTCACACAACGCTCCATGTAGTGTTCTCATGGTGGGTCAATCCAGTACATCATTACCCTAATGTGTACCTATGTGGCGACTCGATATCTCATATCCATGACCCGTGAGATAAGGTCATCAGTCTGCACACATAATAGTCTCAATGTATTATTATTGTCCTTATTAATAAAATACTTGACTATGGATATTTAAGAATAGGATTTCATTGTTCAATAGTGTCTCACGATCAAGTCATATACTTGATATTCTATTAAACTGAAATTTCTATTCTAAGGACTTTATTATGTTTAAACAAGTAACACAATAAACTGGAATGCCTCATATCATATATATATATATATATATATATATATATAATAGCAAGATACAAATGTAAGTCTAAGAAATACACTGGCCTCTAGGGCTTACACCAACAATCTCCCACTAGCACTAGAGCCAATCAGGCATAAATCTAATGCCCATCGATCTAGTGTGACCTTCATGCTTCTGTTGAGCAAGAGGTTTCGTAAGTGGGTCGGCAACATTATCAAGTGTTGGTACTCTGCATATTTTTCACATCTCCTCTATCGATAATCTCTCGAATGAGATGGAAACGCCTAAGTATATGTTTGGATCGCTGATGAGATCTAGGTTCCTTAGCTTGTGCAATGGCCGCATTGTTATCACAATAGAGATCAATGGGGTCCACAATACTAGGAACTGTACCAAGCTCAGCAATGAACTTCCTGATCCAAACAGCCTCCTTTGCTGCATTGGAGGTGGCAATATACTCTGCCTCTGTAGTAGAATCGGCGACTGTCTCCTGCTTTGAACTCTTCCAGCTTACCGTCCCGCCATTCAGGCAGAACACATAACCAGATTGCGATCTGGAATCATCCTTATCGGTCTGGAAGCTAGCATCGGTGTAACCTATTACAGCAAGCTCTTCCTCACCTCCATATACCAAGAACGAATCCTTAGTTCTTCTCAAGTACTTAAGGATGTTCTTGATAGCAGACCAGTGACTTTCACCGGGATCAGACTGGTACCTGCTCGTTATGCTTAAAGCATACGATACATCTGGTCGAGTACATAACATGGCATACATGATAGATCCAATTGCGGCTTCATATGGAATCTTACTCATGCGATCCCTTTATTCTTGAGTGGAAGGGGATTGTGCCTTTGATAGGCATATACCATGTGACATAGGCAAGAGTCCTTTCTTGGATTCATGCATGTTAAAGCATCTCAACACTTTGTCTATGTATGTACTCTGACTTAGGCCAAGCAATTTCAGCGATCTATCCATAGATCTTGATTCGCAATACATAGGTAGCTTCACCCAAATATTTCATAGAGAAGCAATTCCCTAACCATGTCTTCACATTTTGTAGTGTAGGGATGTCATTTCCAATTGAGTAATATGTCATCTACATATAACACCAGAAAAACAACAATGCTCCCACTAACCTTCTTGTAGATACAAGGCTCATCTTCATTTTTGATGAATCCGTATTGTCTTACAGCATCATCAAAACGAAGGTTCCAACTTCTGGAAGCTTGCTTCAATCCATAGATTGATCGCTGCAATTTACATACCTTTCCGGCATCCTCTGAAATGTCAAAGCCTTCATGTTGTGTCATGTACACATCCTCAAGAAGCTTTCAATTAAGGAAAGCAGTTTTGACATCCATCTGCCATATCTCATAATCATGGTATGCAGTGATAGCAAGTAAGATCTGGACGGATTTAAGCATCGTAACAGGTGAAAAGGTCTCATCATAGTCGACACCATGAATTTGCTTGAAACCCTTAGCCACCAATCGCGCCTTAAAGGTATGTACTTTACCATCCATGTCAGTTTTCTTTTTGAAAACCCACTTGCACCCTATGGGTTTTACCCCTTCAGGTGGCTCTACCAAGGTCCATACCTGGTTGGTGTACATGGAATCCATCTCATATTTCATGGCCTCAAGCCACTTCTCAGTTTCTAGGCCAGTGATGGCCTCCTGGTAAGTCACAGGCTCATCTTGATCCATGAGCAATACATCACCTTGTGGAGTCATGAGAAATCCATATCTCTCAGGCTGGTGACGTATCCTGTTAGACCTATGCTGGTCTTGTGCTACTGGAGCAGGTTGTTCCTCCACAACATTTTGTGAAGGTCGCTCCTGTTCTACCAATGGTAGGTCACTACTCTGTGATTCTTGAATTTCTTCAAGTTCTATCTTCCTCCCACTGGTTCCTATGGAGATAAACTCCTTTTCTAGGAATACACCAGTCCGTGCGACAAACACTTTGCCTTCGGAAGGATTATAGAAATAGTTTCCCTTGGTTTCTTTAGGATACCCCACAAAGAAGCATTTATCAGATTTGGGATCAAGCTTATTAGAATCTTGACATTTTACATATGCTTCACAACCCCAAATCTTCATAAAAGACATGCTGGGTCGTCTACCAGTCCATATCTCATATGGTGTCTTTTCTACCGCTTTGGATAGAACACGGTTAAGTGTAAAAGCTGTTGTTAATAGAGCATGTCCCCAGAAATAGTTTGGAAGGTTTGCATGACTCATCATAGACCGAACCATGTCCAACAAGGTTCGATTTCTCCTCTCATAAACACCATTCCATTGTGGTGTTCCAGGTGGAGTGAGTTGAGATAAAATTCCACACTCTCTCAGATGATCATCAAACTTTAGGCTCAAATATTCACCACCTCGATCTGATCGAAGAGTTTTAATATTTTTAGTAAGTTGGTTTTGTACCTCATTTTTGAATTCCTTGAACTTTTCAAAGGATTCCGATTTATGTTTTATAAGATACACAAATCCATATCTACTGAAATCATCAGTAAATGTGATGAAGTACTGAAAACCACCTCTAGCTAATGTGTTTAGGGGTCCGCATACATCGCTATGTATAAGACCCGAAAGATCGTTAGCTCTTTCACCTTTTCCGATGAATGGAGGTTTAGTCATCTTTCCCAATAAACAAGACTCACATATCTCATATGATTCATAATCAAATGAGTCCAATAGTCCATCTTTATGGAGCTTGCGAAATGTGCTTCTCATTTATATGGCCTAAACGACAATGCCAAAGATAAGACGGGTTCAACTCATTTGGTTTGAACCTCTTAGTATTTATGTTATAGATAGGCATTTCAAGATCAAGGACATAAAGACCATTACTCATGTGTGCACTAGCATAACAAATATCATCCAAATAAATAGAACAACTTTTGTTCTTTATTATAAAAGAAAAACCAATCTTGTCCAAACAAGAAACGGAAATGATATTCCTGCTAATTGCAGGCACAAAATAACAGTTCTCTAACTGAATAGTAAGCCCAGTGGTCAAAGTCAATACATAAGTCCCTACAGCTAAAGCAGCAACCTTTGCTCCATTTCCAACTCGTAGGTCGACTTCGCCCTTTGCCAATGGTCTACTCCTGTTTAGATCCTGCACATTTGTATAAATGTGAGAACCATATCCAGTATCTAATACCCATGATGCAGAAGTAGATAAATTGACTTCTATAACAAACACACCTGAAGTGGAAGTCTCACTTCCCTTCTTCTTCTTGCTTTCTTCCAGGTATTTTGGGCAGTTCCTCTTCCAATGTCCGGTCCGACCACAGTGGAAGCAATTGCCTTCCTTAGCCACACCACCCACAGGCTTCAAGCCATAAGTACCGGGCTTGAACTTGTTGATGGCCTTGCCCTTGCCCTTTTGTTTGTACGTGGGCTTCTTGGGATGCTTCTTGCTTTTTCCAGCCTGGACCATCAAAATGGCCTTCCCCTTTCCTTTGTTAATATTTTGTTCAGCAGTTCTTAACATGCTCAACAATTCTGGCAAAGGTTTGTCAAGATCATTCATATTATAGTTCATGACAAACTGACTATAGCTCTCAGGAAATGATTGCAGAACTAAGTCGGTGGCCAACTCTTGGTCTAAAGGAAATCCCAGTCTCTCGAGATTCTCAATGTACCCGATCATCTGGAGTACATGAGGACTCACAGGGCTTCCTTCTGCCAATTTACACTGGAAAACGGCTCTGGAAACTTCGAACCGCTCATGCCTTGCTTGCTCTTGGTAGAGCAGCTTGAGGTGACCAATCATATCGTACGCCTCCATGGTCTCATGTTGCTTTTGCAGCTCAGAGGTCATGGTAGCAAGCATAAGACAGCCGACGTCTAAGGCGTCATCCTGATGCTTCTTATAAGCATCCTTGTCAGCCCTAGGAGCATTTGAAGCCGGTGGCTCCTCAGGAATAGGCTCCTCAAGAACATACAACCTTTTCTCATGTTTGAGGACAATCCTCAAGTTTCTGTACCAGTCCAGAAAATTTGTTCCGGATAGTTTATCCTTCTCAAGGACGGATCGCAATGACAGGTTACTTGATGTGTTTGATGCCATGGTAATCTACAGAAATAAATATGCAAAATATAAGTATCATGCCATGAAGTTATTTAATAAGGTCTTTAATTAAATACGCCTCCCACTATTTTACTCAAAACAATGACCCTCATCATTGATTCGGAAAATCCCGTTGGAAGATTTTCTAGTGGGCCAAGATCCATATTTCACCTAGCTTTAAGTCAGCTTTGGATGATCACTCAAAATTCAGTTATATAGGTAGGAAACACTTTCTGATTGCATCTAGCAACTCTTGGATAGTTGGGTGAATAACTCTTGTTCTAATCCATCACATGGACTAAAGCCTAACTTATAAGCCTCTAAGCCTTTCAATCCTATTGAAGTTGGCTTAGTTAAGTCAGACCCAATGGATAGCAGTTGAACATTACATTTGTCCCATCGCGTCTTACTAGTATAGATAAAGGTACCCCGCTTTGGCGGACCCACACTTAATCGATCATAGTCTTGACGAGTGCCATGCATTGGAAGGCCTTTAAATGTGACTTAATATTTCCTATTGAAGGATTTGATTAAAATTTGATCCCATCATTTGTTAAACTCTTTAACTTACTATTTACATACATGCATCTCATACATATATTAGTTAAACTCCTTTTAACATACTATATACATACATGCATCTCATACATATATAAGGCAAATAAATGTGATATGGTCGTGCTTAACCCCAGCACGGGCGTGCTGCCACTTAAGTGGAGCACGGTCGTGCTTCCTTTTGAGCATGGTCGTGCTCAGCTGCACAGGCGTGCTCTTCTGCTGCACGGCCTTGCTGAATGCACGGTCATTTTTCAGAATTCAAACTGGGAGCACGGGCGTGCTCCCTGTTCAACACGGTCGTGCTCAATGCACGACAGTACTGTTCTGGGTAGAAACTAACACCGAAGCCTTAACCAATTTTTAGGATCTTTTATCCATTAAACTTATCACATTTTTAAACCTATTTTAACAGTTAATATCTTAACTTTGAAACTCAAAACAGCAACATCATCATCTCAACCAATCATCCAACATGATCATGCCAATAATCATCAACATAGCATCATGTTCATTTTAACAACAACAACAACATAAACATAAGGGACATATTATGAACATAGGCATGTAAAACAACATATTAACAGTCAAGACATGTTATCATAACGAATCAAACCAACATATTATTCATGCAATCATACATACAAACCGGGGTCATGGGAACCCCTTTACCTAACACTACCCCCACTACCTAATGATTACATTATCCTTCTCCCCATACCAGGATTGAAGGTTGCTCCAAAAACAAACGTGAGCTCCTAACAACAAACCGATTCCTTCCCTTCAAGCGGCTCAATCCAAAATCAAGCCTTGGTTAAACAGAAACACAAAACCCATTAGTTTCCAACTTAAAACCATGAAAGGAAACCATAAGGGAAAGGGGCATTACCTTCTGTGATATACACTGACCAACTAAGCTTCCCAAGAGGCTTCCAAAACTCCACCACAACAATGGGTAAAGAGGAAACATGGAAGAACACTAGGGTAGCCGCAACTAGGTGATGTCTGCTGCCAAAATAGGGCTTCTAAAACGCGTCCTCGATTTTTGTGCCACTATTTATAGACAACAACTAGATAGCAACGACATGAAGCACGGTCGTGCCCCTCAGCCAGCACGGGCGTGCTGGACTTAGCGTCTACGAGATGCAGTCCACACATGAGCACGGTCGTGCTCACTGTTAAGCATGGGTGTGCTCAACTTAAAACTTTCAAGACACTCCTGACCTTAAGCACGGGTGTGCTGGTTAATGAGCACAGACATGCTCATGCCCTAGAAAGGGACTTTTAAGCCAAAAATCCCACTAAGCCCCTAGCCAACAACTTAAACTCAACCAAACCAACTTAAACAACCAAACAAGCTTTATAAAAGCACTTAATGAAAAGCAGGGTGTTATAATAATCACCTTTAGGTGTTGAGCAAGAATTTTAGTCACAACTTTATAGGACACATTGCATAAGCTAATAGGTCTAAAGTCTTTCAAGGTAGCCACCGACTCCACTATAGGAATGAGACAGATGAGGGTTTCATTAATCTCTCTAATCTTGGAGGGGTTGTCAAAGATGTTCTTAATTAAATCACAAAGGGCTGGGCCAACTACTGGGCACTGCCTTTGATAGAAAAAAGCTTGCAGGCCATCTTTACCAGGGACTTTAAAACCCCCCATTCTACTTATCGCATTATGAATTTCTTCATTAGAAGGCTTTTTACTAAAGCTACTTAAAATGACATTATCAATAGTAGGGAAGCACCCAGAAAGGCAAAAAGGCTTATAATCATCAAAATCCGAAAAAAGATTGCTGAAATAATTTGTTTCCAAACTTTCCAAATCGGAGGGGGAAGAGATCCATTGCCTGTTGGGAATTTGCGTATAAAAAAAAATAACGCAGCGGAAAAAATTCCCATCGAAGGATCCATGGTTAGAAGATTTACCTCTTGAAGCGATGACAGTTGATTAAAATCGTCTATCACGAACACCGCACGAACGATGTCTCTAAGGTATCCACACGAGCAGATTCCGTGAACGTCCAACGTCACGAACCCGAAGCGTCTCTGTCTCACAGTGCTAGCTTCGAAAACCGAGACATGCTGCTCACTATCACTCTCTATGTGCGGCTAGGGTAAAACAAAACCGTGTGGGCACAATAGCTTAAGTGGTCTACTTATAGCAGCACCTCCATAAGTGAGTTAGTGAGCAGCGTTTGACCTAAGCCCCATGTACTATGCGCTAGGCCCAATAGAAAAGTCCAACTCTCCTTTTAATGCTTCTTTTAATACGCTCTTATGTGTGTGACCCTATAGGTTCCCAAAACGTTAGTAGTAATATTAAATCCCATTTAATATTACAAACAGTGAGCGGTATCTAGCAATACATCACTGCTACCTAAGTAGTGAGAAAGTCAGTGATTTGACGAAACCTTTCTGTGACAAATATTCATGTGCATTATTATCCCTTTGTCCATATATCTATATTGAACACAAGACATAGAATGTGTCACCCTTGTATGGTTCAATATCATGTTCCCTGATACCCAAGTAGACTTAACAACAAATGAGGTCAATATCTCATATTGACTCATTTCAAAGACGACCATGCATTTTACAGTCTCACTCTATCAGGGGGCCCACAGATATTACTCCTGTTATGTAGGAGGGACAAATTCCATCTAGGTCACTCACATCCCTCTGCATGGCTCGTGGTATGCCCAATGTCCGTCTTTATAATCATCCTATTACAGATGACGTTTGACGATATTAAAGCACACGACTCCTCATGTAGGGATCGTAGCGATTTCAGGTCGAAGGATTGAATACACCATTGTCACTATGAGAACTACTTATGACACTCACACAACGCTCCATGTAGTGTTCTCATGGTGGGTCAATCCAGTACATCATTACCCTAATGTGTACCTATGTGACGACTCGATATCTCATATCCATGACCCGTGAGATAAGGTCATCAGTCTGCACACATAATAGTCTCAATGTATTATTATTGTCCTTATTAATAAAATACTTGACTACGAATATTTAAGAATAGGATTTCATTGTTCAATAGTGTCTCACGATCAAGTCATATACTTGATATTCTATTAAACTGAAATTTCTATTCTAAGGACTTTATTATGTTTAAACAAGTAACACAATAAACTGGAATGCCTCATATCATATATATATATATATATATATATATATATATATATATAAAATAGCAAGATACAAATGTAAGTCTAAGAAATACATTGGCCTCTAGGGCTTACACCAACATTGCCCTGATTCATCCTGAAGCTTGTCAAAAGAATTTTTCCTTCTTCTTACAATAGTAACACCATGGAAGAATTTTGTATTTTTGTCTCCAAAAGCTAACCACTTGCTTCTAGATTCTTGAAACCAAAGGATCTCCTCTTGCACTAGGATTTCCTCATATTCCTTCCAAAGCTTCTTCCTAAGATTTTCTAAAAATAAGTTTGGCCCGTTGGAGAGACTTCTGGCAATACCATTCAATCTCCTGCAATACTCTTTTTTTTTAAAAGATGTTACCGAACACTTCTCTATTCCACATTCTCAGATATTCATGAAGATGAGTTAAGGACGAGTTCCAATCTCCTCCTTGGTTCCAGTTTTATGAAATAATCCTAGGGAAATCTTCATGAGTCATCCAGGCAGCCGTGAAGCGAAACGGTCTTAGGTGTCTATTCAAGCCAACTCCTTTCACGGGAATAAGAAGGAGAGGACAATGATCAGACTTCATGGGGGATAGATGATTGACTTTAGCTTCCTCAAAGCGGACGTTCCAGTTATTATTTGCAAGGATTATATCTAACCTTACATACAGACCATCCCTTTGCCAAGTATATGGAGAGCCCTGAAAGCCCATGTCAATTAAGTCACAATCCTGAATAGCCTCATCAAATTCATCTGTACCCCTCATAGAAAAGTTTGAAGCGCCCCCTACACGATCATGCTGGTATCTCACTAAGTTGAAATCCCCCGCGACAACCCAACCATCCTGAATAGACCTGCTGATATCTCTCAACTCATCCCATAATTCTCTGCGAAGTTGGAAGTTTGGACTGCCATAGACTGCAGTGAGACACCAATCTGGATCATTCTTCCATTTGACTCTCATGTGGACAAGCTGATGCATGTTATGGAGAACGTCAACTTTCCAACAGGAAGAGTCCCACATGCACCAAATGACTTCTGGAGGCTTTGGAGAGTGGCCTACAGAGCCCTTCCCAATCTCACTAGATCCAAAGCTGAATCCCTTACCCTCATTATTATTATGAGCATAGGCATCTACAAATCAATGCATGAAGGGCGGGGGACTTTCCTTAGAGGGCCCCAAGATCGATTTGAACCTTGTCTCCTCTTTTAACTGGGATTTTTTACTACTGGGGCGTGAACCTCCTACCTTTTAGGAAATTATATTTTTTGTTGCCGGGGACATAATTTTCTCTTTCGGAGCCAGATTATTATCTTTCCCCTTTGCTTTCATGTTTTTTTTGAGAACCTTTACCCGCTGGCAACTTGTTTCCTTTAGAGCCCTCGGTCTTTTCAGCATCCATCTTCTGATCCGATATGACCATAGCGGGTTGGATGATCGCACTCCCCTTCTTAACTTTATCTATTGGTTTGAACCTAGACCCATCTGATGATTGAGGAGCGACCTTGTCCCTTACCACCAAGGTTCTAAATTGCGGTTGCGGTTGCGGTCACTGCGATTACGGCCATTGCGGTCGCTGCGTCGCGGACTGCAGCCGCTGCGGCGTGAAATAATTTTATGTTCGCATCAAATCTAAAAAATATTGTATAATTATTGCAATTCTTCATATATCTAAATTGAGAAGAGGATAGCAAAAATAGAAAAAAGAAACAGATTGCTAAAGCATAAAGGAATAATTCTTGCATCTAAATGCTTTGGGGGCCTGAAATTTTTTTAGTTTTGGAAAAAAATTTGAATGAACGGTGCTGAAAATGGGTGTTGCGGCCTGATGCGGTCCGATGTAGTGTCTGATGTGGTGCTGATGCGGTTACGTTGCGTCCGCAACACGTGAAAAGGGATCACACTGCAATTGCGGTGTGATGCGGTTGCGCTGCGGTCCACAACCGCAATATTGCGCCGCAATACGTGATGCGGTCCGCAATTTAGAAGTATGCCTACCACCACACTATTTTCTTTCACTATCTGAGGACCTTCAGGCATCGGACCTTTACCTTTCCTTCTGGCAGGTTTCTTGACTATCATCCATGGCCCGAAGTTGCCTTCAGATGGGGTCCCAGTTTCTGTCGCAACCTTCGAGATACCACCTGTTGGCTCTAGGTTAGGCTTGCCCGCTTCAATTCCAGGCACGATGACGTGGTGCATGGTGTTTGAACTCGAATAATTTCTACTTCCAGCATTCCCCGTCGAACTTTAAGCGGGATCACCCACCTTAACATTTGCTACATTGCGGGCCAAGTCTGTGATCTTGGTGTCATTGATAGCTGCATTCTCATTAACCGCCACATTTGCATGGAGAATCGATGGGTTTCCTGGGCATTTATCCCTTTTGTGCCTGTATTTACCACACAAAAAGCAGATTGCATGAAGCCCTTCATATTCTAATATCATATTGCATGGAAGAAACTAATATCAATATTGAAGTATGAAGTGAAGAATGGAATGGGATTTTTATTTTATTTTTTAATATTGATAATAGATGTATGAAATGAAGTGAAGTCACTCACAGCGTTTTGCAGTTGCAGGGTTTTATAATTTTAGGGTTTGGTTTCCCGGTGCTGGCTAGGGTGGGTAAGGGGTAAGAGGTTTATATCTCTCATGGTGAGAGACCTCCTAAAACCATTAGATTCATCTCATGCCCACATCCTTACCCTATACCCTCTACACCATATCATTCCTCAATTCCCTCAACTCCATCGCCTCCCCTCCCCCAATCAGTCTTTGTCACGGCGGCCCTCGCCGTGACACCGCTCCTACTCCTCCCCATCTCTCCTCAGACCCTACCCCCACCGCCTGGCCTCCCCCCTCCTCCACCATCACCTCATGGAATTTGGCAGCCCCAACATCGATGATGACAACGAGACCAGAAGAAGCGAAACCATCATTGATGGGTGTCGAGCATAACCTTCGACGACAACAATGGTGTTGAGCGGAACCCGGTGGCCCCATCATTGACGGCGGCAACGAGTGGTACCAGAAAAGGAACGGAACTTCCTGAGTGGAACCTTCGAAGCCCGCCACTTGGGCATCGACTAAGCCACTGTTTTTCACCATCGTCTGGGGTTTTCACCGCCGCTGCATCTCTCCCATTTGTACTCTTCATTTTTAAGAAAAGTTGTTTCTTTGCTTGAGATCTGTACTTTTGTCTACTGCTTGTTATTTAGTCATTTTGGGTTCATTTTTTGTTTTTATTTTATTGAAAGTGAAGAGCTTTATTTGGTCCAATGTTGTTCATAAGGGATTTATGAACGGAGGCACCACCGCGGAACAGGACCTTCGAAGCCGCCTCCTTGTTCATAGGCTACTGAGCCAGATTTATAGGTCTCATCGTTGGGGTCGATTTCGTTATACTTCTAGAGAGAAGCATTGGCAACGTTTCAGTTAGATTAGAGGAGGGATATATAGATCAATGGCGGAGGTGAGGGTGAGGGGGAAGGGAAGGGGAGGGGAGGGGTGGCGGAGACTATGTGGGGGTGGGGGAGTGGGAGAAAAAGGGATGGTTTGCAGAGGTTGGTTAAACGGTGGTGGCGGAGAACGTTGAAGACAGTGACAGAGAACTTGAAGACCGTGGCAAGGTTGAAGACAGCAGCATGAGAGAGAAGAAAATGTAAAAAAGTTGATAATAATTTGGTGCAGAGGGTATAGGGTAAGGATGTGGACATGAGATGAATCTAATGGTTGTATGAGGTCTCTCACCATGAGAGATATAAACCCCTTGACCACCCTAGCCAGAGCCTTGGTTTCCCTCCCTTTTCAGTTTTCCTATTTATTATTCCCACCACAGGCACAGACAGAGGTAACGAAGAAAGTTTTGTATTGTAACATTTGACTCTCGAGTCTTGCGGGACAGAAACATGTCTGAAGCGAGCGACTGCCAAATAACAAAACAGTGAATCTTTATTGGGCTGGGCCTATCTATTTCACGGATCCAAATGGGCTATGAGTAATTCACCTTGCTCTACTACAATTTTTAAAAAAAACAAGAAACAAAAGACAGATTTATCATGTGGTACTTTTTTTAAAATAATAATTAGGGTTAAATATGTTTTTAACATAAAATATGATACGAGATCTTCATATATAATATATTAACGAAACTCGTCATAACCGCACATGTTGGAATAAATGTTTTTATAAACAAATATTTTTATGATAAATAGTCAATTTAGATATAATTATTAGGGTTAAATATGTTCTTAGTCCGTCATTTTTTACAAAAATTTGGTTTTAGTCCCCCGTTTGGAAAATTAACCTTTTTAGTCCCCTTTTTTTAAAATGTGTCAGAAATGGTCCCTACAACACACTTCCGTTTGAAAAACGGGGGACTAAAACTGAATTTTTTAAAAAAATAAGGGGCTAAAAATGTATCTGACACATTTTAAAAAACAGGAGACTAAAAAAGTATATGTTTTCCAAAGGGAGACGAAAATCGAATTTTTATAAAAAATGAGGGACTAAAAACATATTTAACCCTAGTAATTATATCTAAATTGACTATTTATCATAAAAATATTAGTTTATAAAATAATTTATTCCAACATGTGCGGTTATGATGAGTTTCGTTAATAGATTATAGATGAAGATCTCGTATCATATTTTATATTATCATTCAATCTCCACCGAAAACAAATGCTCTCATAAAATACTAATGGAAAGATAGGCATTGTCGTACATGTTTGTCCGTATTTTTTAGTTTGAATTTTTTATTTACTATTTTGTACTTCCTAGAGTAAAACTAGTAAAACATGTATGTTTGATTGTTATTTTTGCGGTTTCATATCAGTTAATATCAGTTTATTCATAAATTTTTCCCTATGAAAATTTGAAAATATGTAGAAATATATTAAAACAAATGATAAATATGGAAAAATATAGTTAGACACCAAATGGGACTTTCACCTTTATTAGAAGAACTTGTTTATTTTACAAAACACGCACTATAAAAAAGAACCAAAACAAAAATGTCAAGGAGGAATGTCTAGCTCATTTTACTAATCTCTAATATTACGAAATAATTGAGTTTTAAAAATACTCACGTGATTTCAAGTATCAAATCAGGTTCACGTGCTTCATGTCATCATAATTCCTAAGTAGTCTAATGTCACACTTTTTAAAACCTTTTACGTTTTCTTTTACAATTAAACATAAATAATAACATTATAAAAAAACAGAAATAATAGCGCTTCTTAAATTAATATTCTTTTTTTTTGTCAAAAAAAATTAATATTCTTTGTTGCATCAAAAAATGAATATCACTTGACGTAACATGATACCTTTACATTAATATTATTTGATTTAAAATATTTATTAAAAATATTCTTTAATTTTAATTTCCTAATATTATTGTAAACTATTTAATTTACAGTCACATACCGTGTCGACTCAATTTCAAGTTTTCAACACAGTACATAGAATGAAGAAAAACTGTGAATCCAATTCCAAATAAACCGTGTACTTGTACCCGTATCCTAATAACTATGGTACCCATTGATAAACCTCTGGCTCATCTAGTTTCCAGTTAGAAAAGGGGTATATTTTGTTCCTAATTGGGAGAGTCACCCTCGCTAATCTCCCAAATTGGTCTTGTTTTGTTCCTAAGTTAGACTTTGAGCCGTTTTATGCATTTTTAGTAGTTTTTAGTTTATTTTGTGTAGAATTACGCTTTTCGTTTTCTTTTGATTGTTTCAGGTTAGAAGTGAAGCTCTTAGAGTCAAGGAAATGAAGAAAACAGTGGAAAAGCAATTCTGAAGGTTTCTCCTCGCGAAACAGGAGCTCGCCTCGCGAGCCTGAAGACCAGCCTGAACAGCAAATGTCATCCTCTCTGTCTCGCCCCGCGAATCACCATCTCGCCTCGCGAGTCTGAAGGTCTGACTGTGCCAGAAATGTCATCCTCTCTGTCTCGCCTCACGAAACACTACCTCGCCTCGCGAATATTCAAACTCAGGATGGAGCCAAAACTAATATTCGCGTCGCAAGAGGCTACTCGCCTCGAGAGCGCGCGCAGAATCTGAAATCTATAAGTTGCTGTTTTAGGGCAGATTGGAAGAACTTTTGGTCCTCCACTTGTTGTAGAGAGTTTTGAGGCATTTCCTTGTTCTCGGGAGCTGCGTCTCCTTATTTTCTTTTTCTATTGTACATTCACGATGAATTCCGATTGCTTGTGTCTTGTTACAAGCATGAGGAGCTAATCCCCTTGTCTAAGGGAACAATGAAACCTCCCATGACGGTTTAGATTCAATGTGATGTACGTTTCTCTCCTTTGTCTTAATTATTGTTTTCCAATTGTGATTTTATTGTGTTGATCATATGCATGCGTGATTGACTAGTTAACGTTGATGAGGCTTAGTAGGCAATTCACGTTTAGAACTTGAATTAGGATCATTGATCAAATATTGCACGAGAGTGAATAGGAGATCGGTGCAACCTTATAGGAACCAGATTTAATTGAGTTTGATGATTGGATTATGAGACCTAGTAAGTAATTAAGTCAATCATTGAATACGTCCTATTGAGCACGACAGTGTCATTAGGATAATTCGGGGGTCCTGATTGACATTGTAATTGAACTTAGGGAGAGAATCATCATCACTTGGGTACTATGCATGATTGGGTAGGTGGAATTGTGACCTTAGATATTTAATTTCAGATTTTAATACCATATCTTTATTTGATTTGTTATTTGAATTGCGATCCTATTTTCTCTCTATTCTCAACCACCTGCTGTTACTTGGCCAAACTTATCGAACTTCTTTCAAATTGGTAGAATTGGTAGCCCAATCCTTGTGTTCGACCTCGGTAATTACTTACCGTGTTTATTTTATTACTTGCGACGACCCGGTACACTTGCTGGTGATTCAACAAGTTTTTGGCACCGTTGCCGGGGATTGGCACAACCAATTTTCCTAATTTTTTGGGAAGTTTGATTATTTGGTTAAGTTATTTTTATTTTTATTTTCTGTTATTTATTTATTATTATCTCTCTCTACTTCTTTGATTCCACTTGGTCTTGCCTTGTTTGTGTATGCGAGGTACCCTTTCACAAAAGGACTTGCTATTTGATTCGGAGATCACCAGGACCGAGAGGCGATTAAGGAGGGAAGCCAGAGAACGAAAGAGGCTTTAAGCAATTAATTTCAAGAGGATGGACGAAGAAAACCCTCCCCCCTCCTCCTCGTTACAAGCCTCTCTTTGAGTACGATCTACCCAATTTGGATGATTGTGCTTCTTCTATCGTGAGGGGCAACCTTAATACTGATTCTTTCAGAGTGGAGGGATGTGTCACAGCCCAGATCCATGAGAATCAATTTGATGGGAGTGGCAAACAAGACCCTCATAGACACATCACTCGCTTCCTTGAAGCTTGTGACATGCAGAAGACAAGAGGAGTTACTCAAGATGAGTTTCGCTTGCGGCTATTCCCCCTCTCTCTTAGGGATGTCGCTCGCGATTGGTTTGATAGCTTGGATCAGAACAGTATCAGAACTTGGGAGCAAATGGCACAAAAGTTCCTAACTAAGTATTTTCCTCCTCAGAAAGCGGCACAAGCAAGAGTTGCTGTCACATCTTTCAGGCAGACAGAAGATGAGTCCTATAATGAAGCTTGGGAGAGGTATAATGTGCTCTTGAGAAGATGTCCCTCGGCTTTCTTTGACCCGGTCTCCAAGGTTCAACATTTCTTTAACGGGTTAAGGGGGCGCTACCAGATGAATTGTGATGCCGCAGCTGGCGGTTCCTTTTCTTATTTATCAGTTGAGGATGGATGGGCATTATTGGAGAAGATGTCGTACAATGATTACAACCGTGGTAGAGAAACCTCAAGTGGAGTCAGTTCTGCAGCAATGGAAGCCATTCTAGAGCAAAATAAACTGTTGAAGATGCAAATTGCGGCTTTGTCTGAGAACAAGAAGGTTAATGTGGTACACGAAGAAATGCCTCCTGGTTGTGGAAATTGTAACGGAGATCATGACATTCAGAGCTGTCCGTTCAACTTCTCTCAAGAACATGTGGACTCATGCCACAATTTCTATGACAGTGTGCCCCAGAACAACTATCAGAGGAACAGTAAGAATTAGAATAGGGGTTATATGAGGAGAGACCATCCGGGTTTCGCTTGGAGTAATGCTAGTGGTGGTCTAGCCGGGCAACAACAACCTCAACAGAATTGGCAACAACAACCTCAACAGGGTCAAAGGCCAAACTATGGAATCCATCAGCATAATACTCAGCAGGCTCTTCCGGGGCCTTCAATTGCAAATAACTGATGGTGGAAGGCAACCTTGGGAGTTGGCTCTTGAGAAGATGAGTGCAGCAGTTGAGAAGTTGTCAATCAATACAGGCACAGCCATTGACAAATTGGCAACTCATACAGGGGCGGCAATTCAGAATCTAGAGACGCAAATTGCCCAGCTTGTAACACCCTCCCTTGGGTATTACTACCTAACACGTACGAAAATAAAATTAAAAGAAAATTTGCTGGTGCTTTCGGAAAATAACTTATATAAGTACATAAGTGTTTGAAATTGGGTATAAAATTTTTTCTTTCACGACTCCACACCTAAGCCATAATCGACACACAAATTTACTATCATAGCTTGGCAAGCCTATTTAATTTAAAGGATATACTTAAATACAAGATAGTAGTTTTACAAAAATTTCGACAGAGTCTCCTCTGTAATTCGGACATCCCAAATAAATTAATACCTGTTAAAATGATTACATTTTCACTCCAGAATTATAGCTACACTAAATTCAACCAGGCATCAATACGTAAAAATAATAGTTATAGCCATAAGCTTTACAAAACCAAAAGAAATAGCTTAGATTTTCATTCAAAAGATAGGCTCTCCGAGCCACAAACATTTCATTATAAAATAAAGGCTCTCTGAGCCAAACTCATACATACTATCAAAATAATCTAAGTCTTAACCCTAAGCTGGTCGTTCTAAGAGTTATTCCGCAAGTAATACCTCATCAAGCAACTACATCTAAGTCTCGGAATGACTTAGACAGACTCCTCTGCACCATCTGTGATAGAGTACCCAGGGTACAATATCGAACTTAGAAAAATCCTGAAATGTGTGTGTAAGGGTGAGACGCCAATATATAGTTTTAACCCAATAACTAAACGCTCGACACCACATAACTCATATACATTTACCACACGAGCACTTATAAGCTAATAGTTTATCAGTGGGTTTAACACCCCAAACATCACCCATAAAATTATGCATGACACTTCTATTCATCATCTACTTTTCGTCCTAATCTCATGAGATATCCCAACAAATAATGAGTTGATCAGACTCCAAAGCCACACTGGCTAACTTGGCACTCTGCCAATAGGTCCGCGACCTCTTCCCATCTTGAAAACAAGGCATACACAGCCAGGCACTCACAAGGCCAAACACATTGCTAATGTCCACAACCAGTGGCATCATACCATTAGCAAGTAAGATGGGGATCCCAATGTCCTCCAAGGCACAATGAGATATGCACATCGTAATTACCTTTCGCCGAAGGTAATTATACCCAATGTGAAATAAGGCATTAGACCACAAATCGCAAGCACGTCTGCCAAATGCATGCAAAACACTTTTGTTTTGTTCTTTTCTTTGCGCTCAATCTTTCTCTTGCCGAAGCTCAAAATGGCTTACGACTCACAATGTTTTAAAACACTTTTTAAAACTTTCATTACAACACAGGACCTTACTGTCCATAAAACCTTTATCAAAACATAGGACCTCACAGTCCATAAAACTTTCATCAAAACATAGGACCTCATTGTCCATAAAACCTTTATCAAAACATAGGACCTTACAGTCCAAGTGCTCAATCACGACACCTCTCGACCGGTGCACCAGTCGTAGGTTCGTGGCACTAGAAACATCTTCAATGTTTCAACACAGTATACCTCATGTATACAATATAGGCCCTCAAAGTCCAAATGACTGAGTCCATCACAACACAGAACCTTAGTACCCCGACGTCTCGGTTACTAAGTTCCACACCACTATTAACACGAAATCAGTTTTGCTTTCATAAATTCTTTTTCCAAAAATTGGAAATTCATCAATAAAATCCTTAAATAATAAAACTTGGTTTTCACAAATATCAGTCACTTGAGGTTTTAACTTCCTTAAAATATGTACTGTCGTTTCAAAATACTCGCCTTCTACGTTTTTTCCAAATCTGTCATCATTCTTTTCCAAATCAATCATCAATTATCACTTTTAAAGCTTCTCAAGCCAATACTTATCTTTTTCCACTGAAAACACTTTCTAAAATCATCTTGACTTCTTTTCAACAATTAATTTCATAAAATAACTTTGTATAGTATTACCAACTTTCTTACATAAAAATTAGCAGTACTTAAACATTTTCACAATTTCGCTCTCATTGTGACTCGAGTTACTATTACACTAATAAATTATCATCATCAAAACTCCTTATTTTTCCAAAATAATACTTTTCACCACTATTATATTCCCACGTTTCCCATAAAACATTGAATATAATTTACACAGCTTATTAAAGCTTTTATTTGATTAGTCGGTTGTGCACTGACCACAGTCAGGCTTCTCAAACAACACTCACAAGCAACATTCAACAACAAACCACTATACAGATCATGTACCATAGCAATATCATATTCAAATAAATAATTTAAAACAGATCAAACACTGATACTCAGATATACAACACAACATAAACCACATAATCAGATAACCACAACCACATCAATTATACAGAATACACAACAAGCAAATGGTCAACAAGCAAATGGTTATTGAGAAAAATCCATCAGGCAAGCTCCCCTTACCTCTTGAAGACTCGAACTAAATAATCTCCCGAACTCGATTTGATTCCTCTTCGTCAGTGTAAATCAGCTAACTCCGTAGTTTCCTTCAAACGAATTGCAACCAAAATAAATCAAATCAAACAACAACACACTTAAATCAATGAGGGTTAGGGTTCGGCTTTACCCCATTTTCTAGGTTAGGAAACTTAAAATTTGATTAACTTAGGGATTAATGATCCATAAGTTACTTAAGCATGATTAATCACTTTAACCATGATTATGAACCAAGAACATGAACTAAAACTCATCTAGTTCCAAGAACTAGGGTTTCGGCCAAGGGCTGAGTTTGGAGTTAGAAATCTCTAAAATTTCTAAACTCTTGGATTTAATCAACATACAAAACCTAGAGTTAGATTCAAGTGTTACAAACAACTTTTGAATCATAAAACCAACAAGTGCTCATACCTAGGGTTTCGGTTTTTGAAGAATCAAATAGGCTCAAGTTAGATTTTTGATCTTCTATATACTTGAATACAAGAACCATCAAGATATAATCATGAATCAAAACATGAAAATGAAACAAACCTAAGAACACAAATTTATCCTAGGTTCGGCCATGACCAGAATTTAGGGAAAGAAATTTATCATGATCTTGTGCTTCTATATGATGAAAATAGAGATGATTATAAGATCATAGCAATTGGTTTCATGTCAAAAGGATTTTTCTAGAATTAGTTATGAATTTTTCAATCTAGCTTCAAGAACTTTAAACAAATGAAGAACATGTTGATCAAAGACATAAACTCAATAATCTTATGAAGAGAAAAGCTTAGAATAGCAAGATTAAGAGAGACTACCTCTTGATGATCAAAGAAAATGATGATTTGGATGATGTTCTTCAAGAATTTCTCGTGGTGTTCTTGAGAAACTTAAGGGAGAAGATGAACCTAGTTAGGGTTTTAGAACAGTTTCGGTATTTTGGGTATATCTCTCAACATACTTATCCGTTTTGGATGATCTTTATGTCTTTGGAAAGAAGAGAGAAAGATGAACAACTTTCATGTTGAAAGTTTTCCGAGATTCAAAATATAAACTGATCAGAATGGCTATGCAAAATCGGACGAGTTATGAGCTCTTTAGAGCAAGAATCATGAAAATGGAAAAAAATGACTTAAGGAAGAAGACATCCTATTTAAATGAAGAAGCAACCAGCTTAATGAAGAAGAAACAAACACTTAATGAAGAAGTAATCAATACTTGGAGAAGAAGAAATCAAAACTTGGTTAAGAAGGAGTCAAAACTTCATAAAGAAGAAGTCAAAACTTAATGAAGAAGATTTCAAAACTTGATAGAGAAGAATTCAAATACTTGGAGAAGAAGACAATGTTGGAGCCGTGAGGATTGGCAAGAGTTTTGTCAATTTGTCCAATGGCATTTGGTAGAAATTGTCATAAAAAGACAAGGGTATTTTGGTCATTTCATAACAAAACTAAATGTTGCCATAAATGTGCCATTTATTGCCATTTATGATAGGATAGACTCGTCATGAATGCTAGTCAAGTTGGTCAATCCAATGTCTCTGCTACTTTGCCGACTTCCCGATTCATCTGACTCAGGCTTTGCCTAGAGACATCTCGTCGTATAGGCCCGCGACAAACATAATATTTTAATTTTTTTTCCAAAATTTTCAAAACTTTCAGTATCATAGTAAATATGATAAAAATATTTTTCATCTCGTTAACGATCCAAAATTAGATCTTCTGAGCAGTAAACTTTTACTGTCAGTGAAAACACAGAAAACAGCAGACCGGCTTCTGTCTGAGTTTTCAACCAAAAACTTCCCTGTAACCTTATAACAATAAGTATAACAAGGAAATGACCTTGGTTTATCCAAAATCATTTTCTAAGTCTCGGATAAATATATATTTATATATTTATTACCGATACTACGAAACAGCGAAAATCGGGGTGTTACACAGCTCGCAAAGCAACTAAATGAGCGTCTCCCAGGCACTTTCCCAGGTGATACCGAGATCAACCCTAAGAACCAATGCAATGCCATAACAACTAGAAGCGGTAGGGTGTTGGGATCTAACAGGGGTGCAACTAGCTTTCAGGAAGTTGAGTAAGAACAACCGCATGTTGAGGAAGAGCAACCTGAGAAAGAGGAGTTGACAAGTGACAAGGCACCGGAGCAAGGGGGAGGTTAAAACTTGTAGATGAAGAGTTCCGAAAGAAGAAGTGGGTTGAACCCCAGGACCTCCCGCCCTGCATGAAGGTACCATATCCTGAAAGATTGAAGAAGCCTCAACAAGATAAGCAATTCAATAAATTCCTTGATGTCTTCCGCAAACTTCAAATTAACATTCCATTTGCGGAAGCCTTGGAACAAATGCCATCTTATGCCCGGTTTATGAAGGAGCTTCTCTCCAAGAAGCGGAGAATAGTGGATGAGGAAACGGTTTCTTTGATCGAGGAGTGTAGTGCCATTCTTCAAAGAAAACTACCTCCAAAGTTGAAGGACCTCGGTTCTTTTTCTATACCATGCACCATTGGGGGGATGACGCTAGGAAAGGCATTGTGTGATCTAGGGGCAAGCATCAACTTGATGCCCCTCTCTATGATGAAGAGGTTGGGGATCAAGGAGGTCAAGGATACACGGATGTCACTCCAACTCACCGATCGTTCTATAAAATATCCTTATGGGGTGGTCGAAGATTTGTTAGTGAAGGTGGACAAGTTCATATTTCCGGCGGATTTTGTGGTGCTTGATATAGATGAAGACGCCGAGATCCCTCTCATATTGGGTAGGTTGTTCTTGGCCACTGGGCGTGCCTTGATAGATGTGCAACAAGGGAAACTCACTCTAAGGGTGCAAGATGATGAGGTAGTCTTCAATGTCTTTGAAGTAATGAAGCACCCTGCCGAGAGGTCGGATGTGTATCGAGTGGATATAGTGGACTCAACTGTCAAGGCAAAGGCAACTAGAGAAGCCCATGGTTCTTCACTTGCACAAGTGTTGGTAAAATCCCATGATGATGATAATGAGGAAAAAGACCCTTTTGGGGATGAGGTCTATCTTGAGTGGTTGAAAGACATGGAAGCCTTACCGAGTCTCCCAAAGGATGAAGGTGCAAGGGAAGAGCTCAACAAAGAAGGAATGAAAGAAGCTGTGCGTGAGGAAGTGATTAAACCTTTAGAGGCCGGAATCATCTATCCAATCTCATATAGTAGTTGGGTTAGTCCAAATCATGTGGTCCCAACGAAAGGAGGCACGACCGTGGTGGTCAATAAAAGCAATAAATCGATCCCAACAAGGACCATCACGAGGTGGAGAGTATGTGCTGATTATAGAGGGTTGTTGGACTTAAATGAGTTGTCCGGGAACCGCATGCAAGCATATGAAAAGGCAAGAACCTACAAAAAGCGGACTAAGGCATGGCATGACAAGCAGTTTCTTCCTCCGGATTAACCCTTAGGGGTGACTTGAGTCAGGCTCGGGACGTTAAATAAGTGCTACTTGGGAGGCAACCCAAGCTAGATATCCTTTATTTTTTAGTTTCTATTATATATAAAAAAAAAGAAACTCAGATTCGTCGCACGAACCCACAGTGGCCTCGCGAGACAGAAGCCCTGAATCCCAAAGGCTTACTCACGCTTATGTCTCGCATCGCGAGTACCATTTTAGCCTCGCGAATCTGGGCATCATCAGCAGTTGGGATTCCAGATTCGCCTCGCGAGCTGTTATTCGCCTCGCGATTCTGGAAAGTGTGAAAAACAATTTTTCCAGATTCGCCTCGTGAGTGATGTATCGCCTCGCGAATCTGCAATTAAGGTTTGCAATTTTTCCATATCAGGAAGTGCTGTGCGAGTTCTTCCGGGAGTTGTCATTGGTCGGGTTCCCGAGGGACCATTTGATGAGGATGCAACCGTAGAAGAGCTTTCCTTGGAAGCGCCCACCTACACTACAACTTGATCATGGAACACCTTCTTTTTTCCCTCTCTCTTATTTTATATTTATGTTCTTTCATTGAGGACAATGTATGCTTTAAGTGTGGGGGAGGGAACTAATTGCTTTGTTTTTGTTTTCTTTTCCTTTTTCCTTTTGCTTTTGAATTTCGCTCTTGAATAATTTGAGAAGATCAAGAGCTTGTGTATGAATGTTGTGTCGGCAAGCTTGATGGGTTTCAATTAAATTTAGCATAGATTGATTGCATGAATCATGTTGACCATTGATGTTTTCCCCCTAGTTCTGAAAAATTGAAAAACTGATCCCCCCGTGTGAAAAATTGAAAATTGAACTTTGAGGAATTTTATTGTGATTGCTTGATTTATGACAAGTTTGGGGTGAAGGGGTGCACACACTAGGAATTGTATCTCGGTCAAACAATTTGCAAAAATGTCCAGGTGAGAATTTTAGCCTCCAACACGTTCTTAACTATGTGAATCGCTTTTAAGCTGCACTTTCCCGGATTTGCTTGAATCTCTTCATGGTTTGCATGTTTATGTGTTGCATAAAATGATTTAGGCAATTTTCTTTGAAATAACTACTTGGATTAAAAGAACCATCCCTAATGCATGTTCCCTAGTTAGCCACATTGAGCCTGATTAGCCTATTGTTTCTGGATGACCCTATATTATAAGCCAAAAATCTGAAAAAACCATGTTGACCCGATCTTAGGATTAGGAGAGCATGGAAGCTTAGCAAGAGAAGGGTTGCAAGAAAGTAAGTTTGGGGTGGCTACAAGGTATGTTATGTCATTCTGGGTTGAGAAAAAGAAAAATAAAGGTTGGAGCCAAAGGCAAAAGAAAAAAAAAAGAAAAGAAGAAAAGTAACAAAATGTCAAAAAAGGGTATTAGAAGAGAAAGGCTGTAGTCACCAAGGCAAAAAGGAAAAATGGAAAAAGGAATTTGAGTAGAAGTTCAATGTGTCAGAATGCTCATGCTCTCGTAATTCCTAGGGACTTAAGCCTAGTACCTTTGAATATCCTACCCTTAGCCAGGCCCCATTACAACCTTTAAAAGACCTATTGATGTTGCATGCATATTTTCGTGGGAACTTTGTTTGAGATGAAAATCAAATTCATGGGAAGTGCTCTTGAAATGTGAACTTGAGTGAAAAGTTTATAGCCTAGACAAATTGAGCGAATGAGTGAAATATTAAATGCCCTTGTGAGGAAGGCAATTGTTTGAATTTGGTGATCTCCCTTTTGCGTGCCACCTGGATCCTCAACTTAGATTACTGATTGCATGAATGATGGAAGTTCTCAATTGTTTAAAGTAAATGAATGTGGGGATTACATTGTTGCAATGGGGGAAAACAATGAGAAAAAATTGTTGTGTTAAATTGCATGAAATCTGTGCAAGGATTGATTGATTCCTTTAGGCTTGCCAAGTTTCGAGTCTTTTTGAGTTTTAGCTTGCTTGGGGACAAGCAAGGTTTAAGTTTGGGGTGTTTTGATAAGCATCTGGCTCATCTAGTTTTCGGCTAGAAAAGGGGTATATTTTGTGCCTAATTGGGCGAGTCACCCTCGCTAATCTCCTAAATTGGCCTTGTTTTGTTCC
This sequence comes from Sophora flavescens, assembly GCA_030762895.1. Lineage (NCBI taxonomy): Eukaryota > Viridiplantae > Streptophyta > Magnoliopsida > Fabales > Fabaceae > Sophora > Sophora flavescens. The sequence continues at coordinate 257,846 of CM061067.1, read as the reverse complement.
TAAGTTAGACTTTGACTCGTTTTATGTATTTTTAGTAGTTTTTAGTTTATTTTGAGTAGAATTACGCTTTTCGTTTTCTTTTGATTGTTTCAGGTTAGAAGTGAAGCTCTTAGAGTCAAGGATATGAAGAAAACAGTGGAAAAGCAACTCTGAAGGTTTCGCCTCGCGAAATAGGAGCTCGCCTCGCGAGCCTGAAGACCAGCCTGAACAACAAATGTCATCCTCTCTGTCTCGTCCCGCGAATCACCATCTCGCCTCGCGAGTCTGAAGGTCTGACTGTGCCAGAAATGTCATCCTCTCTGTCTCGCCTAGCGAAACACTACCTCGCCTCGCGAATATTCAAACTCAGGATGGAGCCAAAACTAATATTCGCATCGCGAGAGGCTACTCGCCTCACGAGCACGCGCAGAATCTGAAATCTAGAAGTTACTGTTTTAGGGCAGATTGGAAGAACTTTTGGTCCTCCACTTGTTGTAGAGCGTTTTGAGGCGATTCCTTGTTCTCGGGAGCTGCGTCTCCTTATTTTCTTTTTCTATTGTACATTCACGATGAATTCCGATTGCTTGTGTCTTGTTACAAGCATGAGGAGCTAATCCCCTTGTCTAAGGGAACAATGAAACCTCCCATGACGGTTTAGATTCAATGTGATGTACGTTTCTCTCCTTTGTCTCAATTATTGTTTTCCAATTCTGATTTTATTGTGTTAATCATATGCATGCATGATTGACTAGTTAACGTTGATGAGGCTTAGTAGGCAATTTGCGTTTAGAACTTGAATTGGGATCATTGATCAAATATTGCATGAGAGTGAATAGGAGATCGGTGCAACCTTATAGGAACCAGATTTAATTGAGTTTGATGGTTGGATTATGAGACCTAGTAAGTAATTAATTCAATCGTTGAATACGTCCTATTGAGAACGACAGTCTCATTAGGATAATTTGGGGGTCCTGGTTGACATTGTAATTGAACTTAGGGAGAGAATCATCATCACTTGGGTACTATGCATGATTGGGTAGGTGGAATTGTGACCTTAGATATTTAATTTCAGATTTTAATACCATATCTTTATTTGATTTGTTATTTGAATTGCGATCCTATTTTCTCTCTATTCTCAACCACTTGCTGTTACTTGGCCAAACTTATCAAACTTCTTGCAAATTGGTAGAATTGGTAGCCCAATCCTTGTGTTCGACCTCGGTAATTACTTACCGTGTTTATTTTATTACTTGCGACGACCCGGTACACTTGCCGGTGATACAACACCCATCCAATGTTAAAGAACCATAAATTATTAAATCCAATGCTTCCTTTTACTCGGGCTTAATTCTTTCTGAATGTAACATGTTAGAGGCCCAATTTAGTTATGGGCCTGTAGAGATGGCAACTCTGTAGCCCACAGTTTAGATAAAACTGCTTTAGATCACCCCAATCAATATTGGATTGAGGAAGATCCCCTTATGGTTTCAAAACGTATCACTATCGATATTAGGGGTGGACGCCGGTCCGTTTCGGTCGGATTCGGGTGAAAAAATTCCAATCCGAATGAAACCGACCAGTTGAATATATCACCCATTTCCGTCTGTTGGTGGCTTCGGATTAGTCGGGTGCGGTTTCGACGGGTCAGCGGGCGGTTTGAAACGGTTGTCGATCAAGTACACAAAAAATTTCCAAAACAGAAGAAAGAGGAGAAGAAACTAGAAACTAAACAAAGAAGTCCAGAACTCAGAAACATTAAACTTCAACGACAAAACAACATCAATAAACCCACAAAGTTTGAAACTTTCCACAAAAACCTCAATTATTCAACAAAAAAGATCAAAATTTTTAACAAAAAGCACCTAGTGATGCGTCTGGATGGGTGGGGTGTTGTCGGCCATTCGCAAATCAATAAGATTTCTTTTTCAGATCTCGATCTTAACATGCAACAACAAGATCTGACTGGGTGGATGGTGTTGGACACTCTCTGGCAGAGACTCCATGACGGAGGATGGCGGGAAGCGTCTCACGGCGGAGGAGGATGGTTGTTTAGTTCGGAAAGACCGCGAAACATGACTCAGAGAGGTATTGGAGGCCGCAAAACGTGACTCTCATGGAGGGTTGCCATGAAACGATTTGGAGGGTGCATGAAGTGTAACTTGTGTGAAGCAAGGGTGGGCGGCGTTGTGGCAATGGCGCTCGTCTGGACACTCAAAAGAGAGGTAGGAGAACATTGGGTGAGATAGGTAGGAGAAGACAGTCGAGTGAGTCCCACAATAAAGAAGAAATTTTGGTGATGGATAATAATTTTAGAAAGAGAATTAAATATTAATTCATGCGCTGAGCTTCAATAGGATTAAATATTGTTTATGGGTCCCAAGCTAAATAGGATTTGACAAAAGCAATGCTAGTCAAATAGCTTGTGAGCAGGTAGCATAAATACTAAGCTGCGTCCCATTTATTTTCTATGTTTTTGGTCGGGCCCGGGTACCGATGGATTCAGTTTTGCTCACTCGAGCCCGTCCAAATGCACCCGTGTGTAACTGAAGCTGCAAATCCAAATGACCCGAAACTAGACAAGACCCACCTGTTTACCTATTTTTCTTTCGGGTTTTTCGGGTTCCGGGTCGGATTGGTTTTTTTGTCCTGCCCTAATGGATATTAATTACCTCAGTCAGTAATAGGGTTAAATATGCTTTTGGTCCCTGTAAAATGAGTAAATTTTGATTTTGATCCCTGTAAATTTTTTCTTTGATTTTGGTCCCTGTAAAATCAGAAATAATTATTTTTGGTCCCTACTGTCATGTGACATCTATTAAGTACTTATGTGTCTAACAGAAAGTCACATAATCACCCCAAGTGACACACAATAACCCCTATGGTGTCATGTTAACATGATTCCCCTAAAATTTTGTTCGGAACCTGAAATGAATTATATTTATCTTTCCTAAAATAAATGTTTGGGACTAAAAACGATGATATCAAATTTTAGAGGGATTAAAACCAAAGAAAAACAATTTATAAGGATCAAAACCAAATTTTGCTCATTTTATAGAGTCCAAAATTAGTAATTCTATATTTCTGAGGGATGAAAACCAAAGAAAATATTTTATAGGGACCAAAACCAAAATCCTTTCATTTTCTAGGCACTAAAAACATATTTAACCCGTTAATAATATTTCTTTACCAGTCAAAAAAGAAAGAAAGAAAGAAAGAAAGAAAACATGTGTTTACCAAAATAAAAAACTTACCATATCTTCCATTGTTTCAAAAAAAGTTAACACTGAAGTATATAAACCTTGCACGAATATCGCTTTTAAAAACAATGAATACGTGCAATTTCAGGAGGAAGGGTAGAGCTATAAAAGTTTTTAACAGCAAATAAAGAATACTAGTTGATGAATGATGAAGCACAAACTATATATTTCAACAAGTATACCCAACGGACCTACAAATTCCAGCAACAACAAATCATAGCAACCAAAATATATAACCACACTCTCCAAACATATGGAAAATAGGAGAAAGGGTTTTTACACATATTCAGACTACAAGTTTAGGGGAGGAAAATAAATTAAACACCAAAAAAAGGCATGAAACCCGCTTTTTCATCAGACAATCTCAAACACCAATAAAATTTTTAACTAAATAAATTAACCCTCATCAGAAACAAACTTCCTACTGCTGCTTGCACTCTGGAGGTCGCTCGCCCTGCTGACCATCACCAAGCTGTGCTCTTACACTCTTCTGAAGCTTTAGGGCCAACATGTAAATCAGGCATATGAGTTTCAGGGCTTCGGAAAAAAAGGACAATAATGACAGCACCAATGTAATTAAGCCAAAAAATTTAAAAAAGAAAAAAGAAATTGTATCTACAGTTAGATCTTATGTGCCTATATCAATGAACTATATTATTTCACTTAGATAAAAAAAATCAAAATATCTTACCTTATGTACTGATGACTGCAGTCAACATTCCAAAGAAATTGGCACGGCAGGAGAGGAAAGAAACAAAAAATTATTTCGATTCGGACCTCAAATTGAAAACAAACTCAAGTTTGAGCACTAAAAAGCAATTAGCATATCTTACCTTCTTTTTAGTCTTGCTTTCTTCCTCATCTTCTTCGTCGTCATCAAGGTTCTAAATTGCGGTTGCGGTCGCGGATGCGGTCGCGGTTGCGGTCACTACGATTGCGGCCATTACGGTCGCTGCGTCGTGTCAAGACGGCCAGCTGCGGCATGAAATAATTTTATGTTCGCATCAAATATAAAAAATATTGTATAATTATTGTAATTCTTCATATATCTGAATTGAGAAGAGGATAGCAAAAATAGAAAAAAGAAACAGATTGCTAAAGCATAAAGGAATAATTCTTGCATCTAAATGCTTTTGGGGCCTGAAATTTTTTTAGTTTTGGAAAAAAATTTGAATGAACGGTGCTGAAAATGGGTGTTGCGGCCTGATGCGGTCCGATGTAGTGTCTGATGCGGTCTGATGCGGTGCTGATGCGGTTACGTTGCGGCCGTAACACTTGAAAAGGGATCACACTGCAATTGCGGGGTGATGCGGTTGCGCTGTGGTCCGCAACCTCAATATTGCGGCCGCAATACGTGATGCGGTCCGCAATTTAGAACTATGGTCGTCATCATCATCCTCTTCATCGTCATCCTCCTCCTGTTCATCATCCTCTTCAACATCCTCATCATCATCAATGGGCTCCCCAGTAAACCGTGTTATAGCATGGGGGATATTCTTGTCTCTTATTGTAGACCTAAAAATGAATAATGATCGGCTGTCAAGATTAGATTCAAAAATAAAGATTATATAATATCAAAGAGGGTATGCAGGTAAACAAGAGTCAACAGTTCTTAAACAGTAGAGATGCAACGTGATACAAACTCAAAATGCCACCTCAAGCAAACAGAAGAGGCAATTAATCTCACCCAATGTCATAGTCTTGTTCCATCTGATTCTGAAGTTCACCAGCCTGTACAAATTAAAAGGGAAAAAAAGAAAGTTATAGCAAAAACAATGGTTCTATCTATTGCAAAAGGATACTAATTTTAAAATAAATGATCCAATTGCAAGGTATGCGACTTGAGTCCCACATCGGAAGTATGGGATTCCAGTGTGGGTTTTATATGGCCTTGGGCTCTCCAACTACAATAGCTAGCTTTTGTGGTGTGGTTCTCCCAAGGTTCATATCAATTTGTATCAGAGCTTTCCACCATGTCTCTTGGCTGCAAACGTACGGCGCAGGAGGTGACGCTGACATTGCAGAGTTCGCCCGGGACTAGCCAAAGGGCTAGTGCACAGCCATCCTGTGTGGGCACCGGGTCATGAGCATGGTGGGATGTTAGGATCCAATTGCAAGGTATGAGACTCGAGTCCCACAATGGAAGTATAGGATTCTGGTGTGGGGTTTATATGGCCTTGGGCCGTCTAACTACAATAGCTAGCTTTTGTGGTGTGGTTCTCCCAAGGTTCGTATCACTAGTCTCGTGTTTATCCACAGCGATATTAATACCATATCTTCATCAATGTCATCATCATCTTCAGGGACTTGTGGAGGACTGAAGAAATTGAAGAAACTCTCACAATTTTCATTTTTGGTTTTTTCTTAATAACCTTCTATGTCAAACATTTTCCTAGGTACCATTGAATTTCGGTCCAACAAGAAAAAGGCACCAAGAAAATTAATTTTAGGGAAAGCTAACCCCTTTTGACATAATTACAAAGTATGGAAGAATCAATGAATAAAGACGGCTTACCCAATTGATTTCTCCAATATCCGTTCATCCTCATCAATCATATGATATGTTTTTGTCAAGAAAGAATTTGTAAAATAAGGATTGGCATCAAAGAAAAACTCAAGCTTGAATTCGGGTCTTTCTATCCTGCTCCACTTAATATCTTTGAGAAACTTGAGAGCTGATTCATCACGCTCAGAAATCTGTTTTTCATAAGGGAGAAATGAGGATGATTGAACATGAGACCGGGTAGCAAAACGTATAGAAGCATTAAGAAAGAAGTTAACAGATTAACACAATTAACTGACCTCCTTAGCTAATACTTCATTATTTTTCATTGCAGTAAGCCAAAAAACAGGCACTCCTTTCTCTACACAAGCACATAACTATAGCAAGAAATTGGAATACTTACAAAAGAAAAAAGATGTGTATTTGTAATTACTAATTAGTACCTTTATCGTCTTCGGTATCAGCTGTTGCTTCATTCGTTGCCCCTTCAACTTTTGTAACACCATTAACTATTTCATAGTGCTGCATCCAATCCTAGTAAGATGTAAGAATACATCCATTGTACCAGAACAACTCAAAATCATGAATTTTAAATTTTCAAATTGATTAAAAATAAAATAGCATGCTGGAAGAAGTAGACAATGCAACAGAATGCTGCTACAAAATATAGACATGACTTATAACGTCATATGTAACTTGCTAACTTCGCTCTCTACAGTTACAGAGTCCTGAAGATACCTTTGTGTGCAGTGGTTGATACAACTTTTGGTATTTGGCCTCAAGAGCTGCTCTCTCCTCAAAAAAATTTAACTCTAGTACATCATGTTGACCCTGTAAGATCATAAAAAATAAATCAGATGCTAATCAAAAGCAACTATACAACAATATAGGGAAGCTCTATAACATAAAAAAGTCATTTGGATACATATGTCATCAATTTTTTTGGTTTCCATATTATCCTCCTCCCAATAATGTTTTTTTCCATACATATGAATTCAGGGGTGGAACCCAAGACCGCATGCTTAAGGGACTCATGCCCCTTCTACTTGATGTTTTGACTTCAAAGACACAAGACGGGCGGGGGAATTTAGCTTTCAAAAACTTTACTTTTCAAATCTGAGTTGCCTCGGGATCTTTTACAAAAACAGTGAAGGGCTTTTTATGAAATCTTGAATATAAGGTGGTGAGGAAAGAAAGATTAATCCAGAAAGATAAATTAGTAATAAGATTCAAGTTCACAACTATCAATTAAACAATGATTGAATCAAACAGGAAGAAGTTCGGTTCAGGGTCTTACAGGTATTAGATACATGCCTTAATTAGTCGAGAATTGAAGTTACAATATATCAGTTTCAGTTTCAGTGATCAAGAACAGTCTTAATCAACTCAGTTTTGAACAATTGATAACTCAAGATTGATTACAGTGATACTCTGGTTTTAATTCATATTAAACAGATCAAGAACTGATATCAATTGAAAAACTTAGAACATCAATATCACAGTTATATGCGCAAGACAGAAATTAAAGAGTCTGAGTTTAGAGATACCACACAACCAGATTTATCCTGGTTCAGTCACCACCACTGTGACCTACATCCAGTCCCCACTCCACATGTGGGTTTTCACACACTAACACAACAAGCTTTCGCCAGGTAGCTTGAAAAACCTTTACACCACAGAGCACTCCTTCACCTAGAGATACCACACTCTTGTGAAGAGCCTCAATGTTCTTCCTTAGGGATACCTCACCCTAATCACACAGAGAGACTCCCTCTCTCTTTACATTCAAATAGAACGAAAAGATTGATTCCTAAACTCTCAATAGTCAGATATACAAATTGAAGTTCTTATGAGAATTGAAATACTCTTTTTCACAATGAAGCTCAAGCAAGAAGATGAATGATTTTCACAATTGATCTCTCAAATTGATTTCGTGTAATTTTGATATGTTAAAAGTGTTTCTTTGATCCCTTTATATATAGGAAACAAGTTATAGTTGTTAGGATCAATTAAAACAGATTTGGGTCTGATAACAGAATCTGTTTTCTTGATTTTGGTTCTTGAACAGGGTTTGAGTACAGGGCTGTATTAACCAATTTCATACCGATAGTTCTGATAGTTTCTCAAAATCTTGAACTTGGTCAATCCATCAGTACATCTATGTATTGAATCAAGAACCTTAAATTCAATTGTCAGTTACAGTAGCAGACATATATCCATTGATTACATGGTTGTACCTGACAAATAATTTTCTTATTTCCAAAAATCATTTTCATTAAAAAAAACTTATTCATTTTAATGCAGGTTATGAAAATTGATTTTATTCATGCATCTTTTTAGTTGAGCTATCTTGTGACTAAGAGATTTCTTTCTCTTACAAATCATCTAAGACTTAAATCTAAAATTCTCCTTTAAACTTGGTCTTGATGATCCTTTGATCTTTGACTTTGCTCTTTTGATTTCTACATGCAGCTCCTTGATTCCTTCAAGTTCTTCCTTGAATTTGCTTAATGAACTTGTTGATCACTGCTTGATACCTGTCTTTGCAATTTGACACTAAAACACTTGCACACACATTAAATTGTATTTATTATATAGCAAAATCTCTAAGTCATTGAGTCTTACAAACTCCCCCTTTTTGATTATGACAAATCTTCTAACAAATTATAAGATCAGAGTATAAGTGTAGCAGAAACTGAGTGTTTTTGACAGATTTATATCATTGTATCATAGTAGAAGTATATCAGAGCAAAAAAAAATTATCAGAGCAGAATTTGATTTACTCCCCATTAATCATGTAAGCTTATAAGCTCCCCCTCAACATATGCATGTTTTGTTATTATCCCCTTTCTCTATATCATACTTTTTCCTCCCCCTTTTGGCATTTTCAAAAAGGTAAAGAAAAGAAACATTCAAAGAAATAGAGAAGGCAAGCATTTAAACATTCAAACATAGCATATAAAATTGTTAATGATAGAGGAATAGGTGCAGGGACAAATCAAAAAGAACAGAAATCATCAGCCAAAATTACAAACTAAGGCATTTTACCTTTCAAAAACCAAGTTCTAATTCCTATGAATTCCTAGAACTAGTTCTTCCTTTTTGATTTTCTTTTGTTTCAGCCTTTAGGTGATGGTTCAGCAAGTGTGTGCTTAGCTTCCTTCACAGCAGCTCTTGCAATGTTTGCAACATCAACATCTTCTTCTGTTTGAGCTGGAGGTGTAGGGAAATGAAAGTCCACTCCTAGGTTATCTTTGAGTTTATCAATGTCATTTTTTGCCCTTTTTATCCTTTCATTCACTTCAGAAATTGCAACCATTTCGATTTCATGATTTTTCTTCTGATTTTCCTCAACATTTTCCAGCATTTTCATCAGTTTCTGCAGGAAATCAGAAGGTGCATTTTCTTGTCCAGTTGAAGTACCAGCTGCAGTAGTTTCCTTGTTTCCAGCTTTCCTTATCCATCTTCTATCTTCTTTCTTCAATTTCATTTTGCTCATAATTTCTTCACCAAACTTGTGAGTTAATACTTCTTGAAAGATTCTTTTCTTATCCATCAAAAGGAACATTAAAATGAGCTAGGATTATGCAGACCAGTGCAGGGTAGGCAAGCATCATCTTGCTTTCCTTGCATTCTATCATGTGTGCAGTAACATTGTACGCCCAACTGATTTGCTTTTCATTCAGCATAGCCCACATAAGCATTAAATCATAGGTTTTCAAAATAGAGTGATTTCCTCCTCTTGGAATTAAAATTTTGCAGACGACATAATGCAGAAGTCTATCATCTACACTCATTATACTGGTATAGGTAACTCTACATTCAGTTTCATTGGAGGTAACTAAATCTGGTCTAGCCAGTTCTTTGTCATACTCAGTATACCACTCAGATTTGGGACCATTTCCAGCAATGCTAGGTCCATAATAAGGTAGGTTAGCAAGATTGCTGAATTCCTCTAATGACATTTTTATCTTAATTCCCTTAACTTCAGAGCTAATTCCATTAGCATTCATTTCCAAATTCGAGTAAAAGTCTTTGATCAGTAAGGGGTGATAGTCAAACTGAGTTTGCACAAACTCAGTGAGCTTTTGACAGACTCTAATTTCAGGAAAGTTAAACTCATTATCCTCAAAATATTTTACATCCATTACCCAAGGTTCAAGAATTTCTCTATATCTGAAGTTTTGATTAAAGTATTCCTTTTGTTCATCAGAAGAAAAATACCTTTGAAGAAAAACATCATTGTCCATGTATGAAGTTGGAGCAGCACTTTTAGTGATTTCCTTTTCTTTGGAAGATTCCACTTCCTTTCCTTTGTTCTTCTTTTTCTCAGGAGCCTTTGAAGTCTCAACTCCTTTCTTCTTCTCAACCGACTTAGAAGTTTCTATTTCCTTCCTCTTCTTCTGAGCTTTTGAGGGTGAAGATCCAGTATTTTTGGTTCTTGCCATATTAGGGTAGGTTTGGGTACAAGAAGGATTAAGGTTAGCTCTGCTAGGGTTGTGGAATTAGGTGAAGAAAGAGTGGGTTTCATAAGATTTGAAGTTCTGAATTAAGATTTTACATCGGTTCTTATAGCATTCGTGTATAGGGGTGTAGTTTTGAAAATAAGCGTGTCCATCTTGCCACGTCAGTAGACGGAAGTACTAAAACACAAAGTAACCTAGTAGACGAGCTCCATATGCCATGTCATTGGACGGAGCTTCTCATTAAGGACTTAGAAAGTCCAAAGACTTGTGTGGACGAGCGAGCGCTTCTGTCACTTGTGTGGACGAGTACTTCTGTCACTTGTGTGGACGAGCGCTTCTATCACTTGTGTGGACGAGCGCTTTTGTCACTTGTGTGGACGAGCCTTCTATCACTTGTGTGGACGAGCGCTTCTACCACTTCAGTGGACGAGCATAATTAGAATCTTGTGTATTCTTAGTTTATCAGACTAAAAACACAGGGGATCCATTCCTAAACCTCTATACAAATATTGATCACATCCATGTTTAAAACAAATTTCCAGTTTTTACACATGTACATGGGTTAGGTACATAGGTGTTCCTGATCAAATCTATTTCTTCTGAAACTCTCTTCTAATCATTCATAGATATTCCAAATCAAATCATACAAGAATCAGAGCATATTTACACATAGATACAGTCATATAAACAATTTCTTTAGTGATTAGATATAGGATTGATCAATTATGCCCAATTCTCTTCTAATGAAAAAAAGCATTCCTTATTCAAGGGCTTGGTAAAAATATCAGCAAGTTGTTTAGTTGTATCAACATATTCAATCTCAATTTCTCTACTTTGAATAAAATTCTTATGATAGAGATCATGTTCAAAGTTAATTGTTGCATAGCAAGCAAAACAAATCATTTAAGTCTTCATCAATTTTCTTAGATTCAATTTGTGAAACAAAAGCCATATGATTATTCCAAGATTGATCAAATAACTTTAATACAACAATGTAGACATATTATACAATGATATATAAGTCAACACAAAGATTCACAATCATACATTAATAATGATAATTAGAAAACATATTCAATCAATATTATTTCTTTATTGTTACCCATTTTGTGTTTGGTGAAGGCTCTATGTCATGATTCCAATTTTTGCTCTTGACCTTCCACCACACCTACAAAACAGAATTTCATGTGTGTGCTATAGGTACCCAAGTCTGTTTGGGTCCTTTTGAGTTAATTCCATCAATAGTTCCTTTAGGAACCCACATATACTTAGATTTATTGTATGCTGATTTTCTGTATTGACATGTAGAAGCTGTGTGATCTTTTCTAGCACAAAAGTTGCATTTAACAAATGGTGTGTTTGATGTCTTAGGTGCAACAAAAAATTTCTTAAAATATTTCTCACGTGTCTTAGGTTCATAGCCTATTCCAGCCTTATCATAAAAACATTTTTGCTGTCCTAATAAAGCATTCAAGTTATCTCTACCATTTGTGAACTTGGCTAAGTCATTTTTTAGTTTTTCAACTTCTTTAGTCAATGTACAACACTTAGAACAATTAGAGCTAGATGTAATCAAGACCTTATTCCTAGCTTCTAGTTATCTTTCTTTCATTTTCAAGCATGCATAATCATCACATTGTTTAGCAATTATTTTTCTAGATGAGACAAGTTGTTTAGCAATCTTAAGATATTCAGCATGTAACTCATCAAATGCATCTTGCAATTCATCAAAAGTAGGTTGTGAATCAGAATTTACCTCACTCTCTGAATCACTGTTATTGTTGTCCATCAAGCACAAGTTTGCCTCCTCAGATTTGGATTCTTCAGTGGAATCTACATCATTATCATCCCAAGCAATGTAGGCCTTTCTTGGCTTGCTCCACTTTTTGTCCTTTGAGTCAAACGTTTCTGTTTTGTCCTTATTTTGCAGTTTTGGACAGTCAAGCTTCATGTGGCCAATCTTTCCACATTCATAGCATGTGATGTTGTTGGAAGAGTTGTCACCTTTGCTAAAATTTCTCCTTTGAAAAGTGGATGTCTTTCTTTTGAAGTTGACTTTCTTCTTAAGGAACTTCTTGAATTTTCTAACTAGCATTCCCATCTCTTATTCAGATTCTGCCTCTTGTGCTGAATCATTGTCATCACTGTCTTCTACTTCTCTGACTTATGATTTCAGAGTCAATCCCTTTTTCTTTTTGTCGGTTTCTTCATTCTCATTCAGTCCATTCAACTCCAATTCATGCTCTTGAAGTTTTCCAAACAATGTGGCAATGGTCATTGATGAGAGGTCTCTAGATTCTTAGATTATTGCAGTGACTTTAGGCTGCCATTCCCTGCTCAAGCATTTCATTACTTTGTTAATTTGATCCTCATTTGATATAGCTTTTCCAAGAGCAGCTAGTTGGTTGACAATGTGAGTGAATCTCTATTGCATTTCAGTCATAGGTTCTCCTTGTTTCATTCTAAACAGCTCATACTCATGTGTGAGGGTGTTCATTCTTGCTCTTTTGACATCTGTGGTTCCTTCATGTGTTACTTGCAATGTATCCCATATCTCCTTTGCTGATTTGCAATTTGAAACCCTGAAAAACTCATCATGGCTTAGAGCAGATGTTATAATATTCTTAGCACGTGCATTATATTGAGCTCTTTTCTTATCATTCTCATTCCATTCAGTTTTAGGCTTATTTCTTGGAGCACCATTTGCATCTACAGTGGAGGGGACAAATGGTCCATTCTCTACTGCATCCCAAATGTCTACACCCGCTGCCTCAAGAAAGATTACCATTCTTTCCTTCCAATAGATATACTCAGATCCATTGAAGGCAGGAGGGTGTGCAAGGGAAGCCCCTTCATTCAAACAGTCATTGGAAGCCATACTCTTATAGTTGTTAAGCCAAACTTAAGAGTTTAGCTCTGATGCCAATTGTTGTTTTGGCTTCAAAGACTCGGGGGGGGGGGGGGGGACTTTTCAAATCAGAGTTGCCTCAAGATCTTTTACAAAAACAGTGAAGGCCTTTTTATGAAATCTTGAATAGAAGGTGGTGAGGAAAGAAAGATAAATCAGTAATAAGATTCAAGTTCATAGCTATCAATTAAACAATGATTGAATCAAATAGGAAGAAGTTCAGTTCAGGGTCGTACAGGTATTAGATACAGGCCTTAATCAGTCAAGAACTGAAGTTACAATAATCAGTTTCAGTGATCAAGAACAGTCTTAATCAACTTAGTTTTGAACAATTAATAACTCAAGATTGATTGCAGTAATACTCTGGTTTTAATTCATATTAAACAGATCAAGAACTGATGAGGTGAATCAGTTCAGAAAGATAAATCAGTGCTTCTGTCACTTTAGTGGACGAGCGCTTCTGTCACTTGTGTGGACGAGCACTTCTGTCACTTTTGTGGTTGAATCAAACAGAAAGAAGTTCATTTTCAGTGTCAGTGATCAAGAAACATAAATTAAGCTTTTCGAATTTGATCACATATGATGCAAGATTCAATTCAAATATTGATCCTTGAGAATATAATTGAATACACAGTTATTACTACAGTTTACTCAAGGTTCAATACTGATTATGCAGATCAAGAACTGATATCAATTGAAAACTTAGAACATCAAGATCACAGTTATATGTGCAAGATAGAAATTTAAGAGTTTGAGTTTAGAGATATCACACAACCAGATTTATCCTGGTTCAGTCACCACCACTGGGACCTTCATCCAGTCCCCACTCCACCTGTGGGTTTTCACACACTAACATAACAACCTTTAGTTAGATAGCTTGAAAAACCTTTACACCACAGAGCACTCCTTCACCTCGAGATACCATACTCTTATGAAGAGCCTCAATATTCTTCCTTAGGGATACCTCACCCTAATCACACAGAGAGACTCCCTCTCTCTTTACAATCAAATAGAATGAAAAGATTGGTTCCTAAACTCTCAATAGTCAGATATACAAATTGAAGTTCTTATGAGAATTGAAACACTCTTTTTCACAATGAAGCTGAAGCAAGAAGATGAATGATTTTCACAATTGATCTCTCAAATTGATTTCGTGTAATTCTGATATGTTAAAAGTGTTCCTTTGATCCGTCTATATATAGGAAACAAGTTATAGTCGTTGGGATCAATTAAAACAAATTTGGGTCTGATAACAGAATTTGTTTTCTTGATTCTGGTTCTTGAACAGGGGTTGAGTACAGGGTTGTATTAACCAATTTCATACTAATTGTTCTGATAGTTTCTCAAAATCTTGAACTTGGTTAATCCATCAGTGCATCTATGTATTGAATCAAGAATCCATTGATTACATGGCTGTACCTGACAAATAATTTTCTTATTTCCAAAAATCATTTTCATTAAAAAAACTTATTCTTTTTAATGCAGGTTATGAAAATTGATTTTCTTCATGCATCTTTTTAGTTGAGCTATCTTGTGACTAAGAGATTTCTTTCTTTTACAAATCATCTAAGATTTAAATCTAAATTCTCCTTTAAGCTTGATCTTGATGATCCTTTGATCTTTGACTTTGCTCTTTTGATTTCTACATGCAGCTCATTGATTCCTTCAAGTTCTTCCTTGAATATTTTCCTTGAATTTGCTTAATGGACTTGTTGATCACTACTTGATACCTATCTTTGCAATTTGACACTAAAACACTTGCACACATATTAAATTGTATTTCTCATATATCAAAATCTCTAAGTCATTGAGTCTTACACTACTTGGAGCAACACAAATTGGTACTTGGGTTATCATTTATCAATTTACATCAAGTATTTACTTAATATAAGAAAAAAGTCAAAATGATACAAATGAAAAAGATAAATTATATAATAGACAAACCTGAAGAAGAAATATAAAAAGCCCGTGGAAACTAAAACCGAATTTTTGTAAAAAAAGATGAGGGAATAAAAATGTGCGGTTGTAAAAAAAAGTGGGACTAAAAATGTGTGGTGTATGGATCACTTTTGACACATTTTAAAAAACGGGAGACTAAAAAATTACGTTTTCCAAAGGGGAGACGAAAACCGAATTTTTATTAAAAAAAATGAGGGACTAAAAACACATTTAATCCTAGTAATTATATCTAAATTGACTATTTATCATAAAAATATTGGTTTATAAAATAATTTATTCCAACATGTGTGGTTATGATCAGTTTCGTTAATAGATTTTAGATGAAGATCTCGTATCATATTTTATATTATCGTTCAATCTCCACCGAAAACAAATGCTCTCATAAAATACTAATGGAAAGATAGGCATCGTCGTACATGTTTGTCCACATTTTTTCTGTTGTGATATTTCTTTTGAATATTTTATTTACTATTTTGTACTCCCTAGAGTAAAACTAGTAAAACATGTATGTTTGATTGTTATTTTTGTGGTTTCATATCAGTTAATATCAGTTTATTTATAAATTTGTCCCTATGAAAATTTGAAAATATGTAGAAATATATTAAAACGAATGATAAATATGGAAAAATATAGTTAGACACCAAATGGGACTTTCACCTTTATTAGAAGAACTTATTTATTTTACAAAACACGCACTATAAAAAAGAACCAAAACAAAAATGTCAAGGAGGAATGTCTAGCTCATTTTACTAATCTCTAATATTACTCATTTTACTAATCTCTAATATTACGAAATAATTGAGTTTTCAAAATACTCAGCGTGATTTTAAATGTCAAATCACGTTCACGTGCTTCATGTCATCTTAATTCCTAAGTAATCTAATGTCACTTTTTAAAACCTTTTACGTTTTCTTTTACAATTAAACATAAATAATAATATTATAAAAAACATAAATAATAACGCTTCTTAAATTAATATTCTTTTTTGCATAAAAAATGAATATCACTTGACGTAACATGATACATTAATATTATTTGATTTAAAATATTTATTAAAAATATTCTTTAATTTAAATTTCCTAATATTATTGTAAACTATTTAATTTATAGTCACATACCGTGTCGACACAATTTTAAGTTTTCAACACAGTACATAAGAATGAAGAAAAACTGTATATCCAATTCCAAATAAACCATGTACTTGTACCCGTATCCTAATAACTATGGTACCCATCCAAAGTAAAAGAACCATAAATTATTAGACTAAACCCCCAATTTGGTCCCTGAGAAAAACACTCGGGTCTGAAATAGTCCATAACCAAAAAAAACTATCCGTTTAGTCCTTAAGAATGTATTTCCGGGACAGATTAGTCCTTCTGTCACAAATTAGTCCCTAACAATTTTTAAGTGATACCAGTAAAGTCCCTAAGAAATATGACCGTGAGCCAAATTAGTCCCTATTAACATGCACTAAACATGATAGAAACACTACAAAATATGACAGAAGGACTAATCTGTCCCGGAAATACATTCTTAAGGACTAAACGGATAGTTTTTTTTGGTTAGGGACTATTTCAGACCCGAGTGTTTTTCTCAGGGACCAAATTGGGGGTTTAGTCAAATTATTAAATCCAATGTTTCCTTTTATTCGGGATTAATTCTATCAGAATGTAACATATTAGAGGCCCAATTTAGTTATGGGCCTGTAGAGATGGCAACTCTATAGCCCACAGTCTAGCTAAAATTGCTTTAGACCACCCAAATCAATATTGGATTGAGGAAGATCCCCTTATGGTTTCAAAACGTATCTCTATGGATATTAATCTCCTCATTTAGTAACAGGGTTAAATATGTTTTTGACCCATATAAAATGAGTAGATTTTGATCCTATAAATTTTTTCTTTGATTTTGATCCCTATAAAATCTGAAATAATTATTTTTGATCCCTACTGTCATGTGACATCTATTAAGTACTTATGTGTCTAATAAAAGGTCATATAATCACCTCAAGTGACACACAATAACCCCTATTATGTCATGTTAACATGATTCCCCTAAATTTTTCTTCGAATCCTAAAATGAATTATATTCATATTTCCTTAAATAAATGCTAGGGACTAAAAACAATGATATCAAATTTTAGAGGGATTAAAACCAAAGAAAAATAATTTATAAGGATCAAAACCAAATTTTGCTCATTTTATAGGGTCCAAAATTAGTAATTCTATATTTTTGAGGGATGAAAACCAAAGAAAATATTTTACAGGGACCAAAACAAAAATCCTTTCATTTTCTAGGTACTAAAAACATATCTAACCCGTTAATAATATTTCTTTACCAGTCAAATAAAAATAAAAAGAAAAAGAAAGAAAACATGTGTTTACCAACAACAACAAAAAAAGTACCATATGTGCCATTGTTTCAAAAAAAGTTAACACTGAAGTACATAAACCTTGCACGAATATCTCTTTTAAAAACAATGAATATGTGCAATTTCTGAAGGAAGGGTAGAGCTATAAGAGTTACAGCAAATAAAGAATACTAGTTGATGAATGATGAAGCACAAACTATATATTTCAACAAGTATACCAAACAGACCTACAAATTCCAGCAATAACAAATCATAGCAACCTAAATATATAACCACACTCTCCAAACATATGGAAAATAGGAGAAAGGGTTTCTACACATATTCAGACTACAAGTTTAGGGGAGGAAAATAAATTAAGCACCAAAAAAAGGCATGAAACCCGCTTTTTCATCAGACAATCTCAAACACCAATAAAATTTTTAACTGAATAAATTAACCCTCATCAGAAACAAACTTCCTACTGATGCTTGCACTCTGGAGGTCGCTCGCCTTGCTGACCATCACCAAGCTGTGCTCTTCCACTCTTCTGAAGTTTTAGGGCCAACATGTAAATCAGGCATGTAAATTTCAGGGCCAGGGAAAAAAAAGGACAATAATGACAACACCAATGTAATTAAGCCAACAAATTTAAAAAAGAAAAAACAAAATGTATCTATAGTCAGATCTTATGTGTCTGTATCAATGAACTATATTATTTCACTTGAATTAAAAAAAAATCAAAATATCTTACTATGTACTTGTTGGGAAAAAACCAGAGATAACAATCTCTAATGAAGCAAATATTTTTCCCTTCACCTGTGCAAATAAATAGGCACAATAAAAATATTCTTCCACGGGATAATATCAATGGCAGAAAAATAGACAGCAATGACACCACAATTTTTAACGTGGAAAACTCCCCAGTGTAGGGATAAAAACCACGGGACCAAGTCCAGCAAAAACTTCCACTATAAATAATAATGGGTACACCAAGTCTTCCTAGAAATACTAGGGAACACCAAATCAGCAATACATCACCCAAAAGGTGGATACAAGCAAGCAACAAGAGAGAAACCCCACAACAATTGGTATAACAACTCAGCTCAAAGAGAAGGCAAACCAACAATATAATGATATCAAAATATTGCTCTCAACACCAGGAACAACATACTAAAATTTCATAAAGAATGGAGATAGTTTACTCATCTGATGAAGAGCACAAAGTTCCTCCCTATTCTTCTTCTCCTCCCTGCCGCCGTTTTTCTCTCCTCTGTTTCTCGTTTTTTTATGTTTCTTTCATCAGGCACCTCACTCCACTAAAACCCTTTCTTTCTTTCTTTCTTTCTTATTTGGACCTTTAGTTCCCCCTTTTTTTTTTCTTAATACCACATGGGCTTGGCCCACTAACAACCTTTTATTATTACTTTTTTTTCTTTTAAAGTTGAAGTGGGACCCACTTGGGAGTGACCCACCCAACAAATCTCCCCCTCACGACTCAAGTGGGAAGATACTGCTCGACCAAGCCCGCCTTCTTTCTACAACAAATCAACTTTGTCATAGGCAAGGTCTTTGTCATCATATCTGAACCATTTTCATCAGTATGGATCTTTTCAAGTGAAAATGTCTTCATCTCTAGCGCATCTCGTATCCAATGATAGCGCACCTCAATGTGCTTTGACCTGGAATGAAAAGTTGGATTCTTGCTGAGATGGATAGCACTCTGACTGTCACAAAATAACACAAACTTCTCTTGCTTAAGGCCCAACTCTTGTAGGAATTTCTGCATCCACAAAAGTTCTTTAGAAGCTTCAGTAATGGTAATATACTCAGCCTCAGTGGTAGACAAAGCAACACATTTTTGTAATCTTGATTGCCAAGACATCGCTCCCCCTGCAAAAGTCATCAAATATCCAGAAGTTGATTTTCTAGAATCAACATCACCGGCCATATCTGAATCTGTGTAGCCATCTAACACAGGTTGACCACCCCCAAAGCATAAACATACTCTGGAAGTGCCTCTGAGATACCTGAAAATCCACTTCACTCGCTTGCGCTGGTCTCTACCAGGATTAGAGAGAAAACGACTAACAACACCAACAGCATGGGCAATATCCGGCCTTGTGCATACCATAGCATACATCAAACTACCAACCGCGGATGCATAAGGAACCTTCTTCATCTCTTCTTTGTCTTTCTCACTTGTAGGGCATTGTTGAGAGCTCAACTTGAAATGACTTGCAAGTGGAGTACTAACAGGTTTGGAATTGCTCATGTTAAACCTCTCTAATACCTTCTCAATATACTTATGTTGAGACAACCACAATTTACCATTCTTCCTATCACGAGTAATTCTCATGCCAAGGATTTGCTTTGCAGGACCCAAATCCTTCATAGCAAAGACCTTGCTCAAATCTTTCTTCAGACAATCAATCTTCTTTGTGTCATGACCAACAATCAACATGTCATCCACATATAGCAAGAGGATAATAAAATCATCATCAAGGAATTTCTTCACAAACACACAATGATCTGAAGTGGTTTTACTATAACCATGTTTCTCCATGAAAGAATCAAATTTCTTATACCATTGCCTTGGTGCTTGCTTGAGTCCATACAGACTTTTCTTCAACTTGCACACAAGCTGTTCTTTTCCTTTGACCTTGAAGCCTTCATGTTGCTCCATATAAATTTCCTCCTCCAAATCACCATGAAGGAATGCTGTCTTCACATCAAGTTGTTCAACCTCTAGGTTCAAGCTAGCTGCTAATCCAAGCACAACTCGAATAGAGGACATCTTCACCACAGGTGAGAAAATTTCTTCAAAGTCAATACCTTTCCTCTGTTTGAAGCCTTTCACAACCAATCTTGCTTTGTACCTTGGTTGGGAGCTATTCTCTTCTGATTTCAGCTTGAACACCCACTTGTTCTTGAGTGCTTTCCTACCCTTAGGCAACTTCACCAATTCAAATGTGTGATTCTCATGCAAGGAATTCATTTCTTCTTGCATGGCCTTCAACCACTCTTCCTTGTGCACATTTACAATAGCCTCTTCATAACTTTCTGGCTCTCCACCATCAGTGATCATCGCATACTCATGTGGAGTGTATCTTTGGGAAGCATGACACTCTCTAGTAGATCTTCTCAACTGAGGCTCAACTGGTGGCTCAAATGGAACCTCTTCAACTGGTTCATCATGGTGAGGTGTAGGGTCGTCATTTGCATTCCCATCATCTACCTGTATATCTCCCCCTTCAACAAAAGTTCCAGTAGGAGGTTTAGGCACAACATCAATATAACTTCTAGCAACCAGTTTCTGTTTCTCAGCTTTCTCAAAATCTTCAATGGTTTGGTCTTCAAGAAATATCACATCCCGACTTTTGATAATTTTCCTGTTAGCTGGATCCCAGAGTCTATAACCAAACTCTTCATGACCATAACCCAAGAAGACACATTGTTTGGATTTTCCATCGAGCTTGGATCTCTCATCTCTTGGAATGTGAACAAAAGTCCTGCAGCCAAACACTCTCAAATGACTATAAGAGACATATTTCCCTGTCCATACTCTGTTTGGAACATCACCATCTAGTGGCACAGAAGGAGAAAGGTTGATCAAATCCACTGCAGTTATCATTGCTTCACCCCAAAAGGATTTGGGTAATTTTGCATGAGAGAGCATACACCTGATTCTGTCATTAATGGTACGGTTCATTCTCTCTACAACCCCATTATGTCGAGGCGTCTTTGGAACTGTCTTCTCAAGCCTGATTCCATGTTCTTTGCAATATTCTTCAAACGGACCCCTGTATTCACCACCATTATCTGCTCGGACACATTTCAACTTGCTTCCTTTTTCTCTTTCAACACTTGCATGAAAGTGCTTGAAGACACCAAGTACCTGGTCTTTAGATTTCAAAGCAAAAGCCCACACTTTTCTAGAGTGATCATCAATAAAAGTAACAAAGTATGAAGCACCACCAAGAGACTTACAATCCATAGTGCAAACATCAGTATGAACTAAATCAAGAACATTTGGCCTCATATGAGGACCAGAACTACGAAATGAAATTCTATGTTGTTTTCCAACAAAACAATGAGAGCAAGTATTTAAAGGTGTACCTTTCATAGGAAGAGAATTTTTCCTGGCAAGGATGTTGAGTCCTTTCTCACTCAAGTGACCAAGGCGCATATGCCACAAATCAGAAGAAGCATCTTCAACTGCACTCACTTCCTCCTTGCTTAACTTTCCAGGCATCCTGTAGAGAGTAGCGAGGCTTTCTTCTTTTGCCACCACTAGTGACCCTTTGGTGAGCTTGCATACGCCACCACCAAAGTAAGTATGATAACCCTCAATGTCCAAGGCTTTAACAGAAATCAAGTTGAGACGGATATCTGGAACATGTCTGACATTCTTCAATTGCAGCTTGCACCCAATGCTGGTTTCAATCAAAACATCTCCCATACCAACAATTTTACATACCCCTTCATTTCCCATTTTAACTGTGCCAAAATCACCAGCAGTATAAGATGAGAAGAAATCATGCCAAGGAGTGACATGGTATGAGGCTCCAGAATCAACAATCCAACTGGAGTCATGGCATGCTAGATTTATAGAATTATCATCACAGACAATGTAAACATCACTATCAGATGCAACTGCAGTTGTGTCTTTATCATTTTTCTTCTCTTTGTCTTCATCTCTTTCTATTGACTTCTCTCTCTTTAGGAACCTGCATTGTCTTTTGATGTGTCCCACCTTGCCACAATGATAACATTTCACTTCTTTTCTAGTCTTGGGCTTGCTTCTTGACTGGCTACGACTGTCAGATTTTTCATGCTTATGGAAATGTCTGGTTTGACTTCTCCCCCGTGACTCTGCAACTAGTGCTTCTGACTGAGTGGAGGTACCATTCAAACCACGCTCCTTTCTTCTAGCTTCTTCATTCAACATGCTCTCTTTACCATTGACATTGTCAACTTCCCATTAGGAGCTGAGGTTGGTCAATGTCACAACCAGAACTTCCCAAGTGTCGGGCAAGGAACTAAGCAACAACAAGGTTTGCAACTCATCATCTAATTTAATATCTGTTCTTTGTCAAACTGATTCACGATGTCTCAAAAAAATACTCATATGCTCTGCCATTGAATCCCCTTCTTTGTATTTCATATTCACCAGCTTCCGGATCAGAAATGCTTTATTTTGCACATTCTTCCGCTCATACAGCTCGGCCAGCTTCTTCCACATTTTCTGGGCATCTGTTTGTGTCTACATGAGGATATACACTCAAATCCAGCCACTGCCTAATCAAAGCAACTGCCTTTCTATTCATCTTCTTCCAATCACTTTCATTTTTATCCTTGGGTCGAGCAGTGTCCCCCTTAATGTGGGTCATGAGGGGGAGAATACTAGATGAATGGATGGACTCGCACTTGAGGGGGAGATTGTTGGAGTATCAAGTGTGAGTAAGAAGTCCCACATTGGATGGAAATGGATATGTTGAGCAACATATAAGTGAGGGGACCCATACACTCATTGCCTTAAGGTTTTGGGTGAAAGATGTGGTGTCCAAATCACTTGTATGGTTTGGTCTTAGCCCAAAGTGGAGATCTCCCCGGTATTTTAGCCCCCCTCATGACCCAACAATACTGATGACTGCAGCCAACATTCTAAAGAAATTGGCACGACAGGAGAGGAAAGAAACAAAAAATCTTTTCAGATTCAGACCTCAAATTGAAAACAAACCCATTTTGAGCACTAAAAAGCAATTAGCATATCTTACCTTCTTTTTACTCTTGCTTTCTTCCTCATCTTATTCGTTGTCATCATCATTCTCTTCATCGTCATCCTCCTCTTCAACATCCTCATTTATCAATTTACATCAAGTAGTTACTTAATATAAGAAAAAAGTCAAAATGATACAAATGAAAAAGATAAATTATATAATAGACAAACATGAAGAAGAAATATAAAAATCCCGTGTAAACTAAAATTACAAGTGAAAAATTCAAGAGGCAATATACCTGGATCTCTTCGAGAAGCTTAACACGCTTTCTTACATTAGGAGATAGAGATTCTAGAAAATCGGAGTGCTGCCCAGCCAGACTCTGTATCTTGCTCTACACACAAAGTAAACGCAAAATTCAACCAAACACCCAATTTAACATATGAAAATTGATATTCAAGCAATGAATCCATTTCTTACAAGTTCTTGGGGAAAAAAACAACAACAACAACAACAACAATAATAATAATAATGATGATGATGATGATGATGATGATGATGATGATGATGATGATGATGATGATGAAGCTTCAATAAATCGAAATTAAAGAGTAAACAGGAGCGGTACAGACCTTGAGAGTATTGACAAAGTCTGCTTTGTCTTCCTCATTGAGAGCTTCACGGAGAAATCGTAACCCAGCAGAAAATCGAATAAATCGAGTAACAAAATCAAAAAATAAAGAATAAAAATAAAAAGGGAATGAGAAGTAGGACATGGTACGGCACGAGCAAAGAGATCCAAGAGGTTGAGGGTATCCTTGTCGTTGCCCATTGCGACGGAGATGAGAGGAAGAAGAAGCTAAAACCCTAGAATTGAGCTGGAAGGGAGAGAATCAACAGAGTAAAGAAAGAGAGATGGGGTTTGTTTGTACTTTGTTCCTCAGTTCCTCTCCCTCCTCCTTTTTCTAAATCACTTACCACCATCTCCTCTCTATATTATAACTATTTATATTTATTATTGCCTAGGGCTTTATTTCCTTTTTCTCTTCTCTTTTCATATTTTTTTATAGTTGATTTGATGCTGAATTGTAAATCAAAATTCAAAAGTATTACTGCCCCCAACCAACTTAGCTTGCTTCCATACGGGTTTTTGTGCCCCATAAAACCTAACCAATATTTATTTATTTGTAATATAAGATGCAAACTCTTTTTTTTCAACAACAAATTGGGACAATAAAATGTGAAATCATATGAGAAGTAATATATATATATATATATAGAGAGAGGATGTATCTAGTGATAGAGATGGATATACTAGGGTCCGCGGTGTTGGGAATTTGCGTATAAAACAAAAGAAACGCAGCGGAAAAATTCCCATCGAAGGATCCTTGTGAATGGTCATGATTCATGATTCGAAAGTTTACCTCTTGAAGCGATGGCTGTTTGTTGAAATTCGTCTATCATGAACACCGCACGAACGGTGTCTCTAGAGGTAACCACACGAGCGGATTCCGTGAGTGTCCAACGTCACGAACCGAAGCGTCTCTGTCTCACAGTGCTAGCTTCAAAACCGAGACTTTGTTGTTCACACTTACTCTCTTTTGTGCGGCTAGGTTATCAACCGTCTGGGCACAACAACTTAAGTGGTCTACTTATAGTAGCACCTCCTTAAGTGAGTTAGTGAGCAGCATTTGACCTAAGCCCATCTACTATGCGCTAGGCCCAATTGGAAAGTCCAACTTTCTTTTAATGCTTCTTTTAATCCGCTCTTTTGTGTGTGACCCTATAGGTTCCCAATACGTTAGCAGTAATATTAAATCCCATTTAATATTACAAACAGTGAGTGGTATCTAGCAATACATCACTGCTACCTAAGTAGTGAGAAAGTCAGTGATTTGACGAAACCTTTCTGTGACAAATATTCATGTGCATTATTATCCCTTTGTCCATATATCTATATTGAACACAAGGCATAGAATGTGTCACCCTTTTATGGTTCAATATCATGTTCCCTGATACCCGAGTAGACTTAACAACAAATGAGGTCAATATCTCATATTGACTCATTTCAAAGACTGATCATGCATTTTACAGTCTCACTCTATCAGGGGGCCCACAGATATTACTCCTGTTATGTAGGAGGGACAAATTCCATCTAGGTCACTCACATCCCTCTGCATGGCTCGTGGTATGCCCAATGATCGTCTTTATAATCATCCTATTACAGATGACGTTTGACGATATTAAAGCACACGACTCCTCATGTAGGGATCGTAGTGATTTCAAGTCGAAGGATTACATACACCATTGTCACTATGAGAACTACTTATGACACTCACATAACGCTCCATGTAGTGTTCTCATGGTGGGTCAATCCAAAGACATCATTACCATAATGCGTACCTATGTGGCAACTCGATATCTCATATCTATGACCCGTGAGATGTGGTCATCAGTCTGCACACATAATAGTCTCAATTGTATTATTATTGTCCTTATTAATAAAATACTTGACTACGGATATTTAAGAATAGGATTTCATTGTTCAATAGTGTCTCACGATCAAGTCATATACTTGATATTCTATTGAACAGAAATTTCTATTCTAAGGACTTTATTATGTTTAAACAAGTAACACAATAAACTGGAATGCCTCATATCATATATATATATATATATATGAAATGGCAAGATACAAATGTAAGTCTAAAGAAATACATTGGCCTCTAGGGCTTACACCAACAATCTCCCACTAGCACTAGAGCCAATCAGGCATCAATCTAATGCCCATCGATCTAGTGTGACCTTCATGCTTCGCTGAGCAAGAGGTTTCGTAAGTGGGTCAAAGAACGTTATCAAGTGTTGGTACTCTGCATATCTTCACATCTCCTCGATCGCTAATCTCTCGAATGAGATGGAAGCGCCTCAGTATATGTTTGGATCGCTGATGAGATCTAGGTTCCTTAGCTTGTGCAATGGCCCAATTGTTATCACAATAGAGATCAATGGGGTCCACAATACCAGGAACCGTACCAAGCTCGCGAATGAACTTCCTGATCCAAACAGCCTCCTTTGCTGCATTGGAGGCAGCAATATACTCAGCCTCTGTAGTAGAATCGCAATCAATCTTTTCTCGCTTGAACTTTTCCACTCACAACGCCATTCGTGCAGAAACACATAACCAGTTGCGATCTGGAATCATCCTTATCGGCCTGGAAGCTAGCATCGGTGTAACCTATTACAGCAAGCTCTTCCTCGCCTCCATACACCAAGAACGAATCCTTAGTTCTTCTCAAGTACTTAAGGATGTTCTTGACAAGCAGACTGACTTTCACCGGGATCGATCGTACTCGCTCGTTATGCTTAAAGCATACGATACATCTGGTCGAGTACATAACATGGCATACATGATAGATCCAATTGCAGATGCATATGGAATCTTACTCATGCGATCCCTTTCTTCTTGAGTGGAAGGGGATTGTACCTTTGATAGGCATATACCATGTGATATAGGCAAGAGTCCTTTCTTGGATTCATGCATGTTAAAGCGTCTCAACACTTTGTCTATGTATGTACTCTGACTTAGGCCAAGCAATTTCAGCGATCTATCCCTATAGATCCTGATTCCCAATACATAGGTAGCCTCACCCAAATCTTTCATAGAGAAGCAATTCCCTAACCATGTCTTTACATTTTGTAGTGTAGGGATGTCATTTCCAATGAGTAATATGTCATCTACATATAACACCAGAAAAACAACAATGCTCCCACTAACCTTCTTGTAGACACAAGGTTCATCTTCATTTTTGATGAATCCGTATTGTCTTACAGCATCATCAAAAAGAAGGTTCCAACTTCTGGAAGCTTGCTTCAATCCATAGATTGACCGCTGCAATTTACATACCTTTCGGGCATCCTCTGAAATGTCAAAGCCTTCAGGTTGTGTCATGTACACATCCTCAAGAAGCTTTCCATTAAGGAAGGTAGTTTTGACATCCATCTGCCATATCTCATAATCATGGTATGCAGCGATAGCAAGTAAGATCCGGACAGATTTAAGCATCGCAACAGGTGAAAAGGTCTCATCATAGTCGACACCATGAATTTGCTTGAAACCCTTAGCGACCAATCGCGCCTTAAAGGTGTGTACCTTACCATCCATGTCAGTTTTCTTTTTGAAAACCCACTTGCACCCTATAGGTTTTACCCCTTCAGGTGGCTCTACCAAGGTCCATACCTGGTTGGTGTACATGGAATCCATCTCAGATTTCATGGCCTCAAGCCACTTCTCAGATTCTGGGCCAGTAATGGCCTCCTGGTAGGTCACAGGCTCATCTTGATCCATGAGCAATAAATCACCTTGTGGAGTCATGAGAAATCCATATCTCTCAGGCTGGTGACGTATCCTGTTAGACCTACGCTGGTCTTGTGCTACTGGAGCGGGTTATTCCTCCATAGCATTATGTGAAGGTTGCTCCTGTTCCACCAATGGTAGGTCACTACTCTGTGATTCTTGAATTTCTTCAAGTTCTATCTTCCTCCCACTGGTTCCTATGGAGATAAACTCCTTTTCTAGGAATACACCAGTCCGTGCGACAAACACTTTGCCTTCGGAAGGATTATAGAAATAGTATCCCTTGGTTTCTTTGGGATACCCCACAAAGAAGCATTTATCAGATTTGGGATCAAGCTTATTAGAAACTTGACGTTTTACATATGCTTCACAACCCCAAATCTTCATAAAAGACATGCTGGGTCGTCTACCAGTCCATATCTCACACGGTGTCTTTTCTACCGTTTTGGATGGAACACGGTTAAGTGTAAAAGCTGCTGTCAATAGAGCATATCCCCAAAAGGAGTTTGGAAGGTTTGCATGACTCATCATAGACCGAACCATGTCCAACAAGGTTCGATTTCTCCTCTCAGAAATACCATTCCATTGTGGTGTTCCAGGTGGAGTGAGTTGAGATAAAATCCCACACTCTCTCAGATGATCATCAAACTCTAGGCTCAAATATTCACCACCTCGATCTGATCGAAGAGCTTTAATATTTTTACCAAGTTGGTTTTGTACCTCATTTTTGAATTCCTTGAACTTTTCAAAGGATTCCGATTTATGTTTCATAAGATACACAAATCCATATCTACTGAAATCATCAGTAAATGTGATGAAGTACTGAAAACCACCTCTAGCTAATGTGTTTATGGGTCCGCATACATCGCTATGTATAAGACCCAAAAGATCGTTGGCTCTTTCACCTTTGCCGGTGAATGGAGCTTTAGTCATCTTTCCCAATAAACAAGACTCACATATCTCATATGATTCATAATCAAATGAGTCCAAGAGTCCATCTTTATGGAGCTTCGAAATGCGCTTCTCATTTATATGGCCTAAACGATAATGCCAAAGATAAGACGGGTTCAACTCATTTGGTTTGGACCTCTTAGTATTTATGTTATAGATGGGCATTTCAAGATCAAGGACATAAAGCCCATTACTCATGTGTGCACTAGCATAGAAAATATCATCCAAATAAATAGAACAACTTTTGTTCTTTATTATAAAAGAAAAACCACTCTTGTCCAAACAAGAAACGGAGATGATATTCCTGCTAATTGCAGGCACAAAATAACAGTTCTCTAATTGAATAGTAAGCCCAGTGGGCAAAGTCAATACATAAGTCCCTACGGCTAAAGCAGCAACCTTTGCTCCATTTCCAACTCGTAGGTCGACTTCGCCCTTTGCCAATGGTCTACTCCTGTTTAGATCCTGCACATTTGTACAAATGTGAGAACCACATCCGGTATCTAATACCCATGATGCAGTAGATAAATTGACTTCTATAACAAACATACCTGAAGTGGAAGTCTCACTTCCCTTCTTCTTCTTGCTTTCTTCCAGGTATTTTGGGCAGTTCCTCTTGCTTGCTTGCTCTTGGTAGAGCAGCTTGAGGTGCACGATCATATCGTACGCCTCCATGGTCTCATGTTGCTTTTGCAGCTCAGAGGTCATGGCAGCAAGCATAAGACAGCCCACGTCTAAGGCGTCATCCTGATGCTTCTTATAAGCATCCCCGTCAGCCCTAGGAGCACTTGAAGCCGGTGGCTTCTCGTGGGATAGGCTCCTCAAGAACATACAGTTTTTTCTCATGTTTGAGGACAATCCTCAAGTTTCTGTACCAGTCCGAGAAAATTGCGTTTCGGATAGTTTGTCCTTCTCAAGGACGGATCGCAATGACAGGTTACTTGATGTGTTTGATGCCATGGTAATCTACAGAGATAAATATGCAAAGTATAAGTATCATGCCATGAAGTTATTTAATAAGGTCTTTAATTAAATACGCCTCCCACTATTTTACTCAAAACAATGACCCTCATCATTGATTCGGAAAATCCCGTTGGAAGATTTTCTAGTGGGCCAAGATCCATATTTCACCTAGCTTTAAGTCAGCTTTGGCTGATCACCCAAAATTTGGTTATTTAGGTAGGAAACACTTTCCGATTGCATCTCATGCAACTCTTGGATAGTTGGGTGAATAACTCTTATTCAAATCCATCACATGGACTAAAGCCCAACTTATAAGCCTCTAAGCCTTTCAATCCTATTGAAGTTGGCTTAGTTAAGTCAGACCCAATGGATAGCAATTGAACATTACATTTGTCCCATCGCGTCTTACTAGTATAGATAAAGGTACCCCGCTTTGGCGGACCCACACTTAATCGATATTAGTCTTGACGAGTGCCATGCATCGGAAGGCCTTTAAATGTGACTTAATATTTCCTTTTGAGGGATTTGAATAAATTTGATCTCATCATTTGTTAAACTCTTTAACTTACTATTTTCATACATGCATCTCATACATATATTAGTTAAACATCTTTTAACATACTATATACATACATGCATCTCATACATATATAAGGTAAATAAATGTGATATGGTTATGGCCCCTAACGCATTGATTCTCCCAAGCCAATGAGAGAATCTAAACTAAAACCTAGGAGCGTCCAAGCTTCTCCAAGCAAGATCTCCCACGTGATAGCGTCTTCTTGTCTCCATCATTACATTACATAAACAGAAACCTCATTTTACATATGAGGGGAGTGAGATGAGAAAAGAAGATACATATGGAATATAAGAGAAAGGCACGGCACGCAGGCCGTATTTCAAAATATAAACCAAAAGATTAAAGGACTAAGGTCATAACCATTCACCATACATCAACAAACAAATAGTAACAACCAATAATAATACACAATTATTATTATTATTAATTTCATAAATCACATTTATTATAATAAATCACATTTATTATAATTGACGTTACTATAAATCACATTTATTGCATTTGTTGTTACCACAAATCATATTTATTTTAATTGATATAAATCACATTTCAAAATCTGAATTTTGAAAACGTAACATATATATAATAAATCACATTTATTATAATTGATGTTACTATAAATCACATTTATTGTGATTGATATAAATCACATTTCAAAATCTGAATTTTGAAAACGTAACATATATATAATAAATCACATTTATTATAATCGATGTTACTATAAATCACATTTATTGTGATTGATATAAATCACATTTCAAAATCTGAATTTTGAAAACGTAACATATATAATAAATCACATTTATTATAATCGATGTTACTATAAATCACATTTATTATGATTGATATAATTATTAAATGGTGACATAAAATTTCAAAATTTGAATTTCGAAATTACACACTACGCAGAGGTAGCACGGGGTCCCGCTGGAAATTCCGAAATTCCGAAGTGTGCCTCGCTTCCTTGGTGGCTAGGGCGTCAACCTTTCAACCCTAAAACCGCAAGGCCCGTGAACACTTCACGTTGCAAGGAACGACGGCTACGGTTTCAACACTTGGAACCTCAGCCGCAACAACATGAACTTTTCATGTCTGAAACCCCTTAACGCCGCCAACACAGAACTGAAAACAATCATGTTTAACATCAACATTTGATGCCATCGCAGAACATAATAAGGATTCAGAACCAATGTACATATCGCATATATACACAAACATGCAATAGACATATATATCATATACATACGAAAATCACAGAAACAAGGTTTCGCAAACCAGATGCAAACGATTTTCAAAAACAATTTTCAGAAAACGATTCACATTACAAACATGTTATCATACATAACAGATAAACCACGTAATAGAATCATGGTTTCGCAAGCGTCTCTGATACCACTGTTGGGAATTTACGTATAAAACAAAAGAAACGCAGCGGAAAAATTCCCATCGAAGGATCCTTGCGAATGGTCATGATTCATGATTCGAAAGTTTACCTCTTGAAGCGATGGCTGTTTGTTGAAATTCGTCTATCACAAACACCGCACGAACGGTGTCTCTAGAGGTATCCACACGAGCGGATTCCGTGAGCGTCCAACGTCACGAACCGAAGCGTCTCTGTCTCACAGTGCTAGCTTCAAAACCGAGACTTTGTTGTTCACACTTACTCTCTTTTGTGCGGCTAGGTTATCAACCGTCTGGGCACAACAACTTAAGTGGTCTACTTATAGTAGCACCTCCTTAAGTGAGTTAGTGAGCAGCATTTGACCTAAGCCCATCTACTATGCGCTAGGCCCAATTGGAAAGTCCAACTTTCTTTTAATGCTTCTTTTAATCCGCTCTTTTGTGTGTGACCCTATAGGTTCCCAATACGTTAGAAGTAATATTAAATCCCATTTAATATTACAAACAGTGAGCGGTATCTAGCAATACATCACTGCTACCTAAGTAGTGAGAAAGTCAGTGATTTGACGAAACCTTTCGTGACAAATATTCATGTGCATTATGATCCCTTTGTCCATATATCTATATTGAACACAAGGCATAGAATGTGTCACCCTTGTATGGTTCAATATCATGTTCCCTGATACCCGAGTAGACTTAACAACAAATGAGGTCAATATCTCATATTGACTCATTTCAAAGACGGCCATGCATTTTACTGGTCTCACTCTATCAGGGGGCCCACAGATATTACTCCTGTTATGTAGGAGGGACAAATTCCATCTAGGTCACTCACATCCCTCTGCATGGCTCGTGGTATGCCCAATGACCGTCTTTATAATCATCCTATTACAGATGACGTTTGACGATATTAAAGCACACGACTCCTCATGTAGGGATCGTAGTGATTTCAGGTCGAAGGATTACATACACCATTGTCACTATGAGAACTACTTATGACACTCACATAACGCTCCATGTAGTGTTCTCATGGTGGGTCAATCCAGTACATCATTACCTTAATGCGTACCTATGTGGCAACTCGATATCTCATATCTATGACCCGTGAGATGTGGTCATCAGTCTGCACACATAATAGTCTCAATTGTATTATTATTGTCCTTATTAATAAAATACTTGACTATGGATATTTAAGAATAGGATTTCATTGTTCAATAGTGTCTCACGATCAAGTCATATACTTGATATTCTATTGAACAGAAATTTCTATTCTAAGGACTTTATTATGTTTAAACAAGTAACACAATAAACTGGAATGCCTCATATCATATATATATATATGAAATGGCAAGATACAAATGTAAGTCTAAAGAAATACATTGGCCTCTAGGGCTTACACCAACACGCGGACAGTCTCTTTAACCCGCAGTTCGTGCGGATTTGGACTAGGTAAAATGCGAGTCCATTTAAACACAGGCTTTTTGGGTCCGGTCCGTACCCGTCCGCGGACTTTTACACTTTTAATAAAACAAAATTTTTAATTATGTTGGGCCAAAAAAAAGGACCAGACAGCCCAACTGCCCAAGTCTTCACTGCTCTACTCTACTGTAGGATTATCCCTAACCCTAAAAACGCCTCACCCTCAGCCTCATCCAAACGTCATTCACCTCACCCTCACCCTTAGGTTGCAGTTGCAGGCTCTCAGGCTCAGCGCCATTCAAGAATCGCAGGTCGCAACGCTCAGGTGCTAACTCAAGTCGCGGATTTGAATCGCAGGTCGCAGGCTCAGGTGCTAACTTAGTTTTGTTCGAATGGTTTGCTTATTTATGCATTAATCTTGACTTGTCATTAACATGTAAAAAGGGGTTGCTCCTGGTTTGTGCTTTCAGGTGTTTAAAAATGATCTTTTCTAGTGTCAATATCATTGTAGTTTTATGGTGCTAACATGCTTCTATGACAGAATATGATTATCTTGTCTGTGTTTTAATTTTTAACATCAGTTTGCGTTTGTCATGTTTAGTAACATCAATTTTTAATTTTTAAATCTTTATTTTGTTTCAATTTGTCATTTTCAGTTATATCTATTTGCTGAAATTGTTGTAATGAATTTCTCTGCATCTGCCATAAATGAAACTGCTGATGTGGCTGACATTGAACCTGAAAGAGTAGACCTAATTAGTGATCAGGATAATGATGGAGATGGATTAAATGAACCTAAAATACCAAAAAAGAGGGCTAGAAATCAAACATCTTCTGTCTAATATTTTTTTGTCAAACTGTCTTTGGGAAGTGATGGGAAGGAGATGAGTCAATGCAAGGCATGTGGGAAAGCCTTGGTTAGTGGTGGTAATAAATATCGAACTTCAACTTTACTTCATCATAGAAACACTTGTGAGAAGATTCCAAAAGGATTTGGTAATACTGCGGCTGGTAAACTTATGTTTGATCATACTGGAAAATTAAAAAGTAGAAAAGTTGATTTTAAAGTTGTACGTGAGATGATTTCCATGGCTATCATAAAGCATGACCTTCCATTCTCTTTTGTGGAATATAGGAGGGTTAGAGAACTACTTAAATATTTGAATCCTGAAGCTAAGGTACCCTCTAGACGTGCTGCCACAAATGATGTCATTAATATGTATGAGACTGAAAGGAAAAAATGAAAGATGTGCTATCCGAAGTAAACTTGACATCTGATGTATGGACTTCATGTATCACTGAGGGCAACATTTCATTGACTGCCCATTTTATGGATGAAAATTGGAAGCTTAACAGCAAAATTCTAAATTTTTATTATTCCCCCTCCACATTCCTGTCGTGAATTAGCCAAGATTGTTTATGGTTTCTTGGAAGAGTGAGGGATTGAGAAGAAAATATTTTCATTGACTTTGGATAATGGATCTTCTTGTGGTAGCATGCAAGAGTTGTTGAAAGACAAACTTCTTTTGCAAAGTGATGGCTTGTTATGTGGTCTTGATTTTTTTTCATATTCAATGTTATGCTCATATCCCAAACATTTAGTTCAAGATGACTTGAAAGTTGCTAGAGAGGCTATACATAAGATTAGAGAAAGCATCAAGTATGTAAAGTGGTCGGAGGGAAGAATGATTGCTTTTAAAGATGAAGATGATTTGATTGAGGTAAAGGAGGAGCTTGCTACATCAAAGGGAAAGACTAAAGTTGTTATTGATGATTGATGTCAACTTGTAGTTTTAATTTCAAACTTGTAATATTGTTGTTTTTGTTCCTTATTTTGCATTTCAATTTCGTTGGTATTTTGCATCAAACTTGTGAATTGTGATGCTTGTTGGTTATTCTTTAATGGTCCCCGTTGTTGATGCCACTTCTTCTAAGGCTATACCAAATTGTTTGATTTGGTATAATGTCTTGGATTTAACATGAATTTGGTTTGGTATGTGCTTTGGATTTAATGTTTATTTGGTTTACTTTTCTACACATTGTTTTTTATGTTTGAAGGGGAAAAAAAATCACCTGTCGAGTCCGCGGACTATGCGGATTGGATGCAGACTCTATGTTTCAGAGTGTATTTATCATGCAGACTTTTAGTTCCGGTCCGTTTCAGTGCGGACCAATGCGGACCGAACTTAAATGGGCACGTCGGTCCATATATCCAGCTCTATCTCTATCTAGTGAGAGCACCTTCTTTATACGATAGTGAGAGGGGTAAATCTGGGCCATGCAACCATACATAGATGATTAAGATTAAAAGTTATTTCATGCTTTTAAAATGTCATATGACCACTTAAAAAAGTCACATGACTTTGTGATTTAATCTTGACCGTTTAAAGTTTGATTAAATGGTTATGATATATCCCACTCTCACATAAAAAAGGTGCTCTCACTTATATATATATATATATATATATATATATATATATATATATATAATGCCAAAGTTAAAAAAAAAATCAAAAAATTGGTTGGAACATTTGAAATTGCCTAAAATATCCTTTTTTTAACTTTATAATTACATCACGAGTAAAGGCCAAAAATGGTCCCTCAAATTTTTCGAGTAACCCAATTTGATCCAAAAAAAAAAGACAATTTGGTCCCTCAAATTTAAAAAACGGAGGACAATTTGATCCCTCCATAAGGACTAGATTGTCCCCCGTTTTAAAATTTAGGGAACCAAATTATCATTTTTTCAGGGACCTGGACTACTCGAAAAATTTGAGAGACCACTTTAGCTCTTTACTACGTACATCACAATATGCGTATAGAACAGTTACCCTTACTTCTTTCTTTTTTTTTTAAACTTGCGGATAATCGTTGAATCCCACTTCGGCACTTTCCCCTCACATAATCAACCCCATCCCATTCATTCCCCTTTTTTCTGATTAGCCATAAACTTCCTCTTCCACTTTCTCCCATTTCCTTAAACTTAAAACCAAGTAACTAAATGTAAAAAAAAAAAAAAAAAACCCAACCAAGTAACTAAAAAGATGTAAGTTTTGGGAATATTATCAGGAGTAAAAGTTGAAAGTGGTCCTCAAATTTTTCGATTCATAAAATAAAAGAAAAACGTTCCTCAATTTTTTCGATTCCTAAAAAAAAAAACTTGGTCTCTAAATTTTAAAAGCAGTGTTAACTATACGTATTTATTACCAGCTGTTAGTTATTCAGTTAGAAGTTAGTTAATGTTAGTTATTAGTTATTAGTTAGTTAGTTAGTTAGTTAGAATTCTGTTTTTCTGTTTTTCTGTTTCTCTTCTTAGCCTTTGTATAAATAATTACTAGTGCTTTTGTTTTTAGTAAGATGAATGAATTCAGAAAATCATTCACTCAATTCTTGGTTGATTCAACTCTCATTTCCTCTCTGTTAGTGATAGCTTGCACTGCAAGCTTCTGTTTTCTTTCATTCAGTTCATCACTGTGACCAGAGTTTGGTCACTGTTCTTGGAGCATTCTTGATCCTTTCTTCGATTCAGTTCAGTTTCTACATGATATTAGAGCTCTGATTCATCAGAGCTCTGCTACGTTGGTGCACAATCATGGCTGAAAACAATTCCATTGTTAACAATAGATCAGGCGGAGGTTCAAGGTCTGGTGTGGATGAATCTTCGCCATACTATGTTCATCCTTCAGAAAATCCTTCAATTGTTCTGGTTTATGAAGTTTTGACTAGGTAAAATTATCATCAATGGGCGAGTTCCATGGAGATGAGTTTGATCACAAAGAACAAGATAGGTTTCATTGATGGAAAAATTCCAGTACCAGAGAAGACAGATCCATTGTATTCTGATTGGAGAAGAGCGAATAATCTTGTTGTTCGCTGGATAATTGGTGCAGTTTCAACTTCAATTGGGAGAAGCATTCTCAGAAATGATGCAGCCTGTAATATCTGGAAAGAACTCAAAACAAGGTTTTCTCAAGGGGATCTTTTCCTAATCTCGGATTTGGAAGATTTGATTGTTGCATTAAAGCAAGGTGAGTATAGTGTAACTGATTATTGCACTGAGTTGAAGATCCTTTGGGATGAATTAGACAATTATAGACCATTACCTACTTGTAGCTGTCAAGTAAAATGTTCATGCGATGCTCTTGTGGAAGTTGAAAACTATAGGAATCAAGATCGAGTAATTCGATTCTTAAAGGGGTTGAATGAACCTTATGCAGCAGTTAGGTCACAGATCATGCTCACGAAGCCACTTCCTTCAGAGCATGAGGTCTTTTCAATGATAATTCATCAAGAAAGGCAAATTGTTGGTGATCATGATGAGCCAAAATTGATTGCAGCAGTTGGTAGAGAAAACAATTACTATGGTTATGGACGTGGTAATGGAAGAGGCAATGAAATTTTCAATAGAAACTCAGGTGGAAGAGGCAATGGAAAACAATTCACTTATTGTGGAAAACTAGGGCATACTGTTGATAATTGCTATAAAAAGCATGGATTCCCTCCTAATTTTCAGTTTCGAAATCAAGGGAGAATCAATTCAGTTAATGCTGTAGAAGGTGATGATGTTGAAAACAATGAACAGATTGGTACCTTCCAAAAGGAAGATCAGGACAGGTCCAGTTTCAGTTTCACTGCTGAACAGTATCAAGGCTTATTGAGTTTGCTACAGCAATCACAAAAATCTTTACCCTCAGCTAATCAGATCAGTACTGTGATGTCTTCAACATCACATACACAAGCCTCTTCCACACATGATCCAGGTAACAATTCTTTAGTTCTAGCCTTTGGATAATGGATAGTGGTGCCGCTGACCACATTTGCTATAATATCCTTTTTTATTCATCCTATCATAAAATTAGGCCAATTAGGGTGAAACTTCCAAACGGAAATGATGTTCTTGCATGCCATTCAGGAAGCATTGTCTTTTCAAATGATTTTGTTCTTCATGATGTTCTGTACATACCTCATTTCTCCTATAATCTTCTTTCTGTCACTAAACTGACTTCTTGTATGCCATATGTCATATCCTTTGATTCACAGTGTTGTCACATTCAGGAGAAGGCTACATTGAAGATGATTGGTACAGCTAAAGTGTAAAATGGAATTTACATATTGAAGATGCCTATGTGCACCAAAGAGACCTTCTTCTAGTTATGTTTCAATAAGTTCTGCTTATCATCAATATTCCTCAGTCCAGTCTCTGGCATTTTAGGTTAGCACATGCCTCAATTGATTGTGTAAAAACTATTAAATGTATTGTTCCCTCTATTGATATGAATAAGACTTACATCTGTGACATTTGTCAAAACAAAAAAGACTTCCTTTTCCCACTAGCACTTCCACCTCTTTTCATTCCTTTGATCTGATACATGTTGATATTTGGGGACCTTTCCCTACTGTATCTGTTCATGGTCATAAATATTTCTTGAGTATAGTAGATGACTTTACAAGATTCACTTGGATATTCTTAATGAAAACTAAAGGAGAAGCATCCAAACTTCTACAAAATTTTGTCACTGATAGAAAGACAGTTTTCTTACAAAATTAAGACCATCCGCAGTGATAATGGTCCTGAATTTTACATGAAAGAATATTATTCTGTCAATGGCATTGTTCATCAAACCACTTGCACATATACTCCCCAACAGAATGGAATTGTTGAAAGGAAGCACCAACACATCCTAAATGTAGCTAGAGCTCGGATGTTGCAAAGCCAACTCCCTAAAATCTACTGGACATATGCCATTGCACATGTTGTTCACATAATCAACTTGCTTCCCACTCCTCTCCTTAATAAACTTTCACCTTTTGAGAAATTGCATGGAAAACCACCTGATTTCACTCACCTAAAGGTATTTGGCTATCTCTCTTTTGCCAATATACCTGCAAGATCTCAAACCAAACTAGATGCCAAAGCATACAAATGTGTTTTTCTAGGCTTTAAGGCAGGAACCAAAGGCTTCATCCTATTAAACTTAAAAACCATAGAACTTTTTGTTTCAAGGAATGTGCTTTTCCATGAACTTGTTTTTTCTTTCCTTCACAACCACAACACTGAGTCCATCCAGTCTAATTCACCATGTCCTTTCCCTACATCACAAGGCATTGATCCAATGGTTTGTGATATTCCTTCTCCCACGGAGTCTCAGTCCACACCTGTCTCACATTCTAGGCTAGAGTCTACTTCACCTCACCATTTTCATAATGCTTCTCCACAGAATTCACCTTCCACTGAAATCTCCATTCCCAGTTCACCATTATCTCAGCCAACTAGAAGGTCTACTAGACACAGACAGGCACCTTCTTATTTACAACATTATCACTGCAACCTTGCAGCTGGATGCACTAAAGCTGATACTGAATCATCATCAAATGTATCCTATCCAATCCAGTCTTATCTTTCTTATGATTTATTGACTCATTCTCACAAATCTGCTGTTCTTTCTGTTTCTTCTGAGATTGAACCTCAAAGCTACACTCAAGCCATTAAACATGATTGCTGGAAGCAAGCCATTCAAGCTGAGTTCATCGGCTCTGGCAAAGAAACGAAACCTGGTCCTTAATTGATCTTCCAAAAGGAAAGACGCCAATAGGCTGCAAATGGGTCTTCAAAATTAAACATAGAGAAGATGGCTCTATAAAAAGGCATAAAGCTCGATTAGTAGCTAAAGGATACACTCAAACTGAAGGAGTTGATTATCTGGACACTTTCTCTCCTGTTGCCAAAATGACAACAGTAAGACTTGTCCTATCATTGGCATCCATCAATGGCTGGTTATTGAAACAACTGGATGTCAACAATGCCTTCTTGCATGGAGACTTAGTTGAGGATGTTTATATGGTTCTGCCACCAGGCTTACATGCTACACATCCTGGCCAAGTATGCAACTTACAGAAATCGCTTTATGGTCTTAAACAGGCCAGTAGGCAATGGTTTGCCAAGTTGTCTTCCTTCTTGACTGAGGCTGGTTATCACCAATCCAGAAGTGACTATTCCCTCTTTGTCAAACATTCTGGGCAGTTTTTCACAGCTCTTTTGGTATATGTTGATGATGTGATACTAACAGGAAATGATGCTTCAGAAATTAATTCTATCAAAACAGCCCTCGATAACAAGTTCAGAATTAAGGATCTAGGAGATCTTAAGTTTTTCCTAGGCCTAGAAGTTGCTAGAAGCAAGGCTGGTATTTCCATCAACCAAAGAAAGTATGCCCTGGAACTAATCTCTGATGCTGGTCTTCTTGGCTGCAAGCCAGTCACCACACCTATGGACAAAGAAGGTTCACTTAAGACAACATGTTGGTAATCCTCTTGATGATGCCACAGGTTACAGAAGACTTGTTGGAAGGCTCCTATATCTCACCACTACTCGCCCTGATATTGCCTTTGCAGTTCAACAACTATCTCAATTCATGGCAAAACCAACTAATCTTCATCATGTTGCAGCAACTCGAGTGCTTAAGTATCTCAAAGGCTCACGTGGACTTGGCTTATTCATGCCTAGCAATTCTACACTCCAATTAAAGGCCTACAGTGACAGTGACTGGGCCACATGTCCAGATACAAGAAGGAGCATCACAGGCTTCTGCATTTACCTTGGATCCTCCCTCATTTCTTGGAGATCCAAGAAACAAAGCACTATTTCTAGAAGCTCCTTTGAGGCAGAATATAGGGCTATGGCAGCTACCACTTGTGAGGTCCAATGGATCACCTATTTGATGCAAGATCTTCACATCCCTTTTATCTCCCCAGCAGTCATCTATTGTGACAATCAATCGGCCATGCACATAGCTGCCAACCCAGTTTTCCACGAAAGAACCAAGCACATAGAGCTTGATTGCCACATTGTGAGGGAGAAATGTGCTTCGGGCCTCATCAAACTCCTTCCTATTTCATCATCACTACAATTGGCTGACACACTTACCAAGCCCCTTTGTCCTCAACACTTCACTCGCATTCATTCCAAGCTGGGACTTCTCAATTTGTGTGCCCCAGCTTGAGGGGGGTGTTAACTATATGTATTTATTACCAGCTGTTAGTTATTCAGTTAGAAGTTTGTTAATGTTAGTTATTAATTATTTGTTAGTTAGTTAGTTAGAATTCTGTTTTTCTGTTTCTCTTCTTAGCCTTTGTATAAATAACTTGCTAGTGCTTTTGTTTTCAATAAGATGAATGAATTCAGAAAATCATTCACTCAATTCTTGGTTGATTCAACTCTCATTTCCTCTCTGTTAGCGATAGCTTGCACTGCAAGCTTCTGTTTTCTTTCATTCAGTTCACCACTGTGACCAAAGTTTGGTCACTGTTCTTGGAGCATTCTTGATCCTTTCTTCGATTCAGTTCAGTTTCTACAAGCAGAGAGACAATTTAGACCTTCCCTAAGAATCAGATTATCCACCATTTAAAATTTGGGGATCACATATTTTTGGTAGGGACCAAACTCACCTGCTCGAAAAATTTGAGGAGCACTTTTGGCATTTACTCTATTATTAGAAGCCGGACGTGAAGGATGGAGATTGGGACGCTCACAGAGGAAGCCGGAAGACAGTGACGCAGAGGGCGGCGAGGCAGCGTTACGGTGGCGTCTGGGCGGCGAAGTGAACGATCCTGAGTCGGGACTGGTGTGCGACGGAGGCGGGGCGCAATGGGAGGAAATTCATAACTGCGGTTAGCCCATTCCTCGCAGCTGCAGAGAAGACACAATGCACATCCATCCTTCGTAGCACACACACTTCTTAGGTTCCACAGCCCAATCGTCCCTGCCGCCTCTGTGCCAACATCGCCCCCATATTTCAAATTAGATTTTGGGTAATTTAACTCCTACTCCCTCCAATCTCTGTGCGTAGACGACTCTGAAGGAATAGGGTATGTTTATTCAAGGATAAAAATCATTTGAAATGTTATAATTTTATTCTTAATTCATATTTTTATAATGAGTATGGAGAGTTACAGATCTCGATGTAATTTGGAATAGAGGCCATATTTGAATTTTTTGTATTTTATCTTGGTGATGACTTCTTAGCAAATAATGCATTACAGAAAATTTAGTAGTATATTTATTTTTATTTCTTGATCTTTATATTCCTTACAACTATATCTGATTTTCTATGTCAGGGTTGCGGCATATCTGTCTCGCATACTGGAGTCTGCATTCACTGCTCTAGAAGGTCTTAACAAACAAGCATTCCTGACTTAGTTGGTATGATATTTTATTTTGGATCTTTGAATTAGCCTTGCATATGATTATTTATAATGCATGGCACACTTTTGTGGTAGTAGCTCATGGCACTCTTGCGTGCTTCAATGTGCAGGGAAACACTGAACTGTGGCCCATGTTATATCATAGTTTTAGATATTAGTGCTTGATCTTTGTCTGAATTTCATTGATAACATGGTGGATTTTTTCAATTTAGGGGAATCACTTGCACAAGGTGCTGCTAAACCATTGGCAGAAATTTTCTTTTAATCAAAGGTAATTGGCCTGAGTCTTCCATTCCTTGACTATCAACATTGTTGCTTTGACTTGGAAAAAGTTGTTCACACGCTAATCACTAATTGCTCTTTGCTCTTCCTCTATGAAAGAGGGTCTTTCTTCCATTTTATGTATGTATTATGGTTTAAGTTCTTTCCCCTTTTGACATCTATTTTTTGTGGAGTAGAGGGATGTGTTATAATTCCCTATTCTTATTTTGACAGACAAGCATGACAGTGTGTGCTGCATGTTATCTTTCTTAAAAAATGTAAACAGACAGGCACAACGTAAAATTACATTTCCCTCATAAAATATTCTTTGTGGGGACTTATATATATATATATATATATATATATATATATATATATATATATATATATATATATATATCTTTTTGTGTTGTTGGCCTGCAATCCAGTTTTGACTCTTGAGTTAACTGAGTTTAAATTTACAAGTGTGTGTATTTGTGTTTTTATTTACTTGGTGTTAGGAGTGAATTTTCATATGTGAGTTTTCGTCAGAAGGCAGAAAGAGGCTCTATGAAAATTGAGAAGAAATCCCAAAATTGGTATATACTGGTTTGGCTAAAAGAAAGTTGACAGACGGAAAGTTGACAGAAAAAATTGGTCAAAAGCAAAATTGTCAAATTCATAAGGAATTCCCAAAGTAGACAAGAGTTGGATCGAAGAGAGGAAAATTGACCAAGTTCAAAGTCGACAGGAATAAAGTCGACAGAATAATGTATATAGAGAAGAACGTCAAATTCAGAAGATTATAGAAGAATTGACAAGTGTGAAATTGACAAGAAGTTCTTCAATTGATATGTCAGACAAGCAAAGCCGTCAAAAAGGTGAAACTTAGAGCGCATCTGTCAAGAGTGAAATTTTTGATTATTGACGGATGCATTTGACTGGCTGACAAAGGAATCAGAATAATGAATGATTTTTTCTAAGTATTATACTTAGTTGACAAGAAAATACTAGCTGACAGAAAGGATAAATTGACAACCCAGCATTTTGATAAAGTGTTAAGAAGAGTTGTCAAACATACAGAAGTGTGAAAATGGCTAAGTCTTCAAGGCTGATAAGGCATCAGCAAGATAAGCCACCAAACAACGAAACCCTTGACAACAAGCAAGTTGACACGGAGCGGTTCAAAGAATTGAGAAGTTGGAGAAGTTTGTTTGTGAAATAGTCTGAATTTGAATATGGCAAAACTGTCATACACGTGTCAGAAAGTAGATTAGGAAGTTACCTTTAGGAAGTTATTTACTTTTTCTATAAATACTAGTTACTACAATGTAATAGAGGTTGGAACTTGAAACATCCTACACGTCTCGATCACACAGCAGACTGACGGATTAACTCAAGTATTCCTTCCACCCTTTTATCATCAATACAATGCTCAATTTCAATACAATATTGGTTCATTTCCTTCAAGTTCTTCATACACTTTTCAGTTTATTCATCATGTTCTTCATATTCTTTCTGTAACTTTCATTACTTTTCTGTACTTCATACTTGTCAAGTTTTCCTTTACTCTAATATTGTAAGTAG
The DNA here is from genome assembly GCA_030762895.1 of Sophora flavescens. Taxonomy (NCBI): domain Eukaryota; kingdom Viridiplantae; phylum Streptophyta; class Magnoliopsida; order Fabales; family Fabaceae; genus Sophora; species Sophora flavescens. The sequence goes on along the minus strand of CM061067.1, from coordinate 214,008 downwards.
TTCCTAGTTTTTGACATCCTTTAATTAAATTAACATTTTCATTAGTTTCTATTCAATTTCTCAGAAATTGTTCTTCATCAACTTTAATAAATAACTACCTTTTCTATATTATTTCATTTGTAGTGTTCTTACATTTCAAATCTAAGTTTTACTTCCTGTCAAGTATTCATACTTAATTAGTTAGTATTTTAGAAACTATTTCATTATCTAGGAGGTTACTTGATACACAACCTACATATCTCGATCACACAGCAGATTGACGGATTACACTCAAGTATTTCCTCCACCCTTTTCATTTTCAATTCAATTTAGTATTATAACCCAGTACAATACTGGTTTTATCCTTCAAAGTTCTTTACTCGTTCTTTAATACTGATTATGTTTTTTTTTCAAGTTCTTTACATGTTCTTCATTACTTTCAGTATTTCTTTCATGTTCTTTATTTAAGTTCTTTTATTTTATTACGTTTAGTAGTCATTTAATCACGCTTTATACAAATTGCTTTTCAAATTAATGTTATTTCCATTTCAATATTTTATGCAATTAAGATGTATCTTTTGTTTAAGAAACTGACTTTTCTTTTCAAATTAGAAATATGTTTTCAAAATACAAAACCCAAGTCTTTGCCAGTATTTATTAGATTTGACTAATTTGTCAAATTCATACTTGGCAGACATATATACACACATCCTGACGAGATTACCGCATAACTCGTTCGTCCCATACTCGTCTGATCTTTAATTATTTGTAACAAATGGATTTTGGACACCAACCAAAAACTAGCGTTAACAAATTGGCACGCCCGGTGGGACGAGTTTAGAGTAACTCGTACAGTGTCACGAATTTGACATACAAATTTATTTGTATGCGTTTACGGAGTGGAAAGGTGGTTCAAACATCATCTATTTTCCAAAACTCTGAATATGAGTAGTGCAAGTGATGCAGTCGTAGTAGACATTAACGCCGCAGTGTCAACGGTGGATGCTATTGCACCAGTTGACAATATCCCTGCAACCGTGGCTAATGCTACTAATGCAGGGGTTAATGTCACTAATGGTTTAGGTGCAAGAAGAGGCGTTTCCTACGCTCAAGTTGTCAACATATTTGATGAAGTTGGCCAAGGAACACTCCCGTCACCAACTTCCCCAGTCTTACAACAAATAAATCGACCAACTACTGGATTGTCTCCACGAAGTGTTGTGAATTCAAACCAAGAGGGACTACACAGTCTCTCTCACAACCTTTGTATGGGATGCCTTATGGGTCGACAGCCGTCAACCCAAATACCCCATTTGCATACATATCATATCCAAATGGAATGACGTTGGCTGCCCATACATCTGGACAGGCAGGGCCATCGACTGGGGGGCAAATTCCTAGTCATGCGAATGGGATAACATGGTCAATGATAGTAACCCATTCTCGACAAGAGCAACCAGTAGAAAGGCCACATATATCCCCATCGAGACAACTCCCACAAAGTATTGTTGGTCTGTCGGAGGCTACATTAGCCAATGTCCGACAACAGATTGACTCTAGTAACCATGACATGGTGAATACATTTACTCAACAAATGAGTACAGTGATTACGCCATTAACGGAAAGCACGAACAATGCATGTTTGGCATTGGAAAATGAGATACATAGGTTAAATAGATCCTTGGGTGTGGTAGCCCCAGATAATAATCAAAATACCAATGGAAATCTCAATAGAAATGTCAACAGGTATAACCCACCACAAGTTATGTAATTTGACGAATCTGAGTAAGATGACGAGTGGCAACAACCCCATCATCGGATTCCTTTGAGACGTGGAAACGTACATATTCTACGACCAGAGGAAGACGAAGATTTGGTCATAAAACTGGGTGTTGTTGGAGCGTTTCGTCAAAACATTCTAAATCAAAACATCAATCAAGTCGTCGAACAAGCATTGAATAGGTTTGGTTTTAACATAGGTTATGCCAACCAACCATTTTTTGCTTCGGAATTTCCTGATTGGGTCCAACAGGCAGAAATGCCTCGAGGGTATAAAATACCCAAATTATCAAAATTCTCAGGAGAAAATGGAGAGTCGACAGTCGAGCATATTGCCCGATATACAATCGAGTTGGGAGATTTGGCTTTAGAGGAGGGACTAAAGATGAAGTTCTTTCCGAGTTCATTGACTAAAAATGCGTTTTCTTGGTTTTCAACTCTAAGGCCTAATTCCATACATTCCTGGAATCAATTAGAGAGAAGTTTTCATGACCAATTCTTCAGGGGTGACTTGAAAATAGGGTTGACAGATTTATTTGGAATTAAAAGAATGAATAACGAGTCTATCGATGATTACCTTGCCCGATTCCGTCAAATGAGGAGTCGTTGCTTCACCCCTATCCCAGAGGCATAAATAGTAAAAATTGCTGCTGGAGGTCTAGATTACCATATTAGAAAGAAATTGGTAAACCAACATCTGATAGATCTTGCCCAGTTAGGGGATAAAGTCCGTCAAATAGAACAATTGAAAGCTGAAAAGGTTTTCAAGCAGAAGAAATTCCTCAAGAGAGAAAAGATTAACTTTGTCGGATGTAATGAATCCGACGAGGAGGGGAATGAATCTGAGGAATATGAGGTAGATTACGTTGATGTGACCTTTTATTAATAAGAAAAGAAAGAATCCCTTTTATTAATAAGAAAGTGTGTACATTTGATGTGACCAAGGCCGATCAAATATTCGACATATTACTTAAAGATAAGCAGTTAAAATTGTCAGATGATCATAGGCTCTTGAAAGCCCGTGAGATTAAAGATCGGAAATATTGTAAGTATCATAACATTTTTGGTCATATAACGAATGATTGTATGCATTTCAGGGATATTATTCAGAAAGGTTTGGCAGAGGGAAGATTGAAATTTTCAGACAAGAAACCAGAAATGAAGATTGACACAGAACCCTTTGGTCCTGAAGCTAACAAGACAGACCACCAAGTCCATATGGGAGTAAGCATGGTCAACATCACGGCTGGACATAATATCCAGATGGATATGTCATATCCATTCGATATTTATCCGAAGCCAGGAGAACCACTTGTCGACTACATGGCACGCAAGAAATCTGACGGCATAATTAAGGTTTGCCCAAGATGTGAAGCATTTTATGATGAAGTAGCCGCCAAGAAAGCCAGGGGACATAAACCACCATCGTATCAGCCACGAGGCAGAATTGAGCCTCGTAATGGTGGCAACCAAAGCAGGTTTTCACACTCGAGTAGCCATGATGGATCCAACAGTGTACACAGGAGTGATGCATCTGTTGTTAACAGACAGGCAAATAGCCGTCAGCAACACATGCACCAGTCAAGACCCGGACAGCACTGCACTGGAGGTTGGCTTAAAGAGCCAATCAGAGGATCAGCAGGAGATAACTCTGTTGGTGGAAGATTTAATCCTGTCAAGACCAGGACACCCCCATCCAACGTAATGGTGGATCAATGGGTGAAGAATTCGGCCATGACACGATATCCAGAGTTGCAAATGCAGACATGGACTAGGAAAAACAAGTTCAGTGATCGTGGTCCACCCTTTTGGAATGAGAATTACCGAAGGGGCCAATTGACTCAAAATGCTCAAATGACAGGGCCTGGTCTGTCAGGACCCTCGACTCAATTGCCCATCTCTAAGAACCAAAAGAGGAGGTTGCAGAGGCTCCGACAGGCTCGGAAGAAGAAGCTTGCCAGGCAAGGAGGTGTCATCATAAAAGAGATGCCTTCGCGTGATACTGGTTGCTTGGTTGCTACAGCTGACAACAAAGCCGACAAGAAAGGGGATGCCAAAATGAAAAGCGTAGTAGTGAACCATCCCATGGAAGCTGATGCGAAGGGACCCAGTAATCAAGCCAGGCAGAATAAGCCTACATCACAGGTTTTCATAGAAAAGAAGAAGGTTTCAGGCCAGGCATCCCCACCAGTAAAGCCCACTGGCAAATGACCTGTCGGGGTGACAGAAGTGGAAAAGGTTGCAGGGCTCGAGAAAAAGTTTGAGGCCAGAATAGAAAAACAACAACTGACAACGTTCAGGCCTGAGTGTGATTTAACCAAAGAAGAATTGTCATTTGATGCTGTCATTGAAGCACTGAATGATCCGAATGATGATATGAACATCAGTGGAGCCATGGACACGGACGGCTAGAATGAAGATTGGGCCGACATCATCGTGGCATTAGACAACTGTGGCTCAGGGATAGCCCGACCTCTGTCAGATAGGTCAGGATCAGATGACGAGAGTGATTTGAGAAGAAATCACGACAGAATGGTTGGAGGTGCATTCTTGGATGAGGATCCAGACAATGAAGTTATACTAGAGCCTGGGATGAGAATGAAGATAGGGTTGATTTCATTCATTCCAGCAGAATACGAGGGATATCTTGAGATCGATCTCTCTGACGACGATGATGATGCCATCAACGATACAACGGACCCAGGCGATTGCTGGATGTGTGTTCAGGAGAACTTGGGTACCGTATTCGATAATGTAGCTCAGTTGGAGAAGCCCACCGATGAGCAGAGAAACCATTTGAGACCTTTACATGTAAAAGCCATGATAGATGGAAGACCTACCAATAGGGTTTTAATTGACGGGGGAGTTGATGTGAACCTGATGCCAAGAGAAATGTTCAAAAAGTTAGGGAAGGATCAGTCGGATTTAATTCCGACAGATATGGTTGTCACTGACTTCAGTGGAAAAACTTCTCCGTCAGATGGTGTCGTTTTGTTAAACATACAGGTTGGCACCATTGAAAGAATGACACTGTTTGTAATAATTCCAGCCAAGTCAAGCTACAACATATTACTTGGCAGGGATTGGATTCACGCTGTAGGAGCGGTTCCGTCAACAGTGCATCAAAAGATAATTTTATGGAATGACCAAGATCAGGTAGAAATCGTGGAGGCAGATGACAGTGCTTTCTATGATCAACAATCACATGTTGATTTCAAGGTATGTTCACCAAACGTCAGGCCTATAACTGCCCACGAAGGGGTCATTGACAAGGATACGTTGGAAGCAAGCCTTCTCAGCCAATTTGGAGTTAAGGTAAAGGACGAGGCCGACAAGACTCGGCCAAATTCCGGCAATGAGCCTTGAAACCCACCTGAAAAGATTGTCGGCCTATCTGGCCGACAAATAAGTTCACACTGAAGAAAGTGTGTTGACAGACTGTATCTTTGACGACGGCCCTTTGGGTTTTGAGAAAGGAGCCGAAGTTAAGCAAAACGTGGAAGTAGAGGATCCTTTGGAAGAAGTAAATTTGGGGACGGAAGAAAAGAAAAGACCCATTTTTGTCAGTGCTTTTCTGCCAGAGGATTAGAAACAAAAACTTGTCGGATTAATAGCAGAGTACAAAGATTGCTTTGCATGGGACTACGATGAAATGCCTGGTTTAAGAAGAGATCTTGTTGAACACCGACTGCCACTTAGGGAGGATTGCAAGCCTGTTAAGCAGGCAAGTATAAGGTTTTCTCTAGAGGTGGTGCATAAAATCAAAGAGGAGGTACAAAGACTGCTTAAAGCAAAGTTCATTCGAACAACCAGGTATGTCGATTGGCTTTCTAATGTAGTTCCTGTCATTAAAAAGAATGGTAAAATGAGGGTATGCATAGACTTTAGAAATTTAAATATGGCTACCCCCAAAGATGAGTATCCGATGCCAATAGCCGACATGCTTGTCGACTCAGCAACATGAAACGGAATTTTAAGTTGTATGGATGGCCATGCAGGTTATAATCAAATCTTTATAGCCGAAGAAGATGTGACAGAGACTGCCTTCAAATGTCCAGGAGCGATTGGGACATATGAATGGATTGTCATGCCTTTCGGTTTAAAGAATGCAGGAGCCACCTATCAACGAGCAATGAATACAATTTTCCATGATGTTATTGGAAAATTTATAGAAGTATATATTGATGACGTGGTTGTCAAGTCCAAAACCAAAGATGACCACTTGGAGCATCTGAAGCAAGTGTTTGAAAGGATGAGAAAGCATAACCTCAAAATGAACCCAGAGAAGTGTAGCTTCAGAGTGTCGGATGCCAAATTCCTAGGATTCTTAGTCCACAAAAAAGGAATTGAGGTAGACAAGAATAAAGCCAGAGCGGTCATGGAAGCCTCGGCACCGACAGATAAGAAGGAGCTACAATCCTTCCTAGGAAAGGTTAACTTTCTAAGAAGGTTCATATCAAATCTGTCAGGAAGAAAAAGGATATTTGCATTGCTGGTCAAGTTGAAATAAGAGCAAAGCTTCATATAGGAGCCTTGTCACCAAGAGGCTTTTGACCAAATCAAGCAATATCTAGTCAATCCACCGGTCATGATGCCCGCAGTGCCTCGTCGACCGCTGAAGTTGTACATATCGGCATCTGAAGACACTATAGGATGTCTATTGGCCCAGGATGATGATGACAATGTTGAAAGGGCCGTATATTATCTAAGCAGAGTCTTCAATGATGCTGAAAGAAGATATAGTGCAATAGAGAAGTTATGTCTAGCATTATATTTTTCTTGTACAAAACTTAAATATTATATGATGCCATGTCATGTATTTGTGATTTCCAAAACTGACGTTATAAAGTATATGTTGTCAAAACCAGTCCTTAATGGGTGTATTAGTAAATGGACCATCGCCTTGTCAGAGTATTCTTTACAATACGTGCCAGCTAAAGCTGTCAAAGGACAGGCAAAGGATCGACTTTTTGGTAGACCATCCAGATCGGATGTGCCGAAAATAGATGTTGTCAGTTTACAACCCTGGAAACTCTATTTTGACGGATCAAGGCATCAGGGAGGTAGTGGAGTAGGAATTTTAATCGTGACTCCACAAGGAACTCCTACTAAGTTCATGTTTGAACTTAGTATCCATGTTCCAACAATGAAGCTCAATATGAAGCCTTGATTGTCGGATTGGAAATACTGATAGAAATAAAAGCATGAAATGTGCATATCTTTGGGGATTCTCAATTAGTCATCAAACAACTTACTCAAGAATACAAGTGTGTCAACTACAACTTGACAAAATACTGTATCATAGCTAGTAAGTTAATGAAAAAATTTGATGACGTAATTGTCACATATATTCCCAGAAATTTGAATCAAGAGGCTAATGAGTTGGATCAAATAGCCTTAGGATACAAGATATCTCAAAAGGCTTTGTCAGGACTAATGGAGATCAGGGAATTATTGTATCCATTAGAAGAGAGAGATATTTCGGTTAATGATGTAATTCTACCAAATGATTGGAGGTTGCCAATAATTGAATATTTGGAAAATCCAAATCAGAGAGTAGATAGGAAAATCAAATACAAAGCATTGAATTACACAATGCAAGGAGGACTGTGATATAGAAGATATGTTGACGGGACTCTACACAAGTGCCTGAGTGAGCAAGATGCTTATTTGGCTCTATCAGAAGTCCATGAGGGCATATGTGGAGCCCATCAGGCAGGAGACAAAATGAAATGGGTTCTTCGACGAAGTTTGTATTATTGACCAACTATGATTAAGGATTGCATTTTGTTTGCCAAGTCTTGTGAACAATGTCAGAAACATGGCCATATACAAAACGTACCGGCTAGCGAATTACATTCTATTGTCAAGCCTTGGCCATTCCGAGGATGGGCTTTGGATTTAATTGGCCAAATACATCCTTCTTCATCGAAAGGACATCAATTCATTTTAGTTGGAGTTGATTAATTTACCAAATGGGTGGAAGCAGTTTGCCTCAAAGCAGTAACCCAACAAGACATAATTGATTTCATTGAAAATCACATCATTTGTCAGTTTGGCATACCCCAAACTCTGACAACAGATCAAGGGTCTGTATATGTCGGCAAGAAAGTTGTGGAATACGCTGGTTCTAGGCATATAAAAATGCTCACATCTACACCATATTATGCACAAGCCAATGGCCAAGTTGAGGCCATAAATAAGATCATCATTAGTCTTATTAAAAAGCATGTGGGCCGACAGACAGCCTAAGAGTTGGCATAGTACTCTTGATCAAATACTGTGGGCATATAGAAATTCACCCAGGCAGTCGACTGGGACTTCATCATATCGGCTAACTTATGGACACGATCCTGTGCTACCTGTCGAAATCAATCTTCAGTCTACTCGCATTCAAAGGCAGAATGACTTGCCTACCAACCAATATTGGAATGCAGTGTTGGACGAATTGGATGAGTTAAGTGATTAAAGATTGATTGCATTAGAAAATTTGATTCGACGGAAAGAAAGAATTGCAAAGTTCTATAATAGTCGAGTTAAGTTCAAATCATTTAAGGTAGATGATCTGGTGTGGAAAGTCATATTGCCCATGGATAAAAGTTGTCGAGAATATGGCAAATGGTCACTTAAATGGGAAGGACCATTTAGAGTTGATAAAGTGTTTTCTGGGAATGCTTATGCACTTGTCAATGTTGATACTGGCTCGAAAATTAAGTCAATTAATGACAAGTATTTTAAGGAATATAAACCGACAATGTTGGAAATAAAAATTGACAATAAATGAGATAGAACATAAGTTTTATTCATTGATTTGGCAATACAATTTTACATTGTAAAAAATACATCCTGTCAGTTTAAGCTAACTTATTCCTAAGAGAGCGGACTGGAAAGTGACGATTGGCATACACAGATGTGTGTCGAATTATGAGCATTCAAAAAGATAAGTTAAAAAGACGTTCAGTTGACATACACAAAAAAAAATGTCAACTAAACTAAGATGGAGAATTTTTGATTTCTTCCCAAGCCTTCTCCAGAGCCTCTCTGTTAGCCTTGGCTGCCAAATATTCAGATTGCATGGCTATTAGAATGTTGACAATTGTCCTGGCAGTCACCCCTGACTTTTTAGATTCATCGTCAGTTTAAGTGACCTTTTCTTTGCTGGACAACAGAGTTTGTGCAAGTTGAGGTTTTTTTCTCTTTAACTTGAGTTAAAGCAACTTCTAAGTCAACAATCTCTTTGTCTATTGCCAAGTCAGCTTTGACGTTGTCAGCAATGACATGAATCTCTTGTTCTCTTGTAGCCTTCATGGTGCGTAAAGTCCCCAACACACTGTCCTTGTTGATTTCTTTGGCTTCAAAAGGGACATAACATCATTGATGGTTGACAATTTGTCTATCAGACCATCAAAGAAGTCTTGGGCAGAAGCCAAAGTGACCCTGCTTGAAGTTGGCAGAACGTTCTTGATTAGATTGAGTTGTTGGAGAAGATTGGTCATGGTCGAACGGACGACTGAATCTGAACATAGGATGTCAAGTGGATGTTCGAAAATGGATTTAAGCACTTGCATAAACTTGACAACTTGATAATCACTTGAATCTTGCCCTGTCAATTTTGAAAAATGGACAGATCTTGATGAACTCTGACGACCAGTCTCTGACAGAAAATTAATTTAGTCTTCAAGTTTAGAGGCAGGAACTTTCACTGGTTTGACGACAGTAGACAAGGTGTCTGTCGGAAGAGGTGGAAGATGTGTTTGAGAATTGGAGTTTGTTGGGGAGTTGGTAAAGAATGAATTGGTTGTTCAGGAGGATTGATGGCATCAAGATTGTAGATTGTCGAAGTTTTGCCTCTCTCCGTAAGCCGTCGAAAGATAAAACTTGGGGGGCATCTGTTAGGAGTGAATTTTCATATGTGAGTTTTCGTCAGACAGTCAGAAAGAGGCTCCATGAAAATTGAGAAGAAGTCCCAAAATTGGTATATACCGGTTTGACTAAAAGAAAGTTGACAGACGGAAAGTTGACAGAAAAAATTGGTCGAAAGCAAGATTGTCAAATTCATAAGGAATTCCCAAAGTAGACAAGAGTTGGATCGAAGAGAGGAAAATTGACCAAGTTCAAAGTCGACATGAATAAAGTCGACAGAAGAATGTACATAAAGAAGAACGTCAAATTCAGAAGATTATAGAAGAATTGACAAGTGTGAAATTGACAAGAAGTTCTTCAGTTGACATGTCAGACAAGCAAAACCGTCAAAAGGGCGAAACTTAGAGCACATCTGTCAAGAGTGAAATTTTTTATTATTGACGGATGCATTTGACTGGCTAACAAAGGAATTAGAATAATGAATGATATTTTCTAAGTATTATACTTAGTTGACAAGAAAATACTAGCCGACAAAGGATAAATTGACAACCCAGCATTTTGACAAAGTGTAAGAAGAGTTGTCAAACGTACAGAAGTGTGAAAATGGCTAAGTCTTCAAGGCTGACAAGGCATCAGCAAGATAAGCTGCCAAACAACGAAACCCTTGACAACAAGCAAGTTGACACGGAGCGATTCAAAGAATTGAGCAGTTGGAGAAGTTTGTTTGTGAAATAGTCTGAATTTGAATATGGCAAAACTGTCATACACGTGTCAGAAAGTAGATTAGGAAGTTACCTTTAGGAAGTTATTTACTTTTTCTATAAATACTAGTTACTACAATGTAATGGAGGTTGGAACTTGAAACATCCTACACGTCTCGATCACACAGCAGACTGACGGATTAACTCAAGTATTCCTTCCACCCTTTTATCATCAATACAATGCTCAATTTCAATACAATATTGGTTCATTTCCTTCAAGTTCTTCATGCACTTTTCAGTTTATTCATCATGTTCTTCATATTCTTTCTGTAACTTTCATTACTTTTCTGTACTTCATACTTGTCAAGTTTTCCTTTACTCTAATATTGTAAGTAGTTCCTAGTTTTTGACATCCTTTATTTAAATTAACATTTTCATTTGTTTATATTCAATTTCTCAAAAATTGTTCTTCATCAACTTTAATAAATAACTACCTTTTCTATATTATTTCATTTGTAGTGTTCTTACATTTCAAATCTAAGTTTTACTTCCTGTCAAGTATTCATACTTAATTAGTTAGTATTTTAGAAATTATTTCATTATCTAGGAGGTTACTTGATACACATCCTACATATCTCGATCACACAACAGATTGATGGATTACACTCAAGTATTTCCTCCACCCTTTTCATTTTCAATTCAATTTAGTATTATAACCCAGTACAATATTGGTTTTATCCTTCAAAGTTCTTTACTCATTCTTTAATACCGATTATGTTTTTTTCTTCAAGTTCTTTACATGTTCTTCATTACTTTCAGTATTTCTTTCATGTTCTTTATTTAAGTTCTTTTATTTTATTACGTTTAGTAGTCATTTATTCACGCTTTATACAAATTGCTTTTCAAATTAATGTTATTTCCATTTCAATATTTTATGCAATTAAGAAGTATCTTTTGTTTAAGAAACTGACTTTTCTTTTCAAATTAGAAATATGTTTTCAAAATACAAAACCTAAGTCTTTGTCAGTATTTATTAGATTTGACTAATTTGTCAAATTCATACTTGGCAGACATATATACACACATCCTGATGAGATTACCGCATAATTGTTCGTCCCACACTCGTCTGATCTTTAATTATTTGTAACAAAAGGATTTTGGACACCAACCAAAAACCAGCGTTAACACTTGGTTGATAACTTGGTATCTCTAGGGAATGGAAAATGTTGTGTCATTCGATTTTGTATTTCTCTCAGTCCCATGGTATATCCTTGAGAAGCCTGAGTTGGAAGATCTACATATGCACTTTAACTTCTACATGTTTTTTTCAAATGCTCTTTGTGCTTTGGCGTTGAATTTTTTAACATTCTTAGTGATGGTAGAATTAGGCAGTAAATATTCGAGTGGGTCGAGTTTTGATAGACTTGATACTTATCACTCTTTCAACTATTTTATTTCCTGAATCAAATATTACTGGGCTTAATATTATTGGCTATGCTATATGTTTCTTTACTGGAAAAAAATTATAGTAATTTAAAGTTAATGTCTCCCGTTGATTTCTTCTAAGTGGCTCCTTATTTATTTTTGAATGGGCAGTTTTAAGTAGTGTTTTTTACAACTAGTCGAAGCTCAGGGATGTTCGCACTTCTCAACCTCCTCCACAAAGTAAATTGATTTGTTCTTGACTTGAGAGCGATTGGAGAGCGATCCACTCTTAATAACTATAAAGGAGAGCATAACATTTATGCCTATAGTTATTGGCTATTTAGTATAATATTTAATAGAGCATTTTGATATATAATGCTCAGGGACCCTGATTATGCAGAGAAGGCCTACAAGTATTTGTATCATTTTTATTATACATGGAATAATTTTGGTTCTTCCTTTAACAAACCATCTTGTAATTAACTACACTGTCTGGATGGTGGAATGTTCATGTGCAGGGTGTGGACAGGGGCATATTTTGAAGCAGTTTGGGAAGGAAGTTTTTTGGGTTTGGAATTACCACCTTTCTCATTACTTGCCTGGTCTGCGGTTTCAGTCAGAAGGGGTCAATATTATTTCGGCTGGTTGTAGCAGGTGGCGACAAATGGGTTTTTAGAAACTCAGCTACTGTACAGGCTGGGGGAAATACTTTTATTAGTATTTGTTTTGAGTTTGGGGGATCTAGTTATAACATCAACCTGTTAGAAATTGATTTATGGGTTGATGTGATAGCTGGTTACACAAATTTATCTCTTTTGGTTACAGTTGTATATGGGTGAGTACCCCTTGTACTCTTTTCTATATATAGTTTGCTTATAAAAAAAAAACATATGCAAAATCAGATAGATTATCTTCCTAAGATCCGTCATTTATTATTTAAGAATGTACTGGAGAATCAAAGGAAGACAATAAGTAAAAAAGTTAAAATAGTTAAAATTGCAATATGGACAGAATGCTTAATGGGAAGCACCTTCAAAAGAAATCAAATGACAAATAAAGTGATGCTTATAAAAGGTGATTATGTTAACTAGAATGCTATGTGGATTGTGCATATTATAGTTTCTCCATGGATCTGCAGAATTTCCTATTTTCCGAAGGTCCGTCATTTATTATTTAAGAATGTACTGGAGAATTAAAGGAAGACAATAAGTAACAAAGTTAAAATAGCAATAAGGACAGAATGCTTAATGGGGGAGTACCTTCAAAAGAAAGCAAATGACAAATAAAGTGATGCTTATAAAAGGTGATCATGTGAACTAGAATGCTCTGTGGATTGTGCATATTATTGTTTCTCCATGGATCTGCAAAATTTCCTTCTCCGTGTTTCAGTTTTGAAGCTTTACAGGTAGGCATGGAAAAATGCTGGTCAAGCCCTTACTTCTGCTGGATGTGAATATTCTTATTGGAAACATTTTTTTTAATCAAAATCATGATTGTTGAGACTTTGTATATAATATGTACACACACATGTATACATATATAAATTTTGTAGTGAACGTTAAGCATGATTCATGAGGATATATTTGTGAAACTCTAATTAAAATTAACAAAATTTAAAGGATAATTTCATGTGAGATGTTCATATTTTGTGACACTTTCTATTCGTAAATGTTGTCATATTTAGTGATCTTCACGTAAAGTGTACTATGACTTAGGATACTAGGTCAGGAACTCATGCTAAGACTTGAGGCACTCCATTTTTGGGACTATATGGGATGTGAAGAATTAGTATACGAGTTTTCTCATATTAAAACAATATGTATATGTATGTGCTTGTATCAGTGTAATAGTCATTATAGTTAATGTGTAGTTAGAATGTAGTTAGCATATGGTTATGTACAGCGAATAGTGAATACGGAGTAACTAACTCTCCCTTGTAACTCATGAGTATATAAACTCATCTCAGTGTAATAGCTCAGTTAAGAAATGAAAATCATTTCACTACCATTCAATTCACTCTATGATTCTCTATGCTACTGCAGATTCTATGAATTCTTCATGGTATCATGAGCTTTTCTTTCCGGGCATGAAACCCTAGTTTCCTTCGTTCTCTTCATTTTTCTTCGATTTCTTCAAGTTCTCTCTTCGTTTATCCATGGCGTCTTCCACAACTACACCAACTGCAATGAATTTTTCTCCAAATTTTTCGATCAAGCTCGACGACAAGAATTTCCTGCTGTGGAATCAGCAAGTTAAAGGTGTAATTCTCTCTCATAAACTTCATAGATTTGTAGTCAATCCTCAAATTCCTCCAAAGTATGATTATGAAGTTGATCGCATAACTGATAAAATTTCTGAAGCATATGACAAATGGATTGTTCAAGATCAATTGTTATTCACTTGGTTACTTTCCACATTGTCTGATTCTGTTCTTCCACGAGTTCTTGGTTGTAAACACTTTTTTCAAGTTTGGTATCAAATTCACAAGCATTTCCACTCACATCTAAAAGCTAGGGTTCGACAATTTCGTTATGAATTGAAGAGTATCAAGAAAGGAAATCGTAGCATTTCAGAGTACATTCTTCGAATCAAAGCTCTTGCAGACTCATTACTAGCTATTGGTGATCCAATTTCAGAGCAAGACCAAATTGATACTATTCTTGATGGTTTACCTGAGGAATACAATTCCTTTGTAATGATGGTGTACGGTAGACCAACTCTCCCTCTATTTCTGATATTGAAACTCTTTTCTTACTGCAAGAAGCACAATTGGACAAGTTTTGGTAGGAACTTGCAGTTTCAAATGTTTCAGTTAATGTGGCTCAGTCCTCACAAGCTCAAAATTCTGGTTTTTAGCATAATGAAAATTCAAAAAATGACAATTTTCACTTCAATGCCAGAGGCAGAGGCCGTGGTGACCATGGAAGGGGCCGCGATGACCGTGGAAGAGGTGGAAACTGCCCAACATGTCAATTATGCAACAAATATGGGCATGAATCTTTCAACTGTTGGCACCGGTTTGAGCAGAACTTTGTGCCCTCTCACCCTCCTCCACAACAAGTCAGTAATGGCAATGGCCAGTCTCAATTTCAAAACAACAGATCTCAGTACCAAACCAATGTTCCTCCTCCACAATATTCCAATAATGTGCCTCAGTTTCATAACAACAACATTCCACCACAACATTACAACACTCAGATTAGAAGCCAAGGTTCTCAACCTCAACCAAGTGCCTTTATGGCAACTCAGTATGCACCAACTACTTGAGAATTTCCTGCTACTCTAAGTCTTGATAATCAGTCTTGGTATCCAGACTCTGGAGCCTCTCATCACCTTACATCTGATGCTCAGAACCTGACTCAAAGCATTCCCTACACAGGACATGATCAAGTCCATATGGGGAATGGCCAAGGTCTGGACATACAGTCAATTGGTTCAACCTTTCTCTCTCCTAACTCTAGTTCAAATATAACTCTTTCCTTGCATAATTTATTACATGTGCCATATATCACTATGAATTTAATTTCAGTAGCCAAGTTTACAAAAGACAATAGAGTTTTCTTTGAGTTTCATCCCACTAAATGCTTTGTCAAATCACAGGGATCTAATCAGGTGTTACTTGAAGGTTCACTTGGAGCTGATGGTCTCTATTGCTTCAAGAACCTTCATCTTCTCAAGTCCTCAAGCTCAAGTCCAGGGCATTCCTTTTCAATAAAGAATATCCAACCTACTGTAAACTCTAGTACTATTTCACTTTCATTTTATAGTTCCAATTCTGTTTCTTCTTCAGTTAGCAATGCAATTGTTAACTCTACTTTTACTACTTGGCACCATAGACTTGGTCATGCACACACTAGGGCTGTTAAACAAGTCATGTCTCTCTTTAATATACCATGCTCTAATAAAGATGCAAATGAATTTTGTATATCCTGTTGTCTAGGAAAGTCACATAGACTTTATGCACCTCCCTCATCAACTAGTCATGATGTTCCTTTTGAATTAATACACACTGACCTATGGGGACCAGCTCCCCTCACTTCCCATAATGGCTACACATACTACATAAATTTTGTAGATGCATGTACAAAATTTACATCGATTTATTTTCTAACTCATAAGTTAGGAGCACTAACAGCTTTTCAGCAATTCCTCAAACTGATCCAAACTCAGTTCTCAGCTAATGTAAAGTCAGTTCAGTCTGACTGGGGAGGAGAGTTTAGACCTTTCACAAAGGTTCTTAATGAGCTTGGCATAGTTCATAGGCTCACATGTCCTCATACTTCTCACAATGGCACATTGGAGAGGAACCACAGACAAATAGTGGAAATGGGACTGAGCCTGTTGGCATATGCTACTATGCCTCTGAGTTTCTGGGATCACAGTTTCACAACAGCAGTGCAGCTCATCAACATACTACCATCATCTGCCTTACCTCAACAAGCATCACCTTACTACTGTTGGGAATTTGCGTATAAAATAACGCAGCGGAAAAAAAAATTCCCATCGAAGGATCCTTACGAATGGTCACGATTCATGGTTAGAAGATTTACCTCTTGAAGCGATGACAGTTGATTAAAATCTTCTATCACGAACACCGCACGAACGATGTCTCTAAGGTTTCCACACGAGCAGATTCCGTGAACATCCAACGTCACGAACCCGAAGCGTCTCTGTCTCACAGTGCCAGCTTCGAAAACCGAGACCTTCTGCTCACTATCACTCTCTATGTGAGGCTAGGGTAAAACAAAACCGTGTGGGCACAATAGCTTAAGTGGTCTACTTATAGCAGCACCTCCTTAAGTGAGTTAGTGAGCAGCGTTTGACCTAAGCCCCATGTACTATGCGCTAGGCCCAATAGAAAAGTCCAACTCTCCTTTTAATGCTTCTTTTAATCCGCTCTTATGTGTGTGACCCTATAGGTTCCCAAAATGTTAGTAGTAATATTAAATCCCATTTAATATTACAAACAGTGAGCGGTATCTAGCAATACATCACTGCTACCTAAGTAGTGAGAAAGTCAGTGATTTGACGAAATCTTTCTGTGACAAATATTCATGTGCATTATTATCCCTTTGTCCATATATCTATATTGAACACAAGACATAGAATGTGTCACCCTTGTATGGTTCAATATCACATTCCCTGATACCCGATTAGACTTAACAACAAATGAGGTCAATATCTCATATTGACTCATTTCAGTACGGCCATGCATTTTACAGTCTCACTCTATCAAGGGGCCCACAGATATCACTCCTGTTATGTAGGAGGGACAAATTCCATCTAGGTCACTCACATCCCTCTGCATGGCTCATGGTATGCCCAATGTCCGTCTTTATAATCATCCTATTACAGATGACGTTTGACGATATTAAAGCACACGACTCCTCATGTAGGGATCGTAGCGATTTCAGGTCGAAGGATTGCATACACCATTGTCACTATGAGAACTACTTACGACACTCACACAACTCTCCATGTAGTGTTTTCATGGTGGGTCAATCTAGTACATCATTACTCTAATGTGTACCTATGTGGCGACTCGATATCTCATATCCATGACCCGTGAGATATGGTCATCAGTCTGCACACATAATAGTCTCAATGTATTATTATTGTCCTTATTAATAAAATACTTGACTACGGATATTCAAGAATAGGATTTCATTGTTCAATAGTGTCTCACGATCAAGTCATATACTTGATATTCTATTAAACTGAAATTTCTATTCTAAGGACTTTATTATGTTTAAACAAGTAACACAATAAACTGAAATGTCTCATATATATATATATATATATATATATATATATATATATATATATATATATATATATATATATATATATATATATATATATATATATAATAGCAAGATACAAATGTAAGTCTAAGAAATACACTGGCCTCTAGGGCTTACACCAACAACTACACTCTGCACAAGAAATTACCTGATTACACAGCCTTCAGAACCTTTGGTTGTGCTTGCTTCCCATTTATAAGACCATACAACCAACACAAACTTCAATACAAATCCCTTGAATGTGTCTACCTTGGTCCCCCCTCTCCACAAAGGTCATAAATGTCTCTCACCAACTGGCAGGATTTACATCTCAAAGGATGTTCTTTTCAATGAACTGGCATTTCCTCACACCAAACTATTTCCCAAACCCCAACAAATTGTCACTCCAACATCAATATATTCTTCCTCCATTCCTCTGATTCCTCAAACTAATCTTACAGCCCCAACCATTTCTGCTGCACCAGAACCATCATCATAGTCATCACAGCAACAACCTGTCAGTCCTGTACCTAACATAACTAGCACCAACCTGTCCTTGCCTTCCTCATCACCATCTCCTGCATTTTTAGTTCAATCACCACACTCTAGTCCTGCTAAACTAACTCAGTCCTCTGCAGAGCTGTGTATTCCAAACAATCCTACTCCACCCCTAGCAACTGGTCATCCTATGATCACAAGATCCAAAACTGGTAGTTTGTAACCAAGAGTGATCTTGGCACATGTTAAGCCAAATTCTGTAAATCAAGCTCTCTCACATCCTAAATGGCTAGATGCAATGAAGGCTGAATATCAAGCACTTATGTCCACTAATACTTGGACTTTGGTTAACCTTCCACCCCACAGGAAACCTATTGGCTGCAAGTGGATATTCACGGTAAAAGAAAATCCCGATGGCACCATCAACAAGTACAAAGCAAGGTTGGTGGCCAAGGGGTTTCACCAACAGTCTGTTTTGACTATAGTGAAACTTTTTCACCAGTTGTGAAACCAGTCACCATTAGAGTGATTCTAACTCTAGAACTGACCAACAAATGGGAAATTCAGCAAATAGACATAAACAATGCCTTCCTAAATGGCCTTCTCACTGAAGAGGTTTACATGACTTAACAACCTGTTTTGAGGCTTCTAACAAAGCTCTAGTATGCAAGCTGAATAGAGCATTATATGGACTAAAACAAGCACCTAGGAACTGGTATGAGAGGCTGACTACTGCCCCAATCCAATTTAGCTTTGTTCCTAGTAAATGTGATCCCTCACTTCTCACTTACATTCATCACAGCACCTGCATCTATGTTTTAATCTTTGTTGATGACATATTGATCACATGGTCTTCTTCTAAACTGGTTCATGATCTTATTAGCAAGCTGAATCAGAAATTTGCACTTAAACAAATGGGAAGACCTGATTACTTTCTTGGAATTGAAGTCAAGCATTTGCCAAATGGTTCTTTACTGCTAACACAAGCTAAGTACATTAGCGATGTAACACCCGGGTGCTGACGAGGGCGGGGAGTGACCGCCGGTGCAAGAAGGAACGGACAAGGAGCGAATCCTGGAAGGCTTCTAGGCGGAGGGACACATGAATGAACCGATTACACACCCGAATGAGAGGGATCCTGAGACTGTGTAGGTATGGGACTATACAGTTGAGGAAGGCTTATATGAATTGATTGGTACTACCTATACTAACAAGATGCATCTTATTTTCGGTAGCCCATCACTTAAGAACTTCACAGTTAAGCGTGCTTGACTTGGAGCAATTCTGGGATGGGTGATCTCATGGGAAGTTTTCCCAGGAAGCGTGTGAGTGAGGACAAAGCACGCTGAAAAGACCCGTGTTGGTTTGTGGGGACAATCTTCAATCCATAAAGCTGCCAGGGATGTTACAAGGGACCTGCTTCATAAAGTCAACATGAGTGACTCAAAAGGAATATCCTCTCCAATGATAAGTAATTGCAAGCTCAGCAGATATGGAACTGACACTCTCTCGGATCCTCACAACTATAGATCAATTGTGGGGGCTTTACAATATGTCACTTTGACAAGACCAGAGATATCTTATTTTATTAATAAGGTCTGCCAGTTTATGTCCAACCCCTTGGAATCATATTGGAGGGCAGTAAAACGAATTCTTAGGTACCTTAAAGGTACATTTCATTATGGTCTCTTGCTCCAACCTGTATCTCCAGACACTGAGTTCTCTCTAACGGCCTATTGTGACTCTGATTGGGCCAGTGATCCCGATGACCGAAGGTCGACATCAGGATCATGTATTTTCTTTGGCCCAAATTTCATTTCCTGGAGCTCGAAGAAACAGTCCTTGATTGCTAGATCGAGTGCTGAAGCTGAATACAGGGGAATGGCTCATACAACCACTGAATTGTTGTGGATTCAATATCTACTTCAAGAGCTACATATTCCTTTCCACACACCTCAGTTGCTTTTTGATAATTTTAGTGTAGTTTTACTGGCACATAACTCTATTTTGCATGCTAGAACCAAGCATCTGGAACTAGATATCACTTTGTAAGAGAAAAGGCTGTTTCTAAGTCACTCATTATACAAGATGTTCCTGTATCCGCTCTGCTAGCTGGCTCCTTTACTAAACCACTTCCATCATCTCAGTTTGAAGAACTTCGAGGCAAACTCAAGGTGGTAGCCTCTCCTCAACCACCTCGACTTTGCGGGGGGATATCAGTGTAATAGTCATTACAGTTAATGTGTAGTTAGAATATAGTTAGCATATGATTATGTACATCGAATAGTTAGTTACGGAGTAACTAACTCTCCCTTGTGACTCATGAGTATATAAACTCATCTCACTGTAATAGCTCAGTTATGAAATGAAAATCATTTCATGACCATTCAATTCTCTATGAATCTCTATGTTATTGCAGATTCTATGAATTCTTCAGCTTGAGATACTTTTACATGTGGACATGACTAAATTTACGAATGTGGATTTGTACCAAAAAATTTATGAATGTGGATGATTTATATGAATCAGTATCATCTACAAAGTTTCAGGTTGGATTATTATACACTTGGGCATGACTTTGCTCCACATCCAATTCACACTGGTAATAAATTGTTATGTTGAGAGTGTTTTTCTCATATGAGTAATGCTACACAACCATTAACAAAAAAGTCACTGTTGGATAGAACAAGGTGGTAGAGGCCAGTCACCCATCTAAACGATCAACAAGAATGCCAAATCATTATGGCAAAAAAAAAACAGTAAAGAATTTATGGCTCTACCATTTTTTATGTCGTACTTATCAGTGTATCTTTTGTATTAACATTTTTGCTTACTTATAGGGGGTTTGCGCTACCATGGTATGGCACCATTGTTGTCACGGGTTTTTTTTGGGTAGAAAGTGGCTTACTAGAAGCAATTACTATTCCTTAAATTGAGTGCTTTCATGGTAATTCATATTTTCCTATGATTACAAAAAAAGAAGAAGGAAATTTGGATACAATCATATGGGATGAAAATGTGCTTTTGTTAGGTTACAACCGCTATATAGTTTTCTAAGTATAAAGTGTTGATACCAATTGCTAAACCAACTCATGCAATAGCAACAACCATCAGGAAAGTTGTTCAATGTAGAGATACTGGAGAAACCAAAATTATTCTGACTGTAATGTGTGGACATGGCCATTTTAACTTAACATCTTATGAGAAGTATTTGCAATGTAATATGGTTGACCTTTCATTATCAGATGACATGGTGGAAGCTTTACTGGCCAATATTCCTCCTCAACTGAGAACCTGAGTTGAGGACCGTTGTAGTACTAACAGATTTGTTCAAAGACTTTGAGGAACAAGGAACAAATATTTGTATTTTCTTGGGGATCATAAACTTATGATTTTCTGAATACTAGTTTGTATATGAATTTATTTTAAATCTATACTTCTATTCTATACTAATACATAAAGGGAATACTCCTTTTTGGTCTCTGCTTTCTTTTTCAATTAAAATGCCAAAATAAAATTATATAACTGTACACTTGCAAACAATATTATATTGTGTTTGTTTCTTGTTGACAAGTGACCCCAAACACAAGAGGTGGGTGAATTGTGTTTTTCAAAAACTTTGACAAAATAAAACTTTTCCTTTTAATATATTCTGAAAAACAGTTTATAAATGACTCGTGCAAGTAAAAGCGTTTTGTAAATGATAAAGCAGAAATAAAAGAGTTAGAGTTTTAGAAGATGAACACAAGCGATATATCCTGGTTCGGCCACAAACTACCCACGTGGCCTTGGTCTAGTCCCCAAGGCAATACCGCCAAGGGTTTCTACTCATTTCTAGCTTTTAAACAGGACCAACTAGAACCTTTACAAAACAGAGAACCCTTACACAAATCACACGACATACTCTCCCTTGTGCAAGAGCCTCAAAAACATTTTACGTTAGATCAAACTCACAAAAATTCAGAAAAGGGTTACAATCAGATAGCACTCACAAGTGCAAGTATTAAACAAATTGAAGCTCAAACAACAACACCTATATGGTGAGAATATATCTCAAACTTAAGTTTTCAAGTGTAGGGATAAGAGAGAAGAAGAGAGAATGATTCAAGAGGAGTAAGTCAGAAATGTTCATAGTGTTTCGTAATGTGCTTTCTCTGAAAATGACCTTTAAATAAACCAATTGAAGTTAGGTCAAAATCTCTTGAAAACTGTTTTTTCTTGAGCCATAAACGATTATTCCAATAGCATAATCGATTATTTTAAGTAAAAACAAAAGGCGTATTTTGAAACAGTTAAGTCATAATCGATCACATGGTCTCTGTTTAAAAGCAATGACTGATCAAATTAAGCATAATCGATTATCCTAATCGATTATCATCTCTCTGACTTTTGTTCTAAAAGTAATACTCGATTTTTGGAAATCCATAATTGATTATACAATTTGATTTTTCAAACTCAACGGCTCACACTCAATCAATATCATTTAAAGCCTTTTAACCTGAGTTTAAAAAGTGTTGCAAATAGGCATAATCGATTACCATAATCGATTATCCTAGTTCAAAAATTGAATTTCAAAAACCTAACAACTCTATTATTTAAAGACTCAATCCAACCACAATTAAGAGCTGCATAATCGATTAGACTAATACATTATTCCTCAAAGAAAACGATTTTTGAAATACTTTAAAGGCCAAAGAATAATATGATAAATTCCAATTTAAATGCCTTCTAAGTTTCATTTTCAAAAACAGATTTTATGTGTGTGTGATTAGGTTAACTTGAGAGACACAAAAACATTTATAATAACTTCTAAAACAAGCAATACAATAAAAATAAAATCCCCTAACCCAAGGTAATTGCTTGTTGGTCCTTTTCACGCTTTTTGCAATATATTCCTTATTTACTTGAATCCTTTTGTCCATCATCAAAACATATGTCCTTGTCAAGGCATATATCCACAAACTCCCCCTTTTGGAGCAACACACACACACACACACACACACACACACACACACACATATATATACGAGTTTTAACGCATTTTCTCTACTCCCCCTCACTCTATGCATTCATTTAAAATCCTCTCCCCCTTGAGCATGCAATCATATAATTCTCCCCCTTTCGGCATTATCAAAAAGCGGGAAAATCAAGATAACACTATCATGGCATATATCTACTAGCATGTTAACCATTCAAGCACAAGGTATAATCACCATGGCATGCAAACAGTTGATTATTCAAACATCCAAACCATATATATAAAACTTGTACGTGCAGAAGCTAAAGTGCCAGGAAATTAAAATTTATAAAATCATCCAAAAATAGAATTTTAAAAAGTCGTAAAATAAATATGAGAATAGTAGTAAATACAGTACTCATCATCTCCACCACCAATATCACCACCACCACCACCACCACCATCATCATCATCTGTGCTGCTGCTGTCAAAGTCCTCCCGAGTCTGTGGGGCTGCCCGAATTGGATTGACCTCAATTACAGTAACTCTACGCTCCAAAGATTTTACCTCTAGTGAAATCTCACGAATCGCAGTGGAGTTAGCCCGGATCTCTGTGGTGTTCACCCGAACCACAAATAGAATACTCTGAAGTAAAGCCATCTTCTCGGAGGAACCGGCAGCAGGAGGTGCCGGAGAAGATGATGCTCCATCAGTGCGAGGTGGTTGAGTGTCATACATTTTCAGACTCTTGGGTTTGTAAACCCAATCACCACTGTTATTAATTATACCCAACCGATTTATAGTGCCCTCCTTCATCATGGCATGAAATTTCTTATAGTCCAGCTTAGCCTCTCCAATGAGGTTAACCTTAACATGTCTGAGAATACGAGTCACCACATGACCATAGGGCAACTCAGCACTCCCCTTGTTGTCATACATATGCTGCATGACCAAGCCAGCCTAGTTCACTTTCTTCTTTTTATCCAACAACCATAACATCAAAACATCCAAACGCAATAACTGAGAAAAATTGTGATGCCTAGGAAACAACAACCTGCCTATCATATACTGCAATAACCTACTTTGCACTTTCATCTGACCAGCAGTTATTTCCTTATCATTTGCATCCATAGGGTCAGTCAAGACATCCTTGATGGCCTGAAGCCTAGCAAACTCATTTACTAAGGGTCCACAGAAAGACCCTCAGTAGTGGCACAAGTGCCGTCAGAAGGCACACCCACTATCCTACCAAACGACTCAGCAGTAAGACGAATGGGTTTGTGGCATACCTCAGAAATCAGAACACCATCAACCAGCTTGAGATTGCAATAGAAGTCCTTCACCAAATCCGGATAATATCCTCTGATTGAGATAGAAACTCAGTGATTCCAACGAAGTTCAAGAACTCCAGAAACTGAAAGTTGCTTTCCTCATCCATTCAATGTCCAGAAATCGAGGCTTCTAAATCTTCTTGTTCAGATAGGTTCTCATGAACTCAGCATACTGACTTCCATTGGAGAAGAATTTTTCCACTTGTTCTCGAGTGAGCGGTCCAGGGTTGACAATAGCAGTTCTTTGACGCTTGGGAGGCATGGTGATGATGGGAGTTGAAAAGATATGAATAGTTTTGGAGTAGAAGAAGTTTTGAGCAAGAAACTAGAGAAAAACCGCAAGTAGGGGCACAAAAATGGTAAAACACATGCAAGTGAGGTGCTAGGGTTTCAGAAATACCTTATAAACGCGAACCATAATCAATTATTTTACCCAATAATCGATTATTTTGATGATGTGGCAGCTCCTGATTGGTTGGATCCTGCCAGTGTGGTTTTGGCGCCAACCCCTTCAGCTTCGTACAACACCACCCCTTGGGTGCTACATGCTGAACACGTTGTGGAAAATAAAACTACAATAGAGGCTGGTTGCTTTCGGAAAATAAAGTTTACTAGTATACTTAACCTCACTTGAAAATGGTTATGAATTTTTTTTTCTTCTTTCCTTCCTTCTCCATACAACAAACATCATAAATAGATACATCATCATAATTATACATAAAAGACCATAGCAACCGGACATATCCAAAGTCATAACATTAGGAAATAAAAACACAACTATAACTTAATGATATGTCTGGAACCACAACTCAAGAAAAATGGCTCTCAGCCGCTAGATATATAGACTACCCTCAATAGGGTGTAAAACAACCTAATATCTTAATTGAGCTGGTCCCTAACCAACAACTACTGGGATCAACGGTCAACGGTCACTTCTCAGTTCTCAGGACTAATGTCCTCTAGTAAAAACAGGGAACTCCTCCGCAACGTCTGTATTCACGTCCCACGGTACAACAAAAACAAAACAAGAAGACATATATATTGCAAAGGTGAGATACCGACCAATGAGTTTTATCATGATAACTACATGCGTGACACACAGATAACAACAACATTTACACATATGCACTTCACATAAAATTCTCACAATAAACTTATTGTTATGAGCAGTGGGATTCATACCCGTCATTCATTGCAATTCATAAAAATTGCATTACACTTCAACATCCACCATCAAATCTTAATATTGGTTCTCCTTACTTTTCTTTTCATTCATTCTTTCTTTGTTGAGGATTACCGCTCATGACTATACTTACTTAGAAATCTAGTTCATTCATTCTCAACATAGGGCACGCAGTCACATGTGCCAACTGGGACTTTAATCTGCAACACACAGGACTTTAACCTGCAACACACAGAACACAAAGCCAAATGCATCAACTGGGACTCTAACCCCCGACAAAAAAGACAAAGATTCAATTGTGCGACCCGGGACTTTAACCAACGACACACACAACAGAAATTCAACTGTATGACCTGGGACTCTAACCCACGACACACACAATAGAGATTCAAATGTGTTAAGTGGGACTCTAACCCATAACACACCAAACATAGATTCCAATGTGTCAACTGGGATTCTAACCCACAACACACAGATGGG
This sequence comes from Sophora flavescens, assembly GCA_030762895.1. NCBI lineage: Eukaryota > Viridiplantae > Streptophyta > Magnoliopsida > Fabales > Fabaceae > Sophora > Sophora flavescens. The sequence goes on along the minus strand of CM061067.1, from coordinate 188,029 downwards.
ACTCTAACCCATGACACACAGAACATGGATTCAACTGTGCCAACTGGGACTCTAACCCATGACACATAAGCAACAGATTCCAATGCACCAACTGGGACTCTAACATATGACACACAAGACACGGATTTCAAATGTGTCAACTGGGACTTTAACCCACGACACACACAGGACACGTAGTCCACGTACTTACTCCTAGGAACACTAACCCGATGTTTCGGTTATCTAGGTCCTCACAACTTCCACCATTAACACAGTTTTCGTTCTATGAAAAAAATTTATCAAAACAAAACTCTGAAATTTATCCAAGATTTTCTAAAATATTTTTCTTGACTTAAGACTCCTTTGCAAAAAAACCTTTTCCACTGAAATTCGTTTATAGAACGTTAAATCACACCGAAATATAACTTTTCTCAAATTCCTTCTCTTTTGAAATCTCTTTTCCGACAACACATCGAGTCTTCGAAAAAAAATCATTTCCAATACGTTTTCTGTTCAAAGAAATAAAAATGTTTTTCATAGTCTTGCCGTACAATTCTTTTTGAATTACTCTTTGCTTAGCAAACAAAATCCTTTTAACCCCAAATGGCTTTTCTGTCACAAAAAGTTTTTCCAATGTCAATATTACTTTATTTTTGAAACTTAACTACTTGAAATAACTTTTTATTTTATTTTTGAATTTATTTTGGAAAAACTAACGTCTGTAAAAAAAATCATGGTTTCGTCCTTACTGTCACTTGTTGACTCCTCTTTCACCGAAACATCCTTTAAAATATTAATTTCCAAATTTTCTTCTAATTTCCCAAATTAAATCATTTTAATTTCTCTTCAAGCTTCTCAAGCTTTTATCTTCAATTTTAATTGAACACTAACCACTGTCAGGCTTCTCAGTCAACTACTCAATCAACAAAAAATCCATACAACACAATTATAGCATGCATCACAGTTATCACATAATAATTCACATCAACCACATAAATCACATAAAACTACACAAAACTATATAAACCAACACAAAATAAATAATTCAAGCACCACAAAAACACAACGAACAAATTACAAACAACACACATATAGCATGTAGCTATCAAAAACCCCTCAGGTAAACTCCATTTACCTCTTGAAGTTTCCGATTCCTCCTTGAACTTAATCCTCCGATTTTGTTTCCTCTTACTACTTATAGAAACAAAGGAATGTTGGAATGTATGAATATTATTCCTTGAAATATTGTGTACAGAGAAGGTTATAATATATAGACAAAAGAGATTTAAATGGCATCCTAAAAATAAGGATGAAAATCCGCCCTAATAATGAAAAGAACAATAACCTAATCTGTCTAATTATAACTGATGATATCAATCATAAATACAAGATATTATACGATCTTACAACACTCCCCCTCAAGCTGGTGACCGGATATCTATCATTCCCAGCTTGCAAGTAAGACCATGAAACCGCTCTGTGCGAAGTCCCTTGGTGAAGATATCTGCTAATTGGAACTCCGAGGGCAAGTACTCAGTAACTATAAGACAACTTTTCCTTGATAAAGTGTCTATATATCTCTATGTGTTTAGTCTTATCATGCTGGACTGAGTTGTCAGCAATACTAATGGCAGACTTGTTGTCACAAAGTAATCTCATAGGAGCTTCATACTTTATTATGAAATTATCAAGTATGATTCTCATCCATAATGATTCACAAATACCTTGGGCCATAGCTCGAAATTCTACTTCGACACTAGATCTTACAAAGACACTTTGCTTCTTACTTCTCCAAGTCACTAAATTTCCTCCCAAAAACATGCAGTACCCTGAGGTGGATCGCCTGTCTACAATCGACCCTGCATAATCTACATCTGTATAGGTTTCTATGGACAAACTTTCCCCTTTCTTGAATAATAATCCTCTTCCTGGGCTTGACTTCAAATAACAGAGGATTCTATTCACTGCTTGCATATATCTCTCACATGGATCATGCATGAACTGACTAACCACACTGACAGCATAGGCTATGTCCGGCCTGGTGTGGGATAAATATATTAGTTTCCCCACTAGTCTCTGATATTGTGCATTGTCCACCCTTGGGCTCTCCTCATTGTTTCTAATCCCGTGATTTTGTTCAATAGGTGCCCCTGTGGTTTTGCAACCCAGCTTACCTGTCTCTTTAAGGAGATCCAGGACATATTTCCTTTGGGAAATAAAGATGCCTTGTTTGGAGCAGGCAACCTCTATCCCAAGGAAGTACTTCAGCTTCCCCAGGTCTTTCATTTCGAACTGTGCAACTAGTTTGTCTTTCAGAACCCGTTTCTCAACCTCATCATCACCGGCAATGATCATGTCATCAACATAAACCAACAGAAGTGTGAGCTTGCTGTCCTGAGAATGTTTAACAAAGAGGGTATGATCTCCTTGGCTCTGTCTATAACCTAAGGATACCATAGCATTGGTGAACCTTCCGAACCAAGCCCGAGGAGACTACTTGAGCCCATATAAGGCCTTTCTCAATTTGCACACCTTATTCCCTCCACCGTTAGGGTCATACCCTAGTGGAATATCCATATATACCTCATCTTCCAAGTGCCCATGTAGAAAGGCATTTTTAACATCAAATTGGTACAAGTCCCAACCAAAGTGTGCTGCCAAGGAGAGAATAATCCTGACCGTGTTCATCTTTGCTACCGGGGCAAACGTTTCCTCATAATTTATCCCATATGTTTGAGTATACCCTTTTGCAACCAGTCTTGCCTTATACCGATCCAATGTCCCATCAGACCGATATTTCACTGTATATATCCATCTGTATCCGACTATCCTCTTATCCTTCGACTTCTCAACAATCTCCTAAGTCTTATTTTTCTCCAAAGCATTCATCTCTCCATGTATGGCTTGAAACCAGTTCTCATCCTTTAAAGCTTCTTGTACTGAAGTAGGAACTATGATAGAGTCGATTGCTGAAATAAAGCTCTGGTGCTGTACTGAAAGGTGTTTAGTGGACACAAATTGTGATATAGGATATTTGGCACAGGCTCTCTTCCCTTTTCTCAAAGCAATTGGTAAGTCATCAAGGTTAGGTTCATCATTATTATTTAAAGGACTATTCAAAGGCTCAGGGTTTGGAATATTTACCTGAGTTAGACAGTTGAGGTTGCTGCTGGACCAGGTCGAGTTATTTTCGTCTCTGAAACTGAATCCGGTATCATCTCATATCATCATCTGCATTTGATACTAATTCTGTATTTTGCTCAGAAATCGTACCGGAAGGTGATGCCACCTCTTTCATGAGAGGAAAACCAGATGGCTCAAGAGGTTCAGCCATAAGAGGAGATGACTCAAGATTTTCGGTCATATGAGGGACAACTGACGACTCAGCTTCTAAACCACTCTTCCCCTGAAGCTGAGTTCTAGGGTAAAACTACTTGGCTTCATGAAAAGTAACATCCATGGAGACATAGACATGACGAGTCTGGGGATGATAACATTTGTACCCCTTTTTTGTCGGGTGCATATCCTATGAAGATACATTTAACAGCCAGAGGATCCAACTTACCACGATGCTTCCTATTAATGTGCACAAAAAATGTGCACAAAGGCAGTACAACCAAAAACACGACACGAGAGACTGGTCATGGTGGGAACGGAAGGAAAGAAAGACGTCATGTGTTGAACAGGACTAAAACCATCCAAGACACGAGAAGGTAACTTGTTTATTAAATATGCAGCGGTTAAGACAGCTTCCCCCCAATAAGATTTTGGTACAACTATTTGAAAGAGAAGGGCTCTAGCCATTTCAAGAAGATGACGATTCTTTTTTTCGGCAACCCCATTTTGTTGTGGGGTATCCACACATGTTAACTCATGCAAAACACCATGGTATTTAAGAAATCTGGAAAAAATCTGATTAACATATTCTTTTCCATTATCAGAACATAACCATTTAATAGATCGCCCAAACTGAGTCTTAAACATGCGATGAAAATTCAAGAATATTTGAAAAACTTCAGATTTATCTTTCATGGGAAATATCCATGTGACTCGAGTGCAATCATCAATAAAGGACACAAACCATTTTGCACTAGATAAATTAGAAGTAGAGGAAGGTCCCCACACATCAGAGTAAATAAGCTCAAAAGGTTCAATACTTTTCTTATTACTAGGAAGAAAAGTTGTACGATGGTGTTTCGCAAACTGACAAACATCACAATGAAAAGACTCGACTGATCTCTTTTTAAACAAATGAGCAAATAGAGACATAAGAAGACTGAAAGGAGGATGACCAAGACGTCTGTGTTGAACCCATACCCCAAAGACAGCAGAGCCGGAACTAGTCTGATGACAAGAAGTGGATATCTTTTGTGTGGTATTATCTCGAGTTCCGTGTAGACAATATAACCTGTCCTGCTCCTTAGCAACCCCAACCGTCTTCCCCGTGGCAATATCCTGAAAAACACAATGAGAGGGAAAGAAGCTCACGGTGCAATTTAAATCTCGAGTAAGTTTGTGTATAGAAATGAGATTATTTGTGAGCTTAGGGATATGAAGCACATTATTTAAAGGAAGAGATGGTGGAAGGTGAATGTTGCCACAACCAAAAACAGAGACATGGGCACCACTAGCAACAGTAATGTGATGTTTACCAGGTAAATGAGAGTAAGACAAAACAATATGAGGGGTAAGGGGTCATATGATCAGTAGCACCAGAGTCAATAATCCCGAGATCCTCAGACATAGTACGTGAAACATTAAAGGATGATAAACTAGATATCTTACCAGTCATGGTTAGAGAACAAGTACCAAAAAGCTTACTCGGAGAATCCAAGAGAGGTTACAAGTAGTCAGTCTCGACTTTACGAAGCGCTGGAACAAGGGAGGACTTGGTGGTCTCAGATTCAGATACTATGGATTACTAAAAAAGTGATTTTCTATCCTTGAAACAACTCAGATGAGAACACCGACATCAACATCGAAAAAAACGAAGGAGGATTCAAACAGACCCGCCAAAAAAATGTCCTCGGATCACGATTTGAACCCCTCCAGTGGACTGGGGAAGGGCCCACGGTGCTACGGTGAGAAGCGTGCCTCGAAACGGTGACCGGAAGGTGGTACATGGCCTACATACACCCGAGAGTTGACAGGGCTACGACGGTGCGTGGCGATGCGTGCGGTGTCCAATGGCCGTGAGCTTCTGGGTCCTGGACGGTTTTTGGCCGACCAACCCGATGGGAGGGTCACCGGTGCAAGATAAGTGGCGGACGGTGGCGGACAGGACTGAACAATGGCAAATGGCGGCGAATGCTGCTGAACAGTGATGAACATCAATCAATTCTGTCTAAAAAGACGAAATAGGGCACAAAAATAGGTGCCAAACACTGCACTCAAGGCATCTGAAAAAATCCGCAATAAAGCGGCTAGGGTTTTCGTGCGGAAGCAAGACCCCCAAGATCGGGAGCTCCTGATACCATATAGAAACGAAGGAATGTTGGAATGTATGAATATTATTCCTTGAAATATTGTGTACAGAGAAGGTTACAATATATAGACAAAAAGATATTTAAATGCTATCCTAAAAATAAGGATGAAAATCTGCCCTAATAATGAAAAGAATAAGAACCTAATCTGTCTAATTATAACTGATGATGTCAATCATAAATACAAGATATTATACGATATTACAACACTACTCAACACCTCAATCAACCACAAATCCTTCACAACAAACAACATAACAAGTTAAACTTTGAAATAAAACTCACTAACCTACATGAGAAGACATTCGGCCAAATCAAAAAAATTGGGCTAGGGACCTCTAAAATTTCCATGCTCTTGGATCTATGATCCTAAGGCATTAGAAAGATAAAATCAAATGTCACATGACAAAGATTGAAACAAAAATCCATATATGGTTAGGGTTTCAGCCTTTACAATAAATTTAGGCTAGGAATTTCAAAAATTCTCAAGCTTCTAGATCTAACAACTAGAAGTATTAGAGAGATTAAATCAAGTGTTATATTTTAACAAAATGAAACAAAACTTATCCAATCCTCTTGGAGTAAGTTTTGGTCATGAGTAGAAAAATAAGGAAGAAATTTTCTTTGCTCTCATGCTTTTGTATAATCAATCTAGAAGTCTTAGAGAGTTCATAGAAATTGGTTTCACATTAAAAGGATTTTTCTCTGATTTTCTAGAATTTTTTGAAGAAAAACCCTAGAAATTGTAACATGGTAATTTTGACATGATTTAGATGAAATGAATGAAGATGAAGGCATCATGATCATGATAGATGAGAGGTTACCTATTTGTTGATGAAGAAGTGAAGAAATGATCAAGGTTTTTCAAGAACAAAAATGGAGTCTTTTTGTATTTTGTGAGAGAAATGATGTCGAGGAAGATGAAGTAACTTGAAACAAATGATCAAGTGTTGTGGGGGCGGTTATGACCGTGTAACACAAAGCCATTTCGGTCCATAAATTAGTTTTGTGACAAGGTGGGAATTACACATAAAGACCAAGGGCAAAATGGTCTTTTCCTTTAAAAAATATCTAGATATTTTGGTGTCATTATGACTTGATAAGGTCGCATTAAATGATTGTCACATCGGTCACTTCAGTCAACTCAGCTTTGTATCTGGCTCAGTCATTTACCCGACTTAGGTTTTACGCGTGTTTTCTTTGAAGATTTCACCCGTATAAAATATAATATTTTATTTTTATGCGAAAATTTTCAAAAAAACCTATTTAGTTGTAAATACGATATAAACCTAAACAGTTTTGTACATGAGTCAAAATTAGGTTTTCTGATCAGTAAACTTTTACTGTCAGTGAAAACGCAGACCAGGTTCCTTCTGAATTTTCAACCCAAAATTTAATCGTAACCTTCTACTATCAAGTAGAGTCTAAATATGATTTTGTTTTAACCAAAATCATTTTCTAAGTATCGGATAAATATATAAACAATTATATATTTACCGATATTGAGAAACAGTAAAAATCGGGGTGTTACATTACTACCCCACTAAAACAAAAAAATTCCTCCTCAAAATTTCATAACTCGAGACTAGGTAGGTTCTTGTAATCACACCTTAACAAGAGAGGTCTCAAACGTCAAGTTATCTTTTTACTGTAATCGACTAAATCGGATATCATGATATGAATCATATAAACATCCTTATGACTTATAAAATGGGTCACGCATCAATGACGTTTTAAAAAGATATAAGGTAAAAATTGATCCGAAAGGAATAAAGTTTATCGAACCACAAAAGGACCAGGCCTTAAGAACTATGAAAAGAAATCTTCAAGACAAGAAATTTCTTGATTTCATTTTCACAAGAAAGCATAAAGAATAATTTGACCAATCTGAAAGATACGAGTGTCCAGTATGTAAAAAGATTCTTCAATAGGTTCGTGAGTGTAAAAATGCATAGCTATTACATGTTTACAAACATGACTCTAATAAAGTTCCTTCTTTCACAAGAACTTCCAGCGGATTATGAAATCAAAAGATGAACAATTCCTAACCTCAAGAGGATTCAATTAGTACTACGAATTTACCAAATTACGATTTAAAAGGAACCAGTTTAGCAAAAATTCTGACTGGATCACTTCTACCAAAAGTAAAAGTGACTAAAGTACGTTTCATCAATAAACTTCTCTTATTAAGAAAGTATCTATCCTGAACAACGATAGGATAGTTCAAACATATACAATTCACAATAACAGGTTGAGTAGTTAGAGTTGAAACAATCAACTCATATGATAAGGAAGAAACAGGCAATTCCAATTGTCTCACACAATTCATCGAAATGAAAGAATGTGTTACACCTGAATCAAAAGTACAGTTAAAGATTACCCGTTATGTCGTACCCACCTTGTAAGATATCATTGCATCATAAAGCTTCAACACCACTCATGGTGTAGACTCTCCCCTTTTCCATCGGTCTATCAGTTTTTGAATTGTTGGCAGCAAATTCGGACTTTGTTACAGGACATTCTCTGACCATGTGTCCAATCTTCCACATTTAAAATATAGTGTACCCTTCATCTTATTATCTTCAGTGACATGATTTGAATGTCCACAGTTGCAGCATCACTGAACTGTGATTCTGATTATTTCCTGGAGGTCGGAAATATGGCTTCCTCTGAGCTTGTTCCTCTCTTTGATTATGATGTTGATTCTTGAGTCGAGATGGTCCTCCGACATTACCTCGGTTGTCTCTCCTTTTCCTCTTCTGTTCCACCTTTCGACACTTTTCGCCCAAAGCTTGGAAATTGCGGATTTCCAGCGGTAACACAATCCTTGATTTCGAACCTTGAACCTCCATCAAACTTCTCACATTTCTAACCCTCATCCGATTGAGCTTGGAAGAAACAAAAATACTTGGCAAGTGATTCAAACTTCACCGCATATTCCCCAGCAGACAGTTCCCTATGTTTCAGATGCAGAAACTCTTGTTCTTTCTCAACTCTGGCACTTTGAGGAAAGTACTTATCCAGAAACATGTTTTAGAACACATTCCAAGTAATTTCCTGATTCTACGCCTCTAGCAGTTGTTTAGTGCCCTTCCACCGGTACTCAGCATCTCCCAATAGTAGAAAAGTAGCATAAGGAACTTTCACTCCTTCAGGGCTGTGAATCAACTCAAAAATCTTCTCCAGTTCTTGGATCCACAAATCAGCCTTCTCAGAATCAGCATCCCCATGGAACTGTGGCAGATTCTGATGTCGAAAAGCAGTCAAACTTCTGCCCTCAGCAGTTTGCTTAGCTCGAATTTGTTCTTATTGGTTCTGGGCAGCCATAGTAGTTGTCTATAGTGCGATAGCAACTGCTACATTCGTCAAAGCTTGTGCTGTTGATCCGTCCCACCAGTACCATCATAGTTTTCTCCTAAATTACCACGATCGCCTCTACGACCCCTTCCACGGCCACATCCACATCCAACTTCTGGTTCCATAACTGACCTACACGACAAAAACAGTTAGTCTGAAACCAGAAACTGAAACTTATACTTACGTGTTTAAAGCACATTACTTCTAAGAAGTAATTCAATCAAAGCACCATCTACCAGCAATGGGTTTTCACAAGGTCTCAACCAACTCAGAACCTATCAAGAACAGACATCCTTGTGCCTTAACATACATTGTTTCAACAAGGAAATAATTCAAATAGGATCCAACCAGAGATCACACAACAAAAACATAACAGACCTATTCCCCAAGGTTCCCGAAAGACTCGGTTAGCTCTTATACCACTAATGCAACACCCCCCTTGGATCCACTAGTGTACTTAACCTCACTCGAAAATGGTTATGATTTTTTTTCTTCTTTTATTCCTTCTCCATACAACAAACATCATAAATGGATCCATCAGCATACTTATACATCAAGACCTTCATAACAGCTGAACATTTCCAAAGTCATAACATTAGGAAATAAAAACACAACTATAACTTAATGATATGTCTAGAATTACGAGCCATTGTGTCATTCAAGGTATCATTCAATTCATCATCATTTTGGCCCACATTTTGCTGCCCTTGTCTACAAGACATTGCTTCCTGCAAAAGCAACGCATTAGTCTTATCTCCATAAGACACTAAACTGGTAACCAATATATATAAACTACTTATATTGTTTTCCCTAAAAGAGAAACAATAACATAGACAACACAACACAAACATCACTAGACCATACCCTAGCCCCGGCAAGACTCGATCAGCTATGATACCACCAAATGAGACACCCCTTTGTATCTCATTGAGTACCCGTGACTTGTTCTAGTATTTTCTATTACTTTAAATAATATGTAGTATCTATTATAGTATTCCTGTGCAGTCAAATAAAATTTTTACTCAAAACCTACGTCGTTGAGGCTCCATAAAACATATATCTGGCTATCAAGGCAAATTTCCCATCTATTAACAAATCCAGCCTAACTACGGTTACATCAAAATATAAATGTAATATATACAAAGCTGGTCATAACTCAAAACAAATCTAACTTTTCCTCATAACTGAATTTTAATCGTCGGATTTCTCATGCACGTTTTCCTTGATGGTCCTGCCATAGTCGGTATCTAATTTACTATTTATATTTTGACCAACTTTAAAAAGTTTAGGGTGTTACAACAATCACATGCTGATTCTTAATGAAGTATGGGTCAAGGATGTTTTTAACCAAATACCCCTCTTTCATGTTGATTTTTGGGTGCTAGTACATTACCTCCCAGTAGGTTTCATGTCACAATTAGTGGGCTAACTACTGGGTGATTATATTGGTGCCTTTCTAGAATACGATACCAATAATAGTACGGGGTTCTAGAGATATTATATGAGGATAAGAGTGCGGGTGTATGTCTGTATGCTGTTGAAAAAGGAAAAGAATGTTAAGATTTCAGGCAGCGAGTGGCATGTTATGTCATTCCGACATGAACATATATGTACGCTTTGCTTCTTGTGCTGTCTAATGGATCATTCAGATCGTTTCTGTGAGAAGTTGTACTCGATGGACCGAGACAATGGTGAACGTAGATGGGCCCATGAGTTACGGGAAAATCAACGATGGTAGGGCGGAGGCGCAGGTTCAAGGTAGCCGAGGAAGGCGAACATTAGGGTTTGCGGAGCTCAGAATGGTAAGGGAGGATTCTACGAGAGAAAGTAGCGCATAAATGTGGGTAACGGTACAAAATTTGCGGACCATTTAATATTTGGAAAAACTTTATCTATAGTACTATAGGTACTGTACATACATACGGTTTTGCACTAAAAATGTAAGGTAACTGTCAGAAACTGCTTTGAGAAATTATACCACCGGTGCATCGTTTCAAATGAATTTCGTGTGATTTGTGTTAAGAATCGTATGTACAGTACCTACGGTACTGTACATAAGTTTTATCCTTAATTTTCATGATGCGATTAATGGGGCATCGTTTCAAATGAATTTGCACTAAAAATGTAAGGCAACTGTCAGAAACTGCTTTGAGAAATTATACCACCGGTGCATCGTTTCAAATGAATTTCGTGTGATTTGCGTTAAGAATCGTATGTACAGTACCTACGGTACTGTACATAAGTTTTATCCTTAATTTTCATGATGCGATTAATGGGGCAACAAAGTTTCCAAATGTGAGTAACAAAGCAGTAAATCTGGAGGGCCAGGGATCTCCCAATAACAAAGGAAGTGGTGGGATTAATGTTGCACTATATATGTTAGCCACATTGACTAACAATAATCATTATAAGATAATAACATCCACATCATGAAGAGGTAGAAAGGCATATGTGGACATGGAAATCCAAATTTGTTATGGCATTGGAGTTAATGCAGGAATTATTCCAACCAAAGTTACTGTGATCATGGCAAGAGGGTCATGGGTTAACCTTGAGATCCTAGCAAGAGGGTAAAGGGTTAACCATGTGATCATGGCGTAAGGGTCATTCGTTAACCATGTGATCATGGCAAGAGGGTCATGGGTTAACCATGTGATCACGACAAGAGGGTCATGGGTTAACCATGTGATGATGGCAAGAAAGTCATGGGTTAACCATGTGATCATGGCAAGAGGGTCATGGGTTAACCATGTGATCATGGAAAGGGGGTGTTGCCTTAAAAACAGTTGTCTTTAAGCTTGTGCAAGTGTACACAAATGCCTCAAGTAATATAGAACTTTAGTTCAGATATCGTTCCCACAGGGATTATAATGATGCAACAAATTCCAATTCAGATTATAAGTTCTAGAAGTTAGGATTAGTAACTAATTTTTTTGAGATATGAGTGCAAGTAAAAGTAAATAAAGCTTTACAGTAAAAACTGGAATGTTCATAAAACAGAGAAAAGATCAAGTTGTCAACTATGAATAAAAACAACTCTAGGTATGCTGCATCATAAATCCTGTTTAGACTTCATCATGCTCTAACTATGCTCTAACATCTAACTCTAGGAAATGAAAATGTGTTTTACAACACTCAAAGGTTAGGTTCATTAACTGCTTTCTATTCCTAGATTCAGATTAAGTACACCAACTTTTTAATAAGCACGTTCCAGCTAGTTTAGGGGCTTGAACAACTACTCCTAGTCTATTCAACAACAAATAATTTTCCAATCAAAGATTTAACCCCTATTCTTTATCAAGTTCCACTTACTTAATTTTTCCAAACCAAGCAAGTTACACATTCTATTAAGTTGATCACTCTTAATCAAATAACATTAAACACGAGATAAAGGAAGATGCAGAACATATTCATTGCATGATTTAACTAAACATTCATTACATTTTCATACCTAAAGCTTAGAAGTGCTTAGCTTATAATGAGGTTACAAGGAACAAAAGGAAGAAATGAACTAAAATCCATTACAGTGAAGAAAATGAACACAACAACAACAGCTGGAAGAGATGAGCGTAGCCTCCAAGGACAGACTAATTGTGTAGTAAAAATTAGGGTATCTCCTTTAGGGTTTCCTTAAATGCCTTTGTAGTACTCTACTCTCTTTCATCCTATTTTGGGCCAACACAAAATTAATAATAAAATAACCCTAGCCCAATTCCTAAAAAGTGGGTCATCAGATCCTAGGCGCGTGGGATTCCTTAAAAGGGACAGTGTCAGCGCCCGGAGGAGAGAGAAATGTGTCCTTGTTTGATTTGTCTTTTAGTGCAGACCTACTAGAAGGTAGCCCTTGCTACAACAACCAAGTTCTTGTTTCCCCATGCTTCAGCCATGCTCCAACAAGCTCTCTGCATACACAGACATAGAATTGTTAGACAAATATAGAGCATTCACGAGCATTTAGCTGTTATTCACAAAACTTAACACAAATACTAGTAACCTAACATTTCCTATGAAAATTAAGACTTGAAACCTCAAAGACAACAAAAAGTAAGAGTCAAAAGGGGCTAAATAACTCTTCATTCAAAGAGTTATCACACCCCCAAACTTAAACCATTGCTTGTCCTCAAGTAATGCAAACAAAACACAAAAGAGACACAAGAATTCCAATTAATGAATGACATGCAAGAATCACCCAGATTTTGCCTTCCTTCAACTCACATCCAGAAATCCACATTTTCTTTCCTAACCAAAATACTCTTTTTATCATGCCCACAATAACAACTGCTACACACTGGTTCAAATAGATTAACACATGCTGCAGCATTCACCTCTCAGAACATTTGGTTCTGCACCTCACCCTCACATCAGACTTTTCACTCTTTACCACAAACACGCGCGTCTGATTTAGACTTGATGAGATTCTATCACAATTAAAACAATCACAGAATTACACACAACAAGAGGTCTTTAGGGCTGTAACTGGGCTTGGGACAAGTGGGGTTAAGATATTTGGGAAAGTAGCTTACTCAAGGCAGAGCAAAATGATGCTTTTCTATCTAGCTTAACTTCCCATTGATTCCCACGAGCTTCACTGTTTTTACTTTCTTGGATTTTCCTTTCCATCACTAAGTCCATAACTTATTCTTTTTATGGGGAACTGAGAACAAATTATTGTCAATTTATAAGCTTCTCATTGTTCTCTGTTCATATTTTTAAATTTTTCAGCTTTTCAATTTTTTTAATGCAGCTTCACAGAAGGAATGGCAACTTCACATTATACACTTATGACTTCTTAATTCCTTTGCTGCCTATCCCTTTACCATTTTATTTATAGCCATGCTGCAGCATGCACATGTGTTGCAGCATGCCACCCCCAAACTTAATTTTTTATGCTTATCCTCAAGATCCCCCCCCCCCCCCAAACTTATGTCAGAACTAGCTACAAAAACATCCTTAGGTGAACTTTGTTTTTCCAGTTCTAAGGCTTGTAATGTGGTATCTGTTGCAATAGATAGCTAAAGCTCTAAGGGGTTCACTAGGGGCAATCATATTGGGGGGGGTAGGATTTGAAGGCTTTGGCTAGAGTAAAAAAAACAAGAAAATGCCTCAAGCATAAAGTGTGTGGAATCATGTGTGTTCAGATCAGACAGAATCAAAGCAAACCTTACATAAAATACATAAGTGTGATGCATAGATATACAACGTGTTTCACTCAAGCTCACATTTATATGCTTCATGTTGTAGCACATATGTCCTCTATCCTAAACATTGATGCAGCAGTGATGGTGATCGCATTCAAGTTATTGCATTAGATTAGTCAGCAAGAGTTTCATTCCAAGAAGTAAGAGTTAAACACAGAAAAAGAGGCCAGAGACCGTTTCCAATTAATCATTAATCATTTGGAGCTAAAACAGGGGGTGGGGCTCATGCACAACCATTCATTAATCAGAACTCAAAACAACTATAGTCCTAATGGCTCTACAAACAAACAAACACAACAGGTCCTAGTGACCTCTACTTGAAGACATATTGAAAAACTAAATCATTAAACTGGTAATGGGGTGGAAGGTTTAGGGCATCCTAATGTGGGATGATGCAGCAAGCTGCAGCATCCACTATGGCTACGTTTCAAGCCTACGGTGCCCTGGTGCGCAAACTCTTCCTGGTGCCTGATAAACATTATTTGCATGCATTGAAGATCCCTCATTTTTAGTACTTTTTACAAGCTAAATGTGCGTAATTGATTTAGTCTAGCAATGATTTATGAGTTTGGGCCTCATTGGGCTTTATTGCAAATTTTCACTAATTCATGATTATAGACGTTGACTCAGTATTTTAGCCATATCTTGAGTTCCGGGCATCTAAAAATTATGAACTTTATATTTTAGGAAATCTAAAAGGAATCCCAACAACTTTCATGAAGAACTCAGATGCTGAATTAGATTTATAGTGGGTCACATTGGGCCTTGAAGTCAGAACATAATTACTGTCGCTGGAACCTGAACTGGTCATGAAGATTGGGCCATAACTTGGGCTGTAGATATCGTTTGGAACTGAAACCGGTGGAAAATGAAAGATCAAACACAGATATTTAACTCTCATGAAGACCATTGTTCCAAACAGAGTCTTTTTGAGGGGCTGAAATCCATGTGAAGTCAGAGGTCGTTTCAGCTGCCCTATAAGTTGAATGTGGACATAACTCTCTCATCTTAATTCGTAATTAAGCAAATTAAGTGGCTTTGGAAAGCTAAGAGGCAGAGGTTGAAGTTAATTGAAGGAACATTCAGATATTGAGAGGAGGTCTTGAGAGAATTTGTATAAATAGGAGCCAGAATAGGAGACTGGTGGTTCCTTTAGTTTTCTGCTGCTTAATTAAGTTGTTTGTTATTGTTTTCGTATTTTTATTTTCTCTTACTGAAGCCTCCTTGGAATGTAGCCATGTAAGGATAATTCTGAAATCAATCCAAGGTGCTTGAAGGAATTTCGTTTGGCTTGAGACTTTTGTACTTCAACTTTCATTTTGAATTCAAGTAGTTTTTATCTTCTCTTCTCCTTACTAATCAGAATTCATGATGCATGAATGGTGATTACTGTTTGTGTATTCGAAATTATGAATTGGTAATGTGATATTGATTGATAATTCAATATCTCATTCTCTGAGTTGAAGTAAATTAAACTACAGATTTGTGGTTTAAGGTTAATTGGTTCTTGTATTTAAACTTGCACTGATTTTTATAGATTTGTAAATTCGTTTGTCAGTTAAATCCTAGATGATTATCTAGTAGTGAACCTCAATTCCGATGCAGAGATCTCGGTTGAAACTGAATTAACCATTACTTGGATTCAGTTTGAGTATTCCGTGGTCTATGATAGCCAAAATTGGAATTCTGGTTAAGTGTCTTGGATTGGTTGATTTCTCACTTGATTTCTCTTAGTCTAAATTTATCTTTTGCAATCTAAAATCACAACCCCCCGCCCCCCATTTTTGTGTTGAGTCTTGATATGATTGAATAGCACTCATGGTCTTTTGAGAGACGATCTGAGTCATTCCTTATACTACAAGCTAGTAGGGATTTGTTCTGTAATTTGAGTGAGTTCGGCGGCTCACCAAATTTTGGCACCGTTGTCGGGGACCATTTTGAGTATTCAATCATATTAGATAGTGTTTATATTAATTTCTAACCTGTTTATCCACTGAATTACTGTTTGTAGTGAAAGCAGTGGCATTTTGGTAATATTTTGCTGTCAGAATTTTTGTGCTTCGATTGCTCTCAAATTTTCCCAGAAAATACGAAAAAAAATCAGGAAATTGAACTCCCAATAGTATGGAGTACTTCGGGACATAGGGCCTCCAGAGCCAAAATTCCATCGTTTAGGCCACTTTTCTAATTTTTTTTAAAGTATTTTACCATTATTAAAAATTCCAAAAAAAAATTGTATTTGCTTTGCTGACGTTTTAGAGTTTTTCTGTGGTGATCTTATATTTTTTAAAATTTATTTGGTACGATTTTCAAATTTGTGTCTTTTTAGCATTTGTACTTGTAGTGTTTTGAGATGGTTCTTGCTCTCCTGGCCTATATGTGTGTATGACTAGGTCCCAACCTGGTGATTTAGCTGCATACGACCCTGAGATTGAAAGGACCTTGCATCAATTGAATAGGACTCGGAGGAGATTACTTGATCAATTTGATAATTCTGTTGTTTCTGATTTTGTTGTTTTTGATTATGATTTAACTGATAATTGTGCTAACATGGCTAACAATAGAACTCTGAAAGAACTTGATGCACCTGATGTGAACTACCAACCATTATGTATCCAATATCCTACTCTTGAGGTTGATTTTGAATTAAAATCTGGATTAATACACCTTTTGCCTAAGTTTCATGGTTTAGCAGGTGAAGACCCACATAAGCATTTAAAAGAGTTTCATGTGGTTTGTTCCACCATGAGACCACATGCTGTTCCTGAAGATCACATCAAGCTTAGGGCATTTCCTTTCTCATTGGATGGTTCAGCCAAGGATTGGCTTTACTACCTTCAACCAGCCTCCATAGCATGCTGGAATGACATGAAAAGGCTGTTTCTGGAGAATTTCTTCCCTGCATCTTGAGCTGCTGCAATTCGAAAAGACATTTGTGGGATTAGGCAGAATGGTGATGAAACTTTGCATGAGTATTGGGAGAGGTTCAAGAAATTGTGTGCAAGCTGCCCTCATCAATAGATTAGTGACCAGCTGCTAATCCAATATTTTTATGAGGGGTTGATGTCTATGGAAAGGAGCATGGTTGATGCTGCTAGTGGTGGTGCTTTAGTTGATAAAACCCCATCTGCTGCAAGAGATTTAATTGCCAACATGGTTGCCAACTCTCAACAGTTTGGCACCAGAATGATGAGTTCCACCAGAGGAGTCAATGAGGTCCAAGTTTCAACTGCTGATCAACAAAGAATGGAGCATAGACTTGATGAGCTGACTTCCTTGGTGAGGCAAATGACTATGGGACAACAACCTACATCTATGCAGACCAATGCAAGAGTCTGCAACATATGCTCCAATCCATCTCATTTCACAGATTCGTGTCCCACTTTACAATAAGACAATGTTGCACTCCAAGACCAGTTTGTAGCTGCAGCAGGTGTGTTTCCTGGTAAGCCTCAGTTTCAACAGCAACAAAGGTATGATCCCTTTTCCAACACCTATAATCCTGACTAGAGAGACCACCCCAACTTGAGATATGGTAATGCACAACAGCAACCTCAACAATAGCAGTATAGGCAACCATTCCAGCAGCAACCAATAATGCAAAACCAGTTTCAAACTCAAGCTGGACCAAGTAGGCCATTCCAACAGCAGCCAATGCAGAATCAAGCTACTGCAGCACCAAAATCTGACCTTTCATTTGAAGATCTAGTGAAGCAAATGGCCACCAACAATCTCCAATTCCAGCAGAGAACAGAAGCTACAATTACCAAAATGGCACTAGTTTCACTACAAACAGTGGAGACTCAAATTGGGCAACTAGCTTCCTCCATGAATCAGCTACAAAGCCAAGGCAGTGGCCAACTTCCTGCGCAGACCATTCCTAATCCAAAAGGTAATGTAAGTGCCATTATGCTGAGAACTGGAAAGATTGTGGCAACTGACCCCCAACCACCATGCAAGTCAAGGAAGCAGAATTCTGCAGAAAATTCAGATGAAGGAGTAGCAAATTCGAATTCTGCAGACTTCAAAGAAGTAGCACAAGATTCTGCAGAAAATCATCAATCCAACTCTGCAGCAGAAAATTCCAAATCTGCAGATCATGTCACAATGCAGCAGAAGTCAGATTGTGCAATTCCACTCCCATTCCCACATCGAACAGTCGTATCCAAGAAGGCAGATGAAGTTGAGAAAGATAAGGAACTTTAAGAGACCTTTAGGAAGGTGGAAGTCAACATTCCATTGTTGGATGCAATCAAACAAATTCCTAAATATGCCAAGTTTCTGAAGGAACTCTGCACCCACAAGAGGAGGCTGAAAGGAAATGAACGAATTAGCATGAGTCGCAACATTTCGGCTCTCGTTCAACCTATGCCTCAGAAATGCAAAGATCCAGGGACTTTTACAATTCCATGCATAATAGGAAATTCAAGATTTGAGAATGCCATGCTAGACTTAGGTGCTTCAATTAATGTAATGCCTATGTCTGTTTTTAATTCTCTTGGACTTGGACCTTTACATTCTACAGGTGTGGTGATTCAATTGGAAAACAGGAGCAATGCATATCCAGCTGGACTGATTGAGGATGTGTTAGTACGAGTGGATGAGATGATCTTTCCCGCAGACTTCTACATCTTGGAGATGGAGGGCGAGTCCCTAACCAGCAAGGCCCCACTCATTCTAGGAAGACCTTTCCTTAAGATAGCTCGAACCAAGATTGATGTGCATGCAGGAACTCTTTCCATGGAGTTTGGAGACTCAATTGTGCAATTTGACATTTTTGATGCTATGAAGCATCCCATGGAAGAGCATTATGTTTTTCATATTGATGTCCTTACCGAATTAATTGATGCTGCATGTGATGAACTATGTGCTGTGGATTTTACTGATTTTGATGGTTTTACTGATTTATCTGATTTTGTATGCTGCACTGGTTGTGATGGAATTGTTTTATGTGATGCATGTAATGAAATTGCTACATTCTTAAGTGTTGATGATTCTATTTTCATAACTGATAAAACTGGTGCAGATTATGCAGGAAATTATGATTTTACATAGCTTAAATCTGCAGAAGATGAGCAGCCCACCAGATTACTTCCCTCTACAGTGCAACCACCCAAATTGGAGCTAAAACCACTGCTTGCACATCTGAAGTATGCCTACTTAGCAGATCATGAGCAGCTTCCGGTGAATGAGACAGGTTCAGATTCTACTTCTCCACTATTAAAAACACATGCACACACAAATCAAGAGGACTTTATCAAGGTTGCAATGAGGTCAAAAGCAAAGGAAATGATATGGCAAGTTAAGAACCAAAGAGAGTAAAAGATCATTGGAGAATGACTCAATTAGCAAACTTCAGCTTCCGATATGCAAGAGCTAAGTGTGGACGGTACCTTGCCTTGTGTTGCTCCGGTGACCTGGACTTCTTCCTCGTCCTTTTCTTCTTCATATTTTTATTACTCTTCCTCTCCTGCCTCATCTTCATTTCCCTCCTCAACATCTTCTTCATCTTCCTCTTCTTTCTCCTCCTTTGCCTCAGCCTCTTGTTCATTATCAGTTTCTTCTGCTTCTGCAGATTTAGCTTCCTCTTCCCGCAGTGCTGCAGCAACCTTCTCCTTCTTGATCTTAGCTGCAACATTGGGTGCAACCATCTTTAGTATCGTTGAGAGACGAATTGTTTCTTCCTCGTCTTGCTCATCTGCTGCAGCATAGGCAGCGACAATCTTAATCACCGGGCTTCCCTTCTCAGTAGTTGCTTTGGTTCCTTTTATTGATTTTGATGCTGGAGGGGGAGTTGCTGCTACATCAAGGGTGGAGGAGGGTGCTTTCTCTTGTGCTGCAACACGAGGTCTTTTAGCGCTCTGTTGATCTGCTGGGAGATTTGAGAGGCATATTATTTCTTTTTGGGCACAGAGGCCTCATTATCTTCTTGCTACTTGGATGAGGGAATTCCCATCCATGCTTCATCAGAGGCAGAGCTGTTGGCAGGGTTGAGGTTACTGGTCTTTTCAGGGTTAATTGAGATAGGTTCAGAGAGATTTTTGTTGGGTGTTGCAGGGACATCTTCAAAAGGGGGTAGGATTTCAGTTGGGAACTGGGGGATTGGAGTTTCAAGCTTCCAATTATTCAGCTTAATGGTCTGGTTCTCCCACTGGTACTTACAGTAGTAATATTTCCAAAAGGTCTTCTCATGTTGCATGTGCTGTTGCAGCATGGTGGTCAGTTGATCCACTTTTTTCTCCAGCATCCCAGAACAATCCTGTTGTTCTGGGGTGCTAGATCTGGGAGGCTTGCTTGCACTTACATTGGCTTTTTCACTAGCTTTCTCTGAATTAGAGTACATCCTCAAAACACAGTTCATACAAATGGTCCCTTTGTTCTGTTCTAGCCCTTCTCCTGGGTTGTACTCTATTCCTTGCTCCAGACACAGTTCAGTGATAAGACAGGGGAGGATTAGGTTACCTTGCTGCTTCATTGCACAGATGGAGATCTGATTCTTGAGTATCTCCCCCACATTAATCTTCTTTTTGTTCATGATACGGTAAAGTAGAACTAGGCGTTCTTTATCCACTGTCTCCAGATAAGCAGTAGGGGAGAGGGAATATCTGAGGAAGTGGTACCAGATTTTGGCTAAAGGCTGCAGTATGGATCGAGGTAGATTGAGTTGGCCTTCCACTTGCTGTATGAAGTCTGCCTCAGGGAGAGCCAAGTCATTCTTCATCTGCTGCAGCTTAACTGTTGTTACAGCTTTCAAGATCTGCTGGTACTCCTTCACCACCTCCTCCAGCCCAAGATGTTGGTTAATGGTTTTGGTAGAAAAGGACACCTTACCCCCTCTGATCACCACAAAGGTTTGGGCATCAGACGCAATGTTTGCATAGAACTCCCTAACCATTTGGGTACAGAAACCCTCTTTATGCTCATCAAAGGTTTTCCACTGGTGTGCTTCTATTACGTCCACCAGTTCTGGTAATAAACCCCATTTTACACCCTTTCCGTATTTGAACCCCTTTTATTGGTGGAGGTTGCGGTTGAGGGTTTCTTTTTCATATTTTTCTTACGCTTCCTCACCAACCCAGGTAGTTAGGGTTTCGTTTGGATTAGCAGAGGCGGGGGCAGCATTTTTCACAGTTGTGTTTGATACGGCTTCCCTTTTTAGCTGTCATGGTGGGTTTTGTTAGGGTTTTGTTGGTGAAGGAGAGGAAGGGTTTGGATGTTTAGGTTGTACGGGATGAAGACAAAGAAAGCAGATGAGTGTAGGTGAGTAGTGGGAGAATGAAGGTAGAGAGTGGTCTATTGAAGGTGTTAGGGGATGGTTGGATTGGGTGTCGTGGGAGGTTACAACGTGGGAGAGAGGGGAATAAAGAAGAGAAAGAAACTAGGATCATGTGGTTGGGGGTTAATTTCTCTCTCCAGACTCCACTACTTTAAATTTCCTCTTTTTCAAAATTTTTCAAAAACCGTCCAGCTTATTTTCACAACAGACAAAATATCAGCTGGCCCCCACCTTGCACTTTTGTCAGCAGTTCCATAAGATTTGGTCATTTCCAGTCCTTTGCAACTTGAGAGCATGATGCAGCATTGCTCTAGAGCAACCCTGTGTTTTGGCTTGCGCTATAGCCTGAACTCACTTCTGCATCCATTGCTGCCTCATTATTCAATAAGTTAAATACTCTTTATTGATGGGCTGCCTCCCATGAGCGCTTGGTTTATCAAGTCCTCAGCCAGACCATGTTGCAGCATCATTCAGTATCATCAAGGATGGTGGTGACCTTCATTCCGTTCAAAGGCTCACCAAAATAATGCTTAATTCTCTGGAAATTAACTTTTAATTCTCTGCCACTCTCAGCATCCAGCAGATCTACAGCTCCATGTGGATAGACCTTTACAATTTTGAATGGGCCAGACCACCTTGACTTTAACTTGCCTGGAAAAAGCTTCAGCCTAGAGTTGAACAGCATAACATGTTCCCCCTCATGAAATGATATGTGATGGATCTACTTATCATGCCAGGCTTTAGTCTTTGACTTGTATGCTGTAGCATTTTCATAGGAAAACAGTCTGTGTTCTTTCGGTTCATTAAGCTGCAGCATGCATGCTGCTCCAGCAGACTAAAGATCAAAATTCAGCTTCTTAATTGTCCAAAAAGCTTTGTGCTGCAACTCCAGGGGCAGATGGCAAGCTTTTCCACACCAATCTATATGAGGACATGCCCAAATGAGTCTTGAATGTAGTTCTGTAAGCCCACAGAGCTTCATCTAGGTGTGAGGACCAATCCTTCCTACTTGGGTTGACCATTTTTTCCAAGATTCTTTTGATCTCCCTGTTGGACAACTCAGCTTGACCATTAGTTTGGGGATGGTAGGCCATGGCTACTTTATGCTTAACCCCATATTTTGCAAGTAATTTGGAAAAAACTTGGTTACAAAAATGGGTCCCTTCATCACTAATGATAGCTCTAGGGGTTCAAAATCTAGAAAAAATATTTTTTTGTAGAAACTTTGTCACCACTCTAGCAACATTTTTGATTGTTGCCACAGCCTCCACCCATTTAGACTCATAATTAACAACCACCATAAAGTAAATACCCTATACATCAAAAAGTTCAATTTCTAAAATAGTGTTTTGAGGCATTTCATTTTTGTTAGACAAATTCCCTACCCTTTGGCACCTATCACAATGTTTAACAAATTCATGTGCATCTCTAAATAGAGTAGGCCAGAACAAACCTGATTGGAGAACTTTGGCAGCAGTTCTCATACCACCAAAGTGTCCACCATATGTTGTGGCATGGCATTGAGTTAGTATATCATGAAATTCTTCATCTGCAACACATCTTCTGTTCAGATTGTCTGAGCACATTTTGTAGAGGTATGCTTCATCCCAGACATATTGTTTGGCTTGATGGAAAAATCTCCTCTTTTGTTAAGAATTCATGTCCGGAGGAACCACACCACTAGCCAGGAAGTTGACTAGATCAACATACCAGGGTGCTGCAACATCTTGCATTACTAGCAGTTCATCAAGGAAAGATTCATCAATGGCTATTCCTCTGGACGCTGCAACATTCTCTGGCAGTCTTGAGAGATGATCGGCTACTTGATTCTCCACCCCCTTCTTATCTCTGATTTCCAAGTCAAATTCTTGTAACAGTAGCACCCACCTTATCAGTCTTGGTTTAGCATCCTTCTTGTCAATTAGGTATTTGATTGTTAAGTGGTCAGTGTAGACAACCACTTTTGTTCCAACAAGATAGGATCGAAACTTCTCAAAGGCAAATACCACTGCCAACAGCTCCTTTTCAGTGGTGGTATAATTGATTTTAGCATCAATCAAGGACTTGCTCGCGTAGTAGACAAGATGCAGCACCTTGTTGTACCTCTGTCCCAAAACTGCTCCTACTACATAGTCACTTGCATCACACATAAGCTCAAAATGCTTTTCCCAGTCAGGTGGAACAATGATAGGTGCAGTGATAATAGCAGTCTTTAGGAGTTCAAATGACTTCAGACAGTCAGCTGAGAATTCAAAAGCTCTATCATGCCCCAGCAGTTGACATAGTGGCTTAGAGATCTTGGAGAAATCCTTAATGAATCTTCTGATAAAACCAGCATGTCCCAAGAAGCTTCTAATTCCTTTCACTGAAGTGGGTGGGGGCAGCTTTTCAATAACTTCAACTTTTTCCTTGTCCACCTCAATACCATTTCTGGAAATTCTATGTCCCAGCACAATTCCTTCAGTTACCATGAAGTGTCACTTCTCCCAATTCAGTATTAGATTTGTTTCTTCACATCTGTCCAGGATCTGCTCCAAATTCATCAAACAAGTTTGGAAGGTCTCTCCGAACACTGAAAAATCATCCATAAACACTTCCATATATTTCTCAAACATATCAGAGAAAATGGCCATCATACATCTCTGGAAGGTCGCTAGAGCATTGAACAAGCCGAATGACATTCTTCTAAAAGCAAAGGTGCCATAAGGACAAGTGAAAGTTGTCTTTTCCTGATCCTCCGGTGCTATAGCAATATGGTTATACCCTGAGTATCCGTCTAGAAAATAGTAATAGTCCTTCCCAGCTAATATGTCCAACATTTGATCAATGAAAGGCAAAGGAAAGTGATCTTTTCTAGTAGTTTTGTTCAGCTTCCTGTAATCTATACAGATCCTCCAACCAGTCACAGTCCTTATGGGAATGATTCCATTTTTTTCATTGGTGATGACAGTCACACCTCCCTTATTAGGCACACACTGGATTTGACTCGTCCACACACTGTCAGAAATAGGATAGATAATCCCTGCATCCAGCCACTTAATAATTTCCTTCTTGACCACCTCCTTCATGATTGGATTCAACCTTCTCTGACTTTCAATGCTATTCTTTGAAATTTCTTCCAAGAGAATCTTGTGCATGCATAATGATGGACTAATCCCCTTGATATCTGCTATCTGCCAACCTATTACTTTTTCATGTCTTTTCAGAGCTGTTAGCAATTGTTCTTCTTGCAGACAATTCAGTGAGGCAGAGATAATAACAGGTAAAGTATCATTGTCACCAAGGTAATCATATTTCAAATGACTTGGTAATTTTTTCAGTTCAAGAGATGGAGGTTTAACAATAGAAGGAATATTATCTTTGAAAGTATCATCAATTACCTCCAATGATTCATATTTTCTGGTCCACACATGTTGAACAACCTTGCTGTCTCGTGACTTTGCACTCTCTTCATCATAGTAGTAATCATCTTCTACTGATGCTGCAGCATAATCAGTATGATTCTTCAGAAATTGCTGCTGCACCAGTTCATCAAATGTCTGAATGAGAGAGCATTCTTCCATGCCTTCATCTGGGTACTTGAGGGCATTAAAGACATTAAATGTAACATGCTGATCATTAACCCTCATTGTGAGTTCTCCCTTTTGCACATCAATCAAGGTCTTCCCTGTTGCCAAGAATGGTCTCCCTAGAATGATGGGGACTTCCCCATGTGCTTCAAAATCCAAGATGTTGAAGTCCACACACTAGTGCAATAAGTGCTTTTTACGTCAGTTAAAATTGATTTTTTACGCCGAGAATCGATCGACGTAAATACAAATGACATTAATAGTTAATATTTTAACGTCAGTTGAGAACTGACGTTAAATATAAAACTATTAACGTCAGTTATTTAACACAACTGACGTTAATTTTTTAAAAATTAACGTCAGTTTTTTAAACAACTGACGTTAAACATAAAACTATTAACGTCAGTTCTTTAAGACAACGGACGTTAATTTTGTTAAAACTAACGTCAGTTGTTATAAAGAACTGACGTTAAAGGTTTAATTTTAACGTCAGTTGTTTATTACAACTGACGTTAATAGTGTACTGTATATTTTATAAAATACTATTAACGTCAGTTGTTTGATACAACTGACGTTAATAGATTTTTTTTTTAATTCAGTTTTAAAATATCACTCCCCTCAGCTATCCCTGCATTCAGTAAATATCCCAGTAAAACAGAATATCAACACATTACAGAATTGCAAAGGAAAAATGGAACAATTGGGGGACTTAAAACCAAAACCCATGTATATATATAAATAAATTTTAGTTCCAATGTTTAAAAAACAAAACTACCAATCTAAGGATATATATATACATGTTATTAATTAGTTTCTAAAGTCTAACAAAAAAACTATTTATCTAAGTATTGCGGAGGTATCTTGTCAATTCCTTTTTCAGCCGCATACTTGAAGAAGAATTCAGCGAAGCGCATCCTCAAGTCTCTTAACTCATCTTCTTGAATAGGCGATTGGTCGCTAAATGCCTACACACGTTCAAATAATAACAATAACATCAATGCAAGTCATCTTCAAAACTATAATATATAATTTAACAAGTTGTTTAAATATTACCTTAATCCATCCATCCGTAATAGATGCGAAGACTATGTTCAGCATATGAAGCATCACATAATAGCCGCACGACCACCCGTCAATTTGAAATCGAGACTACCAACAAAATTAATTTCAACGTCAGTTGAATATACATATAAATTAGTAATTATAATATTAATTATTTGATAAATAAACTACCAAACCTTGAGGATGTTCCATACAGGATTTGCTTTAGCCTTAGAAGTCATACTTCTCCCGTTGGCGCAACTTATGCTACTCGCCTTCAGCGTGCTATCATAAACAAATAATCATGTCGATCAATTAACAAATTCATATATCATGTGTGTAATAAACTAAAAACAACTGATATTAAAACAAATTAAATTTAAGATTAGTTACTTACTTATTTACAGCTTCCACCACCTTCGGTGGCGGATCTTGGTGGAGAGAGCAGAAGAATATGACAGTATGCCTAGACGGGTGAAGTACCAACAACTGCCAATGGTCATTCATACAGTAGGGAGCCAGATATAATTCTTTCCGATTTTCTCCCAACAAGTTCCCTATGTATTTCCTCAATGCATCGCCAACAAAGAATTGGGGCAGAAGGACTGACGGATCTAAGAAGCCGTAAACTGATGCAACGCCCTTATCAAGCTGAAGACGATGGAGATACCTAAGATATGAAAAGGTGTGGATGTTAATTACATAATATATATTGAAATTAAAATAAATTATTAAATGGAAAAATACCAAAAATAAATAAGTTATAAAATTAAAATTAACTTACGTGCACTAGAGACTGAAAACATTATTGTTCAACCAGACGTTATTTCTGCAGGCGTTCCCGAGATCGTCACCACAGAAGGTAAATATCCTCCGTTGATCTGGGAGTGCCACCCATCCATCGTGCTCCAATGGACATTCAAAAATCTCAAACGCATAATCCTCACCAAGGGAGAACAAACGAGTGATAGGTGACAGCGACACCGACGTCGACTTGGCCTTCAGTATAGGAAAAATAAATTAGATAAGTTGTTGATAATTAAAAAAACCACAAGTAATTATTTGACTAATTTGGACATTAATAATGAATAAATACCTTTGTTAACATTTCGAGCTCACGTCGTTTGGAATCTAACTCAAGCTCACACCTTTTCATTTCCAACTCATGCTCATGGCGCTGGACTTCCAACTCCCGCTCCCTAGCTGCCAACTCATCGTCCTCCACATGTGCCCTACTAAAACTCTATTTTGTGCTCACATGTGAAGGGTTGGCATGCCCTGCGGTGTCCTGGGATGTACCGACGGAGGAAAGCTCTCAGGCAAGCGCCTGCTTGAATTCTGGGTTGGATATTAAGCCTTGCATCAGATGTGTTGTAATAGCTGGGTTGGACATGAGGTGTTGAGTAATGACAGCCAAAATTGATGCTTCATTGACCACCCGCTTTCGTGAAGCAGACTTGCCATAATATTCTTTGATGGTCACGTTCCCAGGAACACCGAGAACTCGACCAGGATGGTCTTTCTTGCCTAGAGCAGTCATCAAGACGTCCCGCCGTCCAGAAGGGACGAATGCGCTCTGGGAGGAATGTGCTTTAAGATCCATCTACAATGAAAAAAAATGAAAAAAACGTGCAAGTGAAAAGTGTTGCAAATATCTATACAAATATCAATTGAAATCAAGTTAATTATTTACTTACAATCTTATCTGCCACTTCGCGAGTGGCATCAACTTTAAAAGATCCCGTCTTTGTCATGCGGCCGGTTAACCAGACATCCTCGCGGTCAATGTCCAACGGAGGACTTGATGGTGTGCCCTCAGGCACCTCTCCTCTTTCAATCCTAGCAGAGTGCTCTTCCTGCTTCGCCCTCAGCCTATCCGCCATCATCTGCTCGATCCGAGTATGGTACCCACCCTGAGACATGGTGTGGCGGTGGACCACTACAAAAAAACAATTGTTTAGCGACCGTAATTTTCGGTCGCTAAACCATGTAAATCGGTCGCTATTTGTTTTAGCGACCGAATCAGAGACCGATTTATGATGGTAGCTGAATACCTGGTCGCTAAGGTTTTAGCTACCGAATTATTATTTCGGTCGCTAATTAGCGACCGTAAATTCGGTCGTTACATAATAATAATCGGTCGCTATTAGGTTGGTCGCATTTTTGGGGTAACCATTTCTAGCGACCGATAAACGGTTGCTAGTTCGGTCGCTAATTTTGTTTACTGTTAACCTATATTAGCGACGGATTTTCGGTCGCTATACCTCATCTGTAAATGTTAAATAAAGTTTAGCAACCGAATTATTGGTTTCTAATTCGGTCGCTAAACTGGTTATTATTTTTTTTAATTTTAATTTTTATAATAAATTTTTTTTTCTGATTTTCTTTAAACGTTAGAAAAATTACTAATAGAACACACCAAATAACTTATGAAATATACAATCATAAAAAATAATAAATATATATAAAAAGAATAATCCAAAATGTCGTACAAGAATCGTTTAAAGTCAAAAATATGGAGAGAAAAAATCAGTCATGATGAGGGGGAGATGGAGGAATCCAATCATCCTCGGCCGTCCGTACCACCGACGCCTCGCTAGCCGATCGTCCTCTCGCAGAATAAGACATCGATGGTGGCGACGAATCGGGAGGAGCGGCAGCAGGCGGTACAACTGTCCGAGCATCATCTCGAGCAACCGAGTCTGGATCCTCATCTGCTTCCAACACCACCCGCAGATGTCCGCCCCGCTCGATGCTCGCCGCATCATCATTCTGTGTGCCCGAGTCAACCGTGGCAACTGTTCGCCATCTGCTGCTCTCTCTCGCTCTTCTCCCGAAGCTCCGCGTTCAGCTGCGTGATGGTGTCCTCGCATTTGGTGGAACTGCTCCCGAGGGACGGTATCGGCGCGCAAGCAAGGAGCGAGCAAAGCGTGCTTGACGATGAAGCGATGAACTCGGCTCCCAGTGTCCGAGGCCATACACGTGCCCCTTCTTGTTCCCCGCCCCGACGACCTCCAAATAAATGGCATTATCGTCGATGGAGACAGAGAGCAGCCATCACCAGTCAAAGCCTCATCTTGTGACTGTGAGGCACGTGATATGGCATCGTCCCTTCTTCTCGTTGAAGCCCGCCTACAAAGTATAGTTGAAGAGATTTAGTTAAAATAATTATATCCAATATTAACAAATCATTTATAATAAATTACAAGTAAACACTAAATTATTTTTTTGCTTACAAAGCATAGTTACGGGCCTTGTCGTTGACCCATGTCCCCGACTTCAACTTCTTCGTCCTCTCCACCAACTCCATAGCAGTGGGGCCCACTGCTTCCGTGCTTTCGCACGAGAATAATATAATATTAAATTCATAAGAATAATTAAAAATGAAAACTAATTAATTAAATAGTATATTAAGTCAAAAGTTTAATGTATTACCAGCTCGTCGTAGTGGGCGGCGGCTGATTTAGACCCACCGGTCCAAGCACATGCGCCACCATCGAAGCTCGATACGCCGAGCCGTGGCCTGGATCTCCCGGAACTTCTCAGAGCCCAAGATCGA
This sequence comes from Sophora flavescens, assembly GCA_030762895.1. Lineage (NCBI taxonomy): Eukaryota > Viridiplantae > Streptophyta > Magnoliopsida > Fabales > Fabaceae > Sophora > Sophora flavescens. Next base: position 158,567 of record CM061067.1, on the reverse strand, counting down.
TCCAGCTGCCTCTTGATCTCGGGATCCACCCACCTCCCCTTATTCTGCCCCTTCCTCGCCTTGTTCATCGATTCTTCATGATCGGTGAGCCTTTATGCTCAAATATGTCCCCGACGAGAGCCTCTAAAGCTAAGTCCCACCTATACTCTTTCCGCAACTTACGCTTGTTAGGAAATTCGTGTGTACATATATATAATGTAAATTTAATTTAAAAAACTTAATAAATTGTTACCTTAAACTCTAGAAACAACTGATCCCTATGGCCCAGTGGGATGGCCTTCCATGTAGGCCATGGACCATCAAACTTGCATCGCAGGATCTTCGATATCGAATCAGAAGGGCCCTTCATGCGTAAAAGTCTGCAGCAAAATTAGAGCATTAATAAATGTTATAATTAAATTTTAAAAACAAGTAAATAGAAATTAACGATACTTTATATATATTAAAAAATTAAATTAGCATACTCGTTATCCCCCCTGGGGATAAGAAGAATCCTCCTGTCGGATGGACCACGACTCTCCTGTCCCGATGATGATGATGGTCCTATCGTCGTAGGTGTGGATGATGAGGGTGCAGCCTGTGTCCCGACCACATGAGGATGGGTGGGGGGTGCAACTCCATCACCCTGAGGTGTCCCGTCAACAGAGGTGCTGGTAGGATGGTCTCGATCTAAAGGCTATGGGTCGGCCGGCGAAGGGACTCTCGCAGCACGACCTCCACGACGACCCCTACCTCTGGAGGAATCTGCCATCTTTGAAAAAAATGAAAATATGATTACACAACAGTGTAAATAATTAATACAAAAATAAATTACCTAATAAGTAGAATGACATTCACACAATGAATTATGACATAAATAAATTACCTAAGTAGAATCTCCGTCACTAAATTCACCCTCACTCTCATCAGTATCACTTGATCGGAATGTGCCTTCGCTAGATGCGTCCAACTCGGATTGATCCAATAACTCTCTTTCAACTTCTTCCCCATTTCCGGAAATGTCCGCTAGAAATTAACAATAATGTCTGGCGTAATTTGCAACGGTACGTGGGGTCTTGAAAACTCATCATCTTGGTACGGAGCATCTTTTTCAGGCTGGTTGATTACATTATTAGTAATTATACTGCGAGCCTTTATCTTAATAACACCCAACCAGCCATGATGTCCTTCGGGATATGGCGAGTAATAAACCTGCTCTGCCTGTTATGAAAAAATGAATGGGTCGTACGCCTTATTATACCTTCGAGACAGCCTAACTTGAACAATACCATAATTTTTATCTATTTTTGTCCCTACGTCAAGAGTAGGATCAAACCAATCACACTTGAAGATAACTAATTTCATCACGGGGAAACCGGTATAATCGAGTTCAAGGATGTCCGTTAGAACCCCATCGAAATCATCCTCTACATTGCCATCAGTGGCTCGCACACAAACACCATAGTTACACGTCTGCATTCCTTCATTCCATGTTTTTGTGTTAAATTTATATCCATTTACAATATAAGTATTCCATGATGTAACCCATCTGTTAGGCCCCCATGCCAAATTTGTCAACAATGGATTTTGAACATTGTTTTCTGGATCTAGTACCTAAACAATCAAATATTATATTATTCTTATACATGCTATATATTTAAGGAGATAAAATGTATGCTTCAAAAAATGAAGATGCTTAACCTACATATTTAATGAACCACGTAGCAAAGTGAGAAGTAATTTCTCGATCAACCTGATCGTTTGAAATGTCAGGTTGGAGATCCCTTGTAAAATTGCCGTAAATCCTACATATGGGAGATTAATAGCAGGACGATTAATAATAATAAATGTCAATTGAACTTATTAAAGACGTTGTAGAAACTTACTCTAAATATGGCGCCACCTCTTCACAATTTTGAAGGATATACAGATGAGCAGCATTAATGTCACGCTGCTCCAAGAAATATCCTTTTGATTTGCCACTAAATCTGCCCGGATAGTTGAATATTGATATAGGAGGACTAGTTGAACATCCTTCGCCCGAATCAACGTTTCTAGGCATCCTTGTCCTTCTCGTGTTAACTTCGTCCGGATAGTAATAAGAGGCAAAAGTGGAAGTCTCCTCTACTAAGTATGCTTCACAAATGGAACCCTCCACTCGTGCCTTGTTATTGACTTTGTGTTTAAGGGAGTGCAGGAACCTATTAAAGAGGGATACATACAAATAATTACTAGTTTTAGGGAAAGCTAAACTACGCTCTCGTGTTCGTGAATTTCATATGTATTAAGTAAAATAGTTGATGTTGTTTACCTCTCAAATGGATACATCCAGCGGTATTGGACTGGGCCACCAACTCTTGCTTCGTAAGGTAGATGAACTGGCATGTGTTCCATGGAATCAAAGAAACTCGGCGGGAAGATTTGCTCCAGCTTACATAACAAAACGGGTATCTTGACTTCCATATCCTTTAATTGATTCACATTTAGTGTTGTCGATGTAAGCTCCCTGAAAAAGTGGCTTAGCTCAACAAGTGGGTTCCAAATTTGCTTCGGTAATGCGTCGAACGCAATTGGAAGCAACCGTTGCATGAACACGTGGCAATCATGACTCTTCATTCCATGTAACTTTGCTTCCTTAATGTCAACACATCTACCCAGATTGGAAGCATACCCATCTGGTAACTTTAGTTCTTTAACCCACTTACAGACGACCAATTTCTATGCTTTGCTTAGTGTATAACTTGCCTTCGGTTTGATAAGTCTGCCACGACCACCGTCTTGCAACTCAAGCTCCTTCCGATTACAAATGTCAGCCAGGTCCAATCGGGCTTTATTTGTATCCTTTGTCCTCCCCTTGATGTCCATCACAGTGTCAAACACATTCAAAAACACATTCCTCTCAGTATGCATGATATCAATGTTGTGACGGAGTAGCTGCGTCCTCCAATACGGCAACCTCCAAAATATACTTTGTTTTGTCCAATTATGGTTGATGCCATAATCAGGAATATGTTCTCCTTGGGTTTCATGGACGAGCGGTAAGTACTGTACTCTGCGCCATACATTAGGACCAGTCAAACGTGGTGGAGGCAGTGTTCTCTCCGCACAACGCTTCTTGAATGCATTCTTGTTCCGCCTATAAGGATGATCTTCTGGAAGGAATTGACGATGACAATCAAAATATGAGATCTTTCGACTGTTTTTAAGCGTGAATGCCTTCGATCGCTCCATACATATTGGGCATCCAAGCTTCCCCGCGGTCATCCAACCCGACATCATCCCATAAGCAGGAAAGTCGTTGATCGTCCACATTAAAGCTGCTTTCATGATGAAATTTTGCCTCAAAGATACGTCATATGTCAACACACCATCATTCCACAAAGATTGTCAACTCATCTATCGGTGGCTGCAAGTACACATCAATCTTACCTTTTGGATTAGACGGACCTTAATTATGACTCATTAGGAACATAAACTCCCGCTTCATGCACATCCCTGGGAAGATTGTACGGAGTCGAGATAACCGGCCAACAAGAGTATGCTTTTCCAGATCGCCCAAAAGGATTAAATCCATCAGCCAGATAACCCCAATCGGACATTGCGAGGTCCTGCGAAAATGCCATATGAACCCTATCAAAATGCTTCCAAGCTTCTCCATCGATGGATGACACAAGATATCTTGCTCCCTCTCATGCTCACTATGCCACCTCATGTGAGCTGCAGTGGCCATCGAAGAGTACAATCTTGTAAGTCTTGGCACGAGCGGAAAGTACCACATCTTTTTAGCGACCTCTTCTTCTCAATGCCCATCCTAGTGGTTGTCTTATACCGATCCGCACCACAAAATCGACAACACGTTATGCTTTCCGCTGAATCATCCTTATAGTACAACATACATCCATTCGGGCAACAATCAATTTTCAAACACCCCGCACTCCAAATTTTCCACGGACTTTTAGCATGATAAAAACTTGTAGGCATCTGATTGCCTTCTGGCAACACCTTGGACACTGACCTGGTGAGGCGATTAAAACAGTCTTCTTGAATATTGTAGTCAGATTTGATACTCAACCATTCCATGCACATCGACAACTCCGTGTACTCCTGACATCCTTCCCACAACGGAGATCGTGCAAAGACTCAAAGATATCATAGAATCTTTGAGCTTCGGGATTCTGATTCTCCTCTATGTATTGGGAACCCATTCCACCATCTTCTCCCCCATCTTCTTCTAGTACAACACCAACCGATGGTCCGGCATGATCCATTATCATCTGCTCGTATGGATTCAATTCTTCCCTCCCGTCACCACTTCCATAGTACGAACCTTCAGCCACAATCGGGTTTAAGTCGTGCAATGTCTCACCATGGTTACTCCACCAATAGTAATCAGGCATGAAGCCCTTCTCATAAAGATCGGCTACAACTCCATCCACACTTTTGAAAGAGTGACACTTGCATCTTTTGCAAGGACACCTCAATTGATCACCGCCCAGCCGTATAAATCTCTCCTGGCTAACAACAAACTCTATAAACTCACCCACTCCAACTCTATACTCTTCCCTAAGACGTTTATTCCGATCCAACCTACGATACATCCATTTCCGATTCTCCGGAATATCCATTGCTGGCAATTAAATAGCCTGACCAATCCTACAATAACACTTATATATTACGGTGCATTCCAATAACTCCATCAATCTCGTTCTTATGACAAGGTATGAACCTATCCCATTCGAGAAGAAACCTTTGTCACACTCGGCTACTAATAGTTATTCCCATATTCAAATACCTTATACTTGACAAAATTTCGGCAAAGCATTTCCCATCGGTCACCAAGTTACACGACTCGAGCACGGGCGTAATCACCGCGATCAAGTATGCACCAGGAGAACAAAAGGAAATGCATCAGATCGAGATTTCAACAAGTATATAAGGCATTTGAACATTGAAATGACTATTGTACGAGTGTGAAAAAGGTTTTTTCCCAAACTGTCCCACTTGGACAATTCAAGATTCAATACAATGAGCATGCATACCTTGATAAGTTACGCATGCTCATTAATATTGAATCTCAAATAGGAAACTAAGGCTTTCGTAGAATTAATTATTAACTCTAACAGAAAATAAAACCATTAACCTATAAATATTGCAACATTGTTGAGTTTATATAAATTGCAGCGTAAATCAATACAAACTTAGATTAAATATTGTAGCAAACATCCTATTGAGCTCCGCTCTCCACTAACAAGTAGCAGTTAATTGTCAAACACATGCATAATTTCTAAATTATCTGGACACAACCAAAGCATCCCGCCTTTCGGACAGGATCACATCTTATTGAGCTCCTCTCTAAACTAAAAAAAACCACATATTTAAAAACACATTCATTAAATTTAAATTATCAGCATACAATCAGACAAGATCACATCCTATTGAGCTCCGCTCTCCACTAACAAACAACACATATTGACAAACACATGCATAAACATTAAATTAATTATCACCATACAATCAGACAAGATCACATCCTATTGAGCTCAGCTCTCCACTACCAAACAATTAAGACGATAATTCACATAATACATTACACTGAGTGTTCAGAGAACTGACCTGAGAGAGAAAACACAACTGAGCAAGGATAAGTGGAGGAGCCGGTAGAAGAATATGACAACAAGGACCTATCGTGCATAAATGTTCATGTTAGTAAACATGACAGTGCCCATTAAAATAGAAAATAATAGAGAGAAAACTGAAAGGTGTAATTAATTGAATGAGAAAGTTTATTACATCAAGTCATATATAAAAGTGACTTATATTATATGTAAGATAAAGAAACTGATTTGTAACTAACCACTAATTAACTATATTAATTATATGATCTAATAGTCCATCCTAGATAGATATAAATAAAATAAAATCAATTTACATTAATGAGGTTCTTAGCATAGAAAAAAGACCTTGATGAATTTTTCATCCCTTGCTTCACTACATTTTCGTCATCTCCAATATCATCTATTTTGCATGAATATTGGTGGTGTTCATGTATTTTTATACTAAAAAGACCTACGAATTTGTGCCTTAAAAGCTTGCACAAAAATGGTTTTAATTTTTTACTTATTGATTGATTCATCCACAAATTTTAACTCAAGGGAATTAAGACAGTGAATGTGCCGTAAATGACAAGGTTTTTCTATACATTAGGAGTTTGAATTTTGAAACTTGATAAACAAGGTAGAACCTTAGAAGGAAGCTAATAAATATGTAACTAATAAGTAACATGACCATTTTTGTATATAGGCCAGCTTGCATGCGACCTTTTTGACTCCACGCTTGAATTTTCATCTCTGTTCCCCTATTACATATTACACCAAGAATAATGACAGACTTTGCATTTCATACCCAAATACTATATTCTTCCTACAAAGAAAAACAACTAGGCAAGCTGAGCTGATGATGGATGATCAGGAGGACAAGCCTACCTTCATCACAGTCATCAAGGAAGGCATCAACACCCAGAAAATGGTGATGGTTTTGTTTTACTGTTTTCCCATTGATCTTATGCTACAATTTCTATTCTTTTCTAGTGAGAAATACTTGTCTTACTTCCTATGTTGGGACCTGAGAAACTAGATCAAAACAGGATTTTTAGCATTAGCATTTAGCATTCTTATTATTCTATATGTTCTATTTTATTTTATTTTTAATATGACTTTTGTTTAAGCTACTTGGGCATGGCCATAACTTTGTCTTGCAGATAATCCCACCGAAGTTTCTGAAGGATTTGGATGAAGACTTCTCAAGTAACGGAATTCTTATAGGTCCTTCGGGGACCAATGGCAAGTAACTATATTCAAGAAAGAAGATAACATATATATGCAAAATGGGTGGCCACAATTTCTCAAATACTATTCGATAGTGCCTGATGACTTCTTGCGTTTTACTGACATATATAAACCTTACAACGAAATCCTACTTCCAATGTGGGATTCAAGTCACCTTGCAATTGATACCTACCCCTATTTGTGAAAAGGAAGAATGTAAATTAACGTTAGGCATAGGAACATGTGTATCCTTGCTTAAATCTTTGTCATTAACATGACATGTTTACAGGGGAAATAAACGTGAATTTCTTGTCAAATTCAAAAGACAATCGAGCACTGGTTCAAGCAAACAATCTTTCAATCTACATTCATGCTGTTGCTGAGATAACCAACATTGTTTTATTATTCTAATCCAGTTGAATTTAGTTCTCCAAATCAATAAATTATACTATCGAATAGCATGTCTACACAAAGCAAGAGCTTCATTGCCTTGTATCATGTAGCAAAATAATTTGTCATGTTGTAAGAGACCTATAGTCATAGACAACTCTAATTCAATAACAAGTTTATGACTTCGTGTATCATAGTTTCTTCATACGGGTTATTTTGAAATCAATCCAACCATAAAACAGAATTAAAGAGGGAAATTGATGGACTGAAGAGAGACAAATGAATTGTAACATTGAGATTATAATCTAAATTTCAATACATTGAAATATCCATTACTAACCAAAAATAAACCATATCAGCCACCACCGGAACCAGCAGAGCTAAAAAGACCTAGAAAAACCTCCCCAAACTACCTACCACCCAAACAAGAAGTGAAAAAAAAAAAAACAGAATGAAAAATCATCTAGTCACCACCTCACCTAACACCTAAACTACAAAATGATCCTTGCAAATGAGTTTGACCACACCACATAAACAAACCAAAATATACAAGACAATGCCAAGATAGCACCTCCAAATTAATGCACCAACCAGAGAACAGGGAACATATAAATTCCAAAGAAATCAATGGAAATTGAATAGAAAAACCAGCAGCAAAAACATGCACTTCATAATAGTGAGACAGAGAGAGATATATGAGAGAGAAACAGAGACAGAGAGATGGAGTAGAGGAGAGCTTACCTGAGCAGAGGGGAGATGACGGTGGTGACCGGAGGTGTCTTGGGGTGTTGAGGTGGCCGGAGCGCGCGCCGTAGAAGAGAGAAACAGTGGGTGGAGAGAGAAACCCAACGGAAAAAATGAGGAAGAAGGAGGATCTGTCGAATTTAGGGATTTCAGTTTTAGCGACCGAATTAATTCGGTAGCTAATTCGGTCGCTAATATGGTTAGTTTTAATTTGAATTTGTAATTTTAGCGACCGCTTTAAATTTCGGTCGCTAACACGCGCAATTTTATTTTTTTAACGCGCCATTTAGCGACCGAATTAATATCGATCGCAAATATAATAAATTTTAAAGTGTTAATTCATAGACTTAGCGACGGATTTCTAAATCGGTCGCTAATCTAAATACAGTTTGACCATTGCATTTAATTCGGTCGCCATTTCGGTCGCTAATAATTCATACATTTCTGACTTTTACTTTCCTTTGTTTAGCGACCGAAGTAGCGACCGATGTATCTGCTACGCTCTATTTCGGTCGCAAAATCAACTCTAACCAGTGTTTCATGTAGATCCTGAAATCGGTCGCTATTTCGGTAGCAAAAAGCAACCAAAAAATTCGGTCACTATTTTCGGTCGCTAAATGGCCTTTTTTGTAGTGGACGTTCTTCGCCTGATTCTGCCAACCCTTATTTGCCTTAGCCTATTCAAACAAAAACACATAATTAAATACAGTTAAATGATCTATAATAAGCATACAAAATTAACTTAATAAACCAACCTGAAATTCTCCATCATGTCGACTCCTAGCAAACATATCCCAAGTATCCTGATCAATCCAGGGATAATCCGAGAACATTTTATCAAGCCGCTTCTTCCCAGATACATAGTACCTGGTAAGATCATGCTTGAACCAATTCCAACACTTTGATGCCATTTTCATACATTTATGACGATGATCCTCGTCATTTGGCACAGTCCAAGCTACCTACACATTAAATACATAACAACTGGATGGATTATAACTCGGATAATTATCTAATAATGTAAATCAAACGAATGTAAAGGTAAAATACCATGATAGCCTCCCAAATCTGATCCTTAACGTTCTGTGGAACGTCATTCCAGTGGTTGTAGTTGATGCTTACGTGCTGCTTCGCTTGTAGAAACACCCACTTATTAAATTCTTTAGCACAGGGTCCCTGGGCATTTAGATTAGCATCGAAGGACACCTCAAGCTTCTGTCCGCTTTGCCTGTCCTTCTCTAGTTTCTTCAACGAGGTGGCTCCTCTACCTCGTTTCCTATGAGCCTGTGATGTCTGTATGGACAAAAAAATGATAAAATAGAGGGTTGTAACATTATAAACTTACATTAAAAAGAAGGATTAAAGATAGTATATAACATGTAAACTTACCCTAGAATTAGGCGTAGGCGTGATCGGGTCCTGCGAAACCCCCACAATGTCCTCCCGTGCATGTGGGCCATCCGACTGATCCATATGTATGCCTGTTCAGAAACAATATATATGTATTAACATAGGTTATAACTCAAAATAAATACAGAAGTATAAATAAAAATAACTAGATAGGTGCTGTAGATATACAAAACATCTATATATCCAATATAAGGACAATACGGGAGATTGAAAACTATAGTTTTTGAAGATTGCCAAGCACGTCACACGGCCGGCCGTGATGTCCATCATGGCCGTAACGTGCCAACGAACCAGACCCTCATAGGCGAACTGATCACGGCCTGGCCGTGATGAGCATCATGGCCGTGATGATCAACCAGCAGAGCAACATGCACTCAAAACCAAAAATAGAGACATTCCAAACAACTCAAACTCACGGTTTAAAGTTACAACTACTGAGACTACAGTTTCAACATACACTCAAAACCAAAAATAGAGACATTCCAAACAATTCAAACTCACAGTTTCAAGTTTCAACCAGCAGAGCAACATGCATGCACTCAAAACCAAAAATAAAAAAATATGCCCTAAAGAATCACCAGAAATAGGCGCTCGCGTGGTGGTGGGGGGAAGCTCGAGTGGTGGCCAACGTTCGATGTGGTTACTGAGAGTAGAGGGACAAGGAGAGTTAGTGCGCGGGAAGGGGAAAGAGAGATGTCAAGTTATTGCAAAGAATGAGCGGGAAAGACAGAGTTAGGGGTTAAGAGTGTACCTCACGGTGGTGGCGAAGAAGCCCTCGCGGTGGTTGCGGTGGAGATGAGCTCGCGATTAGGGCAGAGTGAGAGCGAGAGTGAGGGTTGAGAGTGAAGGTTGAGCGTGATGAAAAGAGAAAAGAGACGTCATGAGAGAAGTGCGAGAGCGCGCGGGTGTAAACATTATAATTAAAATAAAACAACATTTTACGTCAGTTGTTAGTAAAACCTGACGTTAAAGGTCATATATTTAATGTCAGTTGTCTTAAGAAACTGACGTTAAAAACACTCACACTTCTTACGCCGCTTGTTAGTAAAAACGGCGTTAAAGGTCATATATTTAACGTCGGTTGTATTAAGAAACCGGCGTTAAAAACACTCACACTTCTTATGTCGGTTGTATTACACAACGGACGTTAAAAGTTTATTAGTTTCTGCAAAAACATTCATTCCTTTGACTACTTTGTGCTACTTACCCATTCACCTTGTACCTAATCCTCTTAATGAGCATTAAGTTTATAGATAAGTTTTCAATAAAATCAGAATAGATTAGTAACTTCATCCACTGCTCCTATAAATAGCTTACTTCCATCATTTTAATTTTTTTCTGCACAATATGGCTCTGCCATGGAGATTAACTTCATCACTCTTTCTTCCTATGCCTAGACTCAAAGATCTTTGTCTTAATGGTCAAACAATTTCTGAGGTTGTGTAAATCACATTACATGGATGGTAAGGTTGGGTGAATCACGTAATGTGATTCTCTCACTTTATTTCATCCCCGTCATTCCTTTCACTTTGCTTTAGAAGCAAGTGACTATGGATTCAAGACGATGCATCAAGGAATTCCAGTGAAGAAGAAAGATGCAAAGATCCATTTCACTTTGCTTTCGCTGCTAGTGACTGAGGATTTACTTTGCATCATGGAATTCAAGTGAGGGAGGTGATGCATCCATTGGAGTTTCTGATGACAGGACTGAGAAGAAAATAATGTTGATGCAGAAACTTTTTTATATTTTAGGGCTATGTTGCAGAAATTTTTTATCTTTTAATCATGTAATTTTAACTTATGAATCGCTTCAATGACATGCGATTTGATTATACATATAACTTGTTTTATGTTAAGTGTTTATTTATTTTAATTTGCACAATAATTTGTTTACTAATTCAAGCTAATTAATAAAAATTAAAAATAAACTTGTTTAAAAAAAGGTTTAGAAATAAACTGCAGTACTATATGGAGTGATCTGCGTTAAGAGGGACAACAGGGACATGACAACCAATGAAATGAGTTTCATAATTATTTACGTCAGTTATTTATAGAACTGACGCAAATAGTGATTTAATATTTACAAACTGCCACCACCTCATTTTTAACGTCAACTTAATTTATGACTGCCAAGTTCCCGTATATTAATTACATTATTTCCAATATTCATTCTGCAAGTTTATAATATATAAGATTATTTACGTCAACTATTTATTTAACTGAAGTAAAAATCAAACTTTTAACGTCAGTTGTATAAAAAACTGACGTTAACAATAAATATTTTTTATTTTAAAAACACTTTTAACGTCAGTTTTTTTAAACAACTGACGTTAAAAGTGTATAGATATCTGTAAAAACATTCATTCCTTTGACTACTGTGCTACTTACCCATGCACCTTGTAACTTAATCCTCTTAATGAGCATTAAGTTTATAGATAAGTTTTCAAGAAAATCAGAATAGCTTAGTAACTTCACCCCCTGCTCCTATAAATAGCTTCCTTCCATCCTTTTAATTTTCGGCTTCACAATATGGCTCTGCCATGGAGATTAACTTCATCACTCTTTCTTCCTATTCCTAAACTCAAAGATCTTTGTCTTAATGGTCAAACAACTTCTGAGGTTGTGTAAATCACATTACATGGGTGATAAGCTTGTGTAAACCACATTATGTGAGTTGCTCACCTTATCATCCTTCCGGAGAATCAGCTGCTGGAGGGCAAATCAGGTGCTCGGGCGTCACAGTTCCAAAACCTCAGCTTTGGCAGCAAGTGACCGTCATGGAAGTCTCTAGAACCATTTCCTTTGCTTGAAACAGATCTAGTGCACCTGTTTTTGCCTTTCTTGAGCTCTCTCATGCCCCCCAGTTTTCTGAGGTCTTCGGAGTATAGTTTTCCCTTTGGCATATTTCATAAAACTCTCTGATGGGATGTAGCTTTAATGTTTAGGATTTTAAACCCTTTCAATGTAACTTTTTATAGGATTTTAAACCCTTTCAATCTTCTCAGATCGATCAGATTACACTTCATGAATGAGATCCGGTTTGGGTTATTGATTCAACTTATACTTCGCACATATATTTTAGTTTTCAAAATAGAAACACAAAACATCAAAGCAATTCATGTGAAACTGAAACTTTGAGGAAGGCAATGCGGAAGGGTACGTATACTAGATAAAAAAATTATTAAAATAACCTTTAACGTCTGTTGATGTAAGGACTGACGTTAAAAGTGATGTGACTCACTTTTAACGTCAGTTCGATAAAGAACTGACGTTAAAATGTTCACTGTTAACGTTAGTTGTTTATTGAACTGACGTTAAAAGTCAGTCACTTCAATTTTAACGTCAGTCATTAAAACAACTGACGTTAAAATTGAATTAAGGAAGTCTGATATTTACAAAACTGCCACCGCCCCTTTTTTAACGTCTAGCTTTTGGTTAACTGACGTAAACCTTTACCGTCTAATGTATATTTTCCACTAGTGACAGGGAATACAAATTTGTCAACTTTGATCAATACATCTTCAATTTTTCCCTCTGGGTAGGAAATGGATCTGTCAGCCAGCTGAAGTGTAACCGAAGTAGGCCTAGCTTCCCCAATTCCAAGCTTCTTGAAAATGGACATGGTCATGAGGTTGATGCTTGCTCCTAAATCACATAGAGCTTTACCACAGTAAGTATCTCCAATGGAAATGGGTATGGTGAAGCTTCCAGGATCTTTCATTTTCCTAGGCACTTTCTTCTGCAGCATCATACTGCATTCTTCAATCGTAGCCACAGTTTCAAATTATCCCAACTTTCTCTTCTTAGTGAGCACATCTTTCATGAACTTTGTATAGTTTGGCATATGTTGCAAGGCTTCTACTAAGGGTATGTTGATATGAAGCTGCTTCAATACATCCAGGAACTTGTTGAACTGTTTCTCTTGGTGTGCCTTCTTTAACCTCTGAGGAAAAGGTGGTGGAGGCCTTTCTGGAATCAGTTTGGGCACATCAAGCTGTTCTGCAGCATCGGGTATCTTTTCAACTACTGCAGGTTGTTCTGTTGCTAAATCTTCTTTCGATTTTTCCTTCTCGGATTCCGAATTATTCACCTTCTGTTTCTTCTTTGGTTCTGCAACTTCTATATCTTTACCACTTCTCAAATGGATCACCTTGCACTGCTCCTTTCCTCCTCCAGAACTTGAGGCCTTATGATCTGCAGTAGAAGCAGGTAGTGTGCCAATTTGCCTTGAATTGATTGAATTGGCCAATTGTCCCACTTGAGTTTCCAAATTTCTCATTCCAGTCTTGGTTTCTATCATGAATGCTTTCAGTACAGCTTCTAAGGATAAGTCTGGAGCTTTCTGTTGCCCTTGGGGTTGCTGCTGCCTAGGCTGCTATTACTGATATCCTGGGGGTGGATTTAGTTTGTTACTGTAATTGTAGTATTTCAAGTTTGGATGCTAAGATTACTGCCATCCTGTATTGCCATAAGAATTGTTGCCTATATAGTTATTGTTTCCTACATAATTGACTGCAACGGGGTTTTGCGAGAGCAATTCTCAAACACATGATCTCCTCCACAATATATTGTTGCTTGTATAAATGTGATGTGCAAGTGTACACAATCAAATAAGTAATAAAGAGTGAGTAAAGATCATTCCCACGAGGATTTAAATGTATTGAATATAAATTCTAGAATTAACCTTCCCTATTTAGCCTAACAAAATAAACGTGACTTTAAGCATGTAAATTAAATGGACTAATTGGGTATCAGAACAGTAAATAATAAATGCAAGAAATTAATAGAAACAATGAATGGGTATTTAGAACAGAGATGGAAACAGCTAGGATTCTAATCCTTTGTAATCTTAACTTCAGGGTAATCGATGCTTCAGGATGCTACAGCATTTAGTCCAGGAAAATGAAGTTTGCTTTCCAGCAGTAAAACTGAGTTCATTACACACTTCTTATCCCTAAGTTCATATTAATTTCTCTTAGTTATCAGATAATTGTGTCCAACAACTTAAAGACTTGAAGGCTATTCCTAGCTTATTCAACATAATTAATTTTCCAATTAATTGTTCTATCTTTATCTTCTAAGCAAGTCCACTAGTTAAGTTTTTCCAAACCAAACTAGCTGGTATTCCAAATTAGTTGATCAATCTAAAATGAAATTAAGCTTTCTAACAGAGAAGAAGAAAATGAATAACATCGATTTGCATAAATCACCCTTAAGTATCAATTACAAATTCATAGAGTGCTAGCTAAGAGAATTTACCTCATAATGAGCTTAAAGACAAAACCAAGAAGAGAAATGGAAAATAAAGGCATAATGCGTAAATGAAAATTACGGAGAGGACAATGAGCTGACGGCTGCTACAGTACCTATTGTACGAGCTTTTTTAAAAGCAAGGTCACAATCCTATTTGTACTAGCTCCCAAAAGTAGGGTTACACTATCTCGTTTTGGGACAGCGCAACAAGTGCTTTGTCTTGTAGTGAAGGTGTGCTGAGTTGACAATTCTTTTGTCTTGTAGTGATTCTCTTCCCAGACGCTGCAGCATTCCATAACATTCCAGAGCAACTCCTGCAGTAATCTCACTTCTAAATCCTGCTCAAAACTCAAGCAAATCTTCAGAAAAAAACAATTCATATTTCACAGCTTTTTCAGCCTTTTAACAATTCAACACAGATGATTACTAAATAAATCAAAACTTGAATTCCTATCCAAAATTTGATCAAAACAAGAACAATGATAAACTAGAAAGATAGTAATAACTCTTATTTCTAATAGTTATCACACCCCCAAACTTGAACCATTGCTTGTCCTCAAGTAATGATACTCAAAAGCCTGAGCAAGCTAAGAACAAACTCAAAACAACATAAGCAAAGTCCATGGCAGTCTTCAGATGCATTTTTCAAATACATGTTCAACACAAAACACCCTTTCTTAATCACCTTCCAAGTGTATGTGTGATTTCCCTTTATTCTCAATTTAGTTTTATCAAAAAGACTCCAGCCAAACCACCTCTCAACAGAGTCTTAGGTGCATTCTCTAAATATCCTTTGGATGCAAGGGTGAAGACTCACCATATTATCTTCCTAAGAACAGGGGCTTAACACATTATTGGATTTGTCATATCACTCAATTCACTCTACTTTATGTTCTGTGTTGGTGTTTCACTTAATCTTCATTCATATGCAACTCTATTATAGGCTTGCCAAATTTCTAACAATCAAAAGCACAAACACAAATTGCACATATCAAGAAGACATTAATGGGTTGTAATGGGGCTAAGGTTCAGGTGTGGAATTTTTGGAAAGTAGTTAACTTAGTTGGAGTTCAAGACCTCTTGTCCAAATCACCCACCCCCAAACTTAGGCATCTATGTATTTCTGCCCACATTTCTAATGACAAGGAGGGGTACTTTTTTTTCTTTTTTTTTCCTATCCAAAATTTGATCAAAACAAGAACAATGATAAACTAGAAAGATAGTAATAACTCTTATTTCTAATAGTTATCACACCCCCAAACTTGAACCATTGCTTGTCCTCAAGTAATGATACTCAAAAGCCTGAGCAAGCTAAGAACAAACTCAAAACAACATAAGCAAAGTCCATGGCAGTCTTCAGATGCATTTTTCAAATACATGTTCAACACAAAACACCCTTTCTTAATCACCTTCCAAGTGTATGTGTGATTTCCCTTTATTCTCAATTTAGTTTTATCAAAAAGACTCCAGCCAAACCACCTCTCAACAGAGTCTTAGGTGCATTCTCTAAATATCCTTTGGATGCAAGGGTGAAGACTCACCATATTATCTTCCTAAGAACAGGGGCTTAACACATTATTGGATTTGTCATATCACTCAATTCACTCTACTTTATGTTCTGTGTTGGTGTTTCACTTAATCTTCATTCATATGCAACTCTATTATAGGCTTGCCAAATTTCTAACAATCAAAAGCACAAACACAAATTGCACATATCAAGAAGACATTAATGGGTTGTAATGGGGCTAAGGTTCAGGTGTGGAATTTTTGGAAAGTAGTTAACTTAGTTGGAGTTCAAGACCTCTTGTCCAAATCACCCACCCCCAAACTTAGGCATCTATGTATTTCTGCCCACATTTCTAATGACAAGGAGGGGTACTTTTTTTTCTTTTTTTTTGTTTTATATTTTTAAAAAAATCAGAATAGAGGAAGGAAAGGCAAGGAAAATTGAGTGTAACACACTCTGCAGTTTTTCTGTAGTTTACAAATTTCACATTGTTCTTTTGGTGCCTTTCTTTTTTCTCCTTTTGTTGCATATGTACCCCCCCCCCCCCCGCCCCCCAAAAAAAAAAAAAAAACTTATATTAATGGTTGTCCTCAACCATTTTGGTAAGGACCCACATTTCAAAATATTTTACCAACATTCTCAAACTCCACCTAAAAGGGTATTACATTGTTGTTTTCTTGGAATTTGAGCTTGTAATGTGGCTTAATATCAACAAGAAAGGTTCAGGCTCAAAGGGATTTACAAGGGATCATACTTGAAGATTGGCCTTTTAAGTCACAGTAGGTAAAAACAACAAAAATGCCTCAAGCTATTTTGTGTGCAACCGTGAAATGTGCAATCAATCACAGAAATAAGGCAAGTTCTGCAGAGAAAACACATGAATGGAATGTATGATGAAAGAATATGTTGAAGCCCAAGAGCTCGAAGGATTTATGCTGCAGAGTGCTACAACATCTTTTTTAGTCTCACACACCCCCAAACTTAGGTTGAAATCTAATTCAGATCTCATCCTCGCTTCCTCGGATAAGGTTCCTTGCAACCCAATTCCCATATTGAATGATGACTTTGAATGAAATCCTCCTTTGAAATCCATTTTGAGTTCGGGAATTTTTGTTCAGAGAAAGGATTAATTCAGGGTATTCATGTATTGTACATGCAACACAGCATGCACAAACAAAGGGTCTTCATCAGATGCAGATGGACAGCTAAACCATTCATTCATTCATTTACTTTTTCTTTCAAAAAGGCCCCCACTTTCCATTAATCACAATTCTTTTGAAAGAGTGGGGGCATTGCAAACTTCAAACAACTACAGAAACAAACTATTGCAGCTAAAAACAAATGAAAAACGAGAACTAATAACACTAAAGAGAAGTTTGAAAAGTGTCCTGGTCATCTGGTGTTGCAGCAAGCTGCAACACCTTCGGTTGGAACTTCTGCTCAAGGCTGAGCTAATCTGGCACTGCTCCTCATGCCTCCTCCTCTTGCTCTCTTCCTCATGATGGGCTTGCTTGTTGCTGGATTTTCTTTGGTATTGGCCACCTCCGGGATTACATCTTCTACTACCTCCACTACATCCCCTCCACCAGTCTTTGCCTTAGCGTTTGCCGTTTTTGCAATTTTCTTGCTCCGAGATATGTTATCCTCTAATTCTTCACTGGAGTCAGAATATACTTCAGCCGCCAATTCTGCCTTTGTTTTTCTTGTCCTAGGGGGAGCTGTGTGCTTGATTCTGCCTTTTTTGGGTGGAGGAGGGCCTTTAGGCTCAGCTTCAGCCACATTCTTCTTGCCTTTGTCCTTACTGCTGGGTTGTGCTGGAGGTGTGGTGGTGGTGGTGTCCAGTCAGAGCTGACTTCATTATTGTTCACAGAGTTCTCACTTGTTGTGGGATTTGCAGGGGGGACTCCAGGATTTTGATCTGGTGCAGATGGATTGTCAAGAACAGGGTCTGGTATCTTGGGGTTGTCAGGAACATCTTTTTCCACAAGTTCAAGGGCTTGGTATTTGAAGGGTTCGAACAATGCTTCAGGGAACTGGGGAGGGTAACTGCCTAGTCTCATCTTGTTGATTCCTAGGGTTCTCTGCAACCACAAATGTTGCTCCTTGGAAAACTCCCAGAAGAGTTGTTGTTACTGCATGTTATGGTGTAGCATTTTTTTAGACTCAATGACTTAGAGATTTTGATATATGACAAATACAACTTAATGTACATGCAAGTGTTTTAGTGCCAAATTGCAAAGACAGGTATCAAGCAGTGATCAACAAGTTCAGTGAGCAATTATAGGAGAATATTCAAGGAAGAACTTGAAGAAATCAAAAGAACTTGGAGGAATCAAAGAGCAAAGACAAAGATCAAGGAATCATCAAGACAAGAGCTTAACGGAGAAATTTAGATTTATGTCTTAGATGATTTGTAAGATAAAGAAATATCTTAGTCACAAAGAAGCTCAATTAAAAAGATGCATGAAGAAAATCATTTTTCATAACCTGCATTAAAAGGAATAAGTTTTCATTAATAAAAATGATTTTTGGAAATAAGAAGTGATTGTCCACTAAAGTGATACAAGCGCTCGTCCACTAAAGTGACAGAAGCGCTCGTCCACTGAAGTGATAGAAGTGCTCGTCCACTAAGGTGACAGAAGCGCTCGTCCACACAAATCTTTGGACTTGCTAAGATCTTAATGAGAAGATCTGTCCAATGATGTGGCATATGGAGCTTGTCTACTAGCTCGTCCGATGTAAAATCTTAATTCAAATGATGTGGCTAAATGGACGCTCTTATTTTCAAGATGGATGCGAATTCTATAAGAACCGATGATGAATCTTATTTCAAGAACCAGAATCAAGAAAACAAATTCTGTTAATCAGATCCAAATCTGTTTTGATTGATCCCAACGACTATAACTTGTTTTCTATATAAAGAGGGATCAAAGGAACACTTTTTACATAACGAATAATATATCGAATACAATACACATATCATTCATCAACTTTCTTGAGCTTATTGTGAAAAAGAGTGTTTCAATACTCATAAGTGCTTCAATTTGTTTATCTAACTATTGAGAGTTAGGAATCAATTTTTGTTTTACTTTTCGATTGTAAAGAGGGAGTCTCCCTGAGTGATTAGGGTGAGGTATCCCTAAGGAAGAACATTGAGGCTCTTCACAAGAGTGTGGTATCTCAAGGCGAATGAGTACTCTGTGGTGTAAAGATTTTTCAAGCTACCTGGATAAAGCTTGTGTGTAGTGTGAAAACCCACAGGTAGAGTGGGGACTGGATGTACGTCACAGTGGAGGTGACTGAACCAGGATAAATCTGGTTGTGTGGTATCCCTAAACTCAAACTCCTTTTACTTTCTGTTTATGATCAAGAACCTGTGATTTTGATGTTTGAAGTTCAATATAATTTCTGTTCTTGATCTGTATAAACTGTATTGAAATCTGAGTCCGATTGTAATCAAGACTATGTTATCTGTGTTCAAAATTGAGTTGATCAAAACCATTCTTGATTGCTGAAACTGAAACCTGCAAGTTTGTTATTGATTGTTAATGCTTGTATCTGAAACTTACATAACTTGTTCTTAATCGTTAAAAGCTTTATCAGTTTCTGTATTTTGTTATTATTAAGTTTTGAACCCGAACCTATTCTGAATTAATCTTTCTTATCTTCATCATCTTCCAATTCAAGATTTTATATAAACCCTTCATTGATTTTGTAAAAGATCATGAGGCCACAAATCCGCAACTCTGATTTGAAAAGTTTGTGAAAAGTTTTTTAAGAGGGAAATAGTTTTTGAAAACTCAATTCACCCCTCCTCTTGAGTCGTTGAAGCCAAAACAACAATTGGTATCAGAGCTAAACTCTTAAGTTTGGCTTAACAACTATAAGAGTATGGCTTACAATGACTGTTTAAATGAAGGGGCTTCCCTTGCACGCCCTCCTGCCTTCAATGGATCTGAGTATATCTATTGGAAGGAAAGAATGGTAATCTTTCTTGAGGCAGCAGGTGTTGACATATGGGATGCAGTAGAAAATAGACCATTTGTCCCTTCTACTATAGATGATAATGGTGCTCTAAGAAATAAGCCTAAAACTGAATGAAATGAGGATGATAAGAAAAGAGTTCAATATAATGCATGTGCTAAGAATATTATGACATCTGCTTTAAGCCGTGATGAGTTTTTCAGGGTTTCAAATTGCAAATCAATAAAGGAGATGTGGGATACATTGCAAGTAACACATGAAGGAACCATAGACGTCAAAAGAGCAAGAATGAACACCCGCACGCATGAGTATGAGCTGTTCAGAATGAATCGAGGGGAACCTATGTCTGAAATGCAAGAGATTCACACACATTGTAAATCAATTGGCTGGTCTTGGAAAAACTATATCAAGTGAGGATCAAGTTAGCAAAGTAATGAGATGCTTGAGCAGATAATGGCAGCCTAAATGCATTACAATCTCAGAATCTAGAGACCTCTCATCAATGACCATTGCTACATTGTTTGGAAAACTGCAAGAACATGAATTGGAGTTGAACAGACTGAATGAGAGTGAAGAAACTGATAAAAGAATGTAGGGATTGGCTTTGAAATCACAAGTCGGAGAAGTAGAAGTCAGTGATGATGATGATTCAGAACAAGAGGCTGAATCTGAAGAAGAGATGGGAATGCTAGTTAGAAATTTCAATAAGTTCCTAAAGAAGAAAGGCAACTTCAAAAGAAAGCCATCCACTTTTCAAAGGAGAAATTTCAGCAAAGGTGACAACTCTTCCAACAACATCACATGCTATGAATGTGGAAAGATTGGCCACATGAAGGTTGACTGTCCAAAGCTACAAAAGAAGGACAAAACTGAAAAGTTTGACTCAAAGGACAAGAACTGGAGAAAGCCAAGAAAAGCCTACATTGCTTAGGATGATAATGATCTAGAATCCACTGAAGAATCTGAATCTGAGGAGGCAAACTTGTGCTTGACGGCCAGCAATAACAGCGATAAACCTAAGATACATGAGCAATCTTTCAAGAATTTTTTTGCTGCACCTAAGACATCAAACACACCATTTGTTAAATGCAATTTTTGTTCTATAAGAGGTCACACAGCTTCTACATGTCAATACAGAAAATCAGCATACAATAAATCTAAGTATATATGGGTTCCTAAAGGAACTATTGTTGCAACTAACTCAAAAGGACCCAAACAGATTTGGGTACGTAAAATACAAACATGATTATGTTTTGTAGGTGTGTTGGAAAGCCAAGAATGTGAAGTGGTATCTTGACAGTGGCTGTTCCAAGCACATGACTGGAGACAAAACCAAGTTCATTTCCTTTACCCCTAAGTCGAGTGGTAGTGTTACCTATGGAGACAACAATAAAGGGAGAATACTTGGCATTGGCAAAATTGGAAGTGACTCAACAACAATCATTGAGGATGTACTATATGTTGAGGGACTGAAACACAACCTATTAAGTATCAGTCAACTATGTGACAAAGGCTTCAAGGTAAAATTCAAATCCGATAGTTGCTTAATAGAAAATCAGCATGATGAAAATTTGAAATTAATTGGACATAGGACAGATAACATCTATATGCTTGATTTAGATAATATCTCTTCAAATACTGCATGCTATCTTATTTCAAAAGAAGAAGGGAATTGGCTTTGGCATAGAAGAATTGCACACATTCACATGAACCACTTGAATAAACTAATTCGTAAAGATCTAGTAGTTGGCTTGCCTAAACTGAAATTTGTGAAAGATGGACTATGTGATGCATGTCAAAAAGGAAGTCAAGTTAAGGTCTCTTTTAAACCAAAGAACATTGTTTCAACAACTAGACCCTTGTAACTTTTACACATGGATTTATTTGGTCCGTCTAGAACCAAAAGCTTTGGTGGTAACTAGTATGCATTGGTAATAGTAGATGATTACTCTAGATATACATGGACATATTTTCTATCTCATAAGAGTGATTCGTTTGCTACATTTAAGAAAATGGCAAAAATTGTGCAAAATGAAAAAGACTTGAAAATTGTTTCTATAAGAAGTGATTATGGGGGAGAATTTCAAAATGAAGTGTTTGAAAACTTTTGTGACGAGCATGGCATTCAACATAATTTTTTCTGCTCCTAGAACTCCACAACAAAATGGAGTAGTGGAAAGGAAGAATAGATCATTAGAGGAGATAGCAAGAACTATGTTGAACGACTCTAGCTTGCCAAAACATTTTTGAGCAGATCTTTGTCAATACTGATCTGCTATGTGCTAAATAGAGTCTTGATAAGACCAATCTTAAAGAAAACCCCTTATGAGCTTTACAAAGGAAGAAAACCAAATATAGCACATTTTCATGTTTTTGGTTGCAAATGCTTTGTTCTTAACAATGGAAAGAATAATCTTGGAAAATTTGATGCAAAGGCTAATGAAGGAATTTTCCTAGGTTACTCTCTATCTAGTAAAGCATTTAGAATATATAATAAGAGAACACAAACTATTGAGGAATACGTGCATGTGACATTTGATGAGTCTAACCCCAAAAGGTTGGGAAAGGATTCTGTTATTGATGATCTTGCAGATTCAATTGAGAAAACTCTCCTAGAAGAGAAACAGGACAATGGAGAAGATGAAAACAGGAGCAAACAGAACAACAGCCTGACCTACCAAAGGAATGGAGGACTGTCAGAAATCATCCAATTGATAACATCGTTGGTGAAATTATAAAGGGGGTAACTACTAGACAATCTCTTAGAAATGTTTGTAATCATATGGCATTTGTGTCTCAAGTAGAACCTAAGAACTTAGATGATGCTATAATTGATGAACATTGGATGATGGCTATGCAAGATGAGTTAAACCAGTTTGAAAGAAACCAAGTTTGGAAACTAGTGCCTAAACCCAAGAACTGTCAAGTAATAGGTACAAAATGGGTTTTTAGGAATAAACTAGATGAAAATGGTATAATTGTAAGAAACAAGGATAGATTGGTAGCCAAAGGGTATAACCAAGAAGAAGGCATAGATTATGATGAAACATATGTACCAGTAGCAAGATTAGAAGCTATAAGAATGCTACTTGCTTATGCTTGCATAATGGGATTTAAGTTGTATCAAATGGATGTTAAGAGTGCTTTCTTAAATGGATTTATACAAGAGGAAGTGTATGTTGGTCAACAACCTGGTTTTGAGAATAATGAATTGCCTAACCATGTTTATAAACTGTCTAAAGCACTATATGGCTTAAAGCAAGCTCCTAGAGCTTGTATAAAAGGTTAAGTAATTTTCTCATTGAAAAAGGATTTAAAAGAGGTAAAGTTGACACAACTTTGTTCACTAAGAAAAAGGCACACAACATTTTACTTGTACAAATATATGTGGATGATATAATTTTTGGTGCCACTAATGAGCATTTGTGCAATGAGTTTGCAAGTCTTATGCAGAGTGAGTTTGAAATGTCAATGATGGGTGAGCTGAACTTTTTCCTTGGACTGTAAATAAAGCAAACTAAAAATGGAATCTTTGTTAGCCAAACCAAGTACTGCAATGAGTTGATCAAGAAGTTTGGCATGGAAAATGCTAAGGAGATGGCTACTCCAATGAGTACCTCATGTTATCTAGACGAGGATGAGCAAGGTAAACCTGTTGATGTTTCTAAATTCAGAGGTATGATAGGCTCACTACTTTATCTTACTGCTAGTAGGCCGTATATTATGTTTAGTGTATGCATATGTGCTAGGTATCAAGCAAATCCAAGAGAATCACACTTAACAGCAGTTAAAAGAATAATTAAGTATCTGTTATGAACAAAAGACTTGGGATTATGGTATCCCAAGGGAGCTACATGTACTTTAATTAGCTATTCAGGCTCTGATTTTGCTGGTTGTAAACTAGATAGAAAGAGTACTAGTGGAACTTGTCATTTACTAGGAAACTCATTAGTATCATGGTTCAGTAATAAACAATCTAGTGTGGCTTTATCCACTGCAGAGGCTGAATATATAGCAGCTGGTACCTATTGTGCACAGGTTTTATGGATGAAACAACAATTAGTTGATTATGGTGTGCAATTAAACCAAGTTCCTATTAGATGTGACAATAGAAGTGCAATTAACCTAACTAAGAATCCCATAATGCACTCTAGAACTAAACACATAGAAATCATACATCATTTCATTAGAGACCATATTCAAAGTGAAGAAATTGAGATTGAATATGTTGATGCAACTAAACAACGTGCATATATTTTTACCAAGCCCTTGAACAAGGAAAGCTTCTTTTTCATTAGAAGAGAATTGGGCATAATTGATCAATCCTATATCTAATCTCAATTGCTCTATCATGAACAATTTTATATGCTATGAATGTTTAAATGCTTACCTTCTCTATTGCTTTGAATGTTTCTTTTCTTTACCTTTATGATGATGCCAAAAGGGGGAGGAAAAAGTATGATATTGAGAAAGGGGATATAACAAATTATACATGCATATGTTGAGGGGGAGCTTATAAGATTACATGATTAATGGGGAGTAAATCAAATTCTGCTCTGTTAATATTTTTTTACTCTGATATACTTCTGCTTTGACTGCTCTGATACCATGATATAAATCTGTCAAAAACACTTAGTGTCTGCTACACTTATACTCAGATCTTATAATTTGTTAAAAGGTTTGTCATAATCAAAAAGGGGGAGATTGTTAGACTCAATGACTTAGAGATTTTGGTATATGACAAATACAACTTAATGTGCATGCAAGTGTTTTAGTTCCAAATTGCAAAGACAGTTATCAAGTAGTGATCAACAAGTTCAGTGAGCAATTAAAGGAGAATATTCAAGGAAGAACTTGAAGAAATCAAAAGAACTTGGAGGAATCAAAGAGCAAAGACAAAGATCAATAATCAAGACAAGAGCTTAACGGAGAAATTTAGATTTAAGTCTTAGATGATTTGTAAGAGAAAGAAATCTCTTAGTCACAAAGAAGCTCAATTAAAAAGATGCATGAAGAAAATCATTTTTCATAACCTGCATTAAAAGTAATAAGTTTTCGTGAATAAAAATTATTTTTGGAAATAAGAAGTGCTCATCCACTAAAGTGATACAAGCGCTTGTCCACTAAAGTGACAGAAGCGCTCGTCCACTGAAGTGATAGAAGTGCTCGTCCACTAAAGTGACAGAAGCGCTCGTCCACACAAGTCTTTGGACTTGCTAAGATCTTAATGAGAAGATCCGTCCAATGACGTGGCATATGGAGCTCGTCTACTAGCTCGTATGATGTAAAATATTAATTCAAATGACGTGGCTAAATGGATGCGAATTCTATAAGAACCGATGAAGAATCTTATTTCAAGAACCAGAATCAAGAAAGCAGATTCTGTTAATCAGATCCGAATCTGTTTTGATTGATCCCAACGACTATAACTTGTTTTCTATATAAAGAGGGATCAAAGGAACACTTTTTACATAACGAATAATATATCGAATACAATACACATATCATTCATCATCTTTCCTGAGCTTATTGTGAAAAAGAGTGTTTCAATACTCATAAGTGCTTCAATTTGTTTATCTGACTATTGAGAGTTAGGAATCAATTTTTGTTTTACTTTTCGATTGTAAAGAGAGAGGGAGTCTCTTTGAGTGATTAGGGTGAGGTATCCCTAAGGAAGAACATTGAGGCTCTTCACAAGAGTGTTGTATCTCGAGGTGAAGGAGTGCTCTGGGGTGTAAAGGTTTTTCAAGCTACCCGACTAAAGCTTGTGTGTTAGTGTGTGAAAACCCACAGGTGGAGTGGGGAGTGGATGTAGGTCACAGTGGAGGTGACTGAACCAGGATAAATCTGGTTGTGTGGTATCCATAAACTCAAACTCCTTTTACTTTCTGTTTATGATCAAGAACCTGTGATTTTGATGTTTAAAGTTCAATATAATTTCTGCTCTTGATCTGTATAAACTGTATTGGAATATGAGTCCAATTGTAATCAAGATTGTGTTATCTCTATTCAAAGGTGAGTTGATCAATACCATTCTTGATTGCTGAAACTGAACTGAAACCTGCAAGTTTGTTCTTGATTGGTAATGCTTGTATCTGAAACTTGCATAACTTGTTCTTAATCGTTAAAAGCTTAATCAGTTTCTATATTTTGTTATTATTAAGTTTTGAACCCGAACCTATTCTGAATTAATCTTTCTTATCTTCATCATCTTCCAATTCAAGATTTTATATAAACCCTTCATTGATTTTGTAAAAGATCCTGAGGCCACAAATCCGCAACTCTGATTTGAAAAGTTTGTGAAAAGTTTTTTAAGAGGGAAATATTTTTTGAAAACTCAATTCACCCTTCCTCTTGAGTCGTTGAAGCCAAAACAACATATTTGACAGCACAATTCCACCTTTTTGTTCAAATCATCTGGGTGTTCCTGCTGCTCAACTGGAGGAACTGACCCTTGTACCTTTGACGCTGATGCTCCAAAACGCTTAACAGGCAACCAATCGATGGCCCCCTTGTTTTCCGTGATCTCATCTTCAGGCAAAGCCTTCACTCCACTTTTCAGGCATAAAGAAGTGATTAAGGATGAGAAAAACAACAGTCCCTTCTTCTTAAATGCGCAAGTAATAATTTCCCTCTCAATCAGTTGCCCCACATCTACTTTTCTCTTCTTCAGAATGCAAAACAAAAGAACTAACCTCTCTTTGTTCACTATTTCTAAGTGCGCAGTAGGAAGAATTTTGGTTCTGATGATATGATATCACACCTTAGCCAATGGGGTGAGATCAGACCTTGCTATTTTCCAATTCTCCTCCGTATGTATCCATTATGCTCCTTCCACCGTGACTTCTTTCATCATGTCATTTAGCTCTATCTCCTCAGCAGTCTTTATTAGATCTGAGTACTCATCCTCAACATCTTTCAAGCCCCACCACTTGTTCAATGTAGTAGTAGAGAACGATACCTTTGAACCCCTAACCATGACATGCTTTTGCTGGGGTGAGGTCCGATTGGCATAAAACTCGCGCACAAAAGGGATTATAGGGTCTGTTGGATAAGCCGCAAACTTCTTCCAGTTTTGATTGTCTCTGAGCTTAGCAATTTCCTCCGTGAGCCCATAATGGGTGGAGTCCAAAAGGAAGAAACCCTTTTCTAAGTGGAAGTTCCGCTTCTTGGTTTCTTTTTCATACTTAGTCTCCCTTCTGCGTCCACAAAATGCTGTTCGGATTCTTCTTCAGAAGATAGGGAAATGGCGGTGACCGGCTTTTTGGAAGGCTGAGCTGGAGTTTTACCCATTGTATATTGTGGTGGTGGGGTTCGGTTAATGGTGATAGACAGAGACAAATGATGCAGAAAGTGCGAGTGGGGTTGCGTGTGGGGCTTAGGTAATAGGTGCAGTAGCTTTAATAGGGGAGAGTGGGCTAAGGTGAGAGGTTAAGGATGGATGTGGGTGGTGGAGAAAGAGGGTTGTAATTAATAGGTAGTTAATGCCAAAATGTACTCCCCACGTTTCCCTGTACTTCTTCCCCCCAAAACCTTTCTGCTTTCTGAATTAGAATTTCAAAATGCTTGCAGTTGAACTTGGGCCTTGGAGCTATCCAACTGACACCACCCACCTCACCTGACATATGGGCTTGAACTGATTGGACCCAACAGATATAATGCTGTAACCTGCAACTTCATGGGTTATTAACATATACCTTTACAAAGTAAACTTAACTAATTATACAACTACCTACTAATTAAAGGATATAAGACTGGGTTGCCTCCCAGGAGCGCTTGGTTTACTGTCTTTCAGCCTGACCACACACTCGTGGTTAAGAGTCTCTGAGTTGGGTGGTGGCCTTCATCCTTGTATAAGGCTCACCCCAATATTGTTTCACCCTTTGACCATTAACTTTGAATTCCCTCCCAGAATTTTCATCTCTCAACTCCACAACTCCATGAGGATAAAATTTAATCAATTTGAAATGTCTTGACCACCTCAATTTCAGTTTCCCAGGGAATAGTTTCAGCCTGGAATTGAATAGGAGCACTTGCATGCCCTCAACTAGTTCCCTGAGTTGAATTTTCTATTCATGCCAGGCCTTCACCTTGCTCTTGTATGTTTCATCATTTTC
The DNA here is from genome assembly GCA_030762895.1 of Sophora flavescens. NCBI lineage: Eukaryota > Viridiplantae > Streptophyta > Magnoliopsida > Fabales > Fabaceae > Sophora > Sophora flavescens. Next base: position 130,359 of record CM061067.1, on the reverse strand, counting down.
ATAGGCAAAAAAGCTGAACTCTTCAAGTTCATTCAGCTGCAATAGTCTTGCTTAACCAGCTGCTTGAGCATCAAAATTTAACTTCTTAATGGCCCAGAATGCCCTGTGTTTTAGTTCAGCTGGTAAATGGCATGCCTTGCCATAAACCAGCCTATAAGGGGACATGCCAATTGGAGTTTTGAAGGTCGTTCTGTAAGCTCACAGAGCATCATCTAGGTGCAAAGACTAGTTCTTCCTAGAAGGATTCACCATTTTTTTCTAGAATTCTTTTAATTTCTCTATTGGACACTTCAGCTTGTCCACTGGGCTGAGGGTGATATGCAGTAGCTACTTTGTGTTTCACCCCATATTTCACAAGCAAATTGGCAAAAAGCTTGTTGCAAAAATGTGAACCCTCATCACTGATTATAGCTCTGGGAGTGCCAAACCGGGTGAATATGTTCTTTTGCGGGAATTTTGTAACTACCTTGGCATCATTGGAAGGCAGTGCTACTACTTCTACCCATTTTGAGACATAATCCACTGCCACTACAATATAGACATTCCCATAAGAGATAGGAAATGGTCCTATGAAGTCTATTCCCCACACATCGAACAATTCTATTTCCAGAATAGTGTTGAGTGGCAGCTCTTGTCTATTGGAAATGTTCCCAATTCTCTAACACCTATCACAATTCCTTGCATACTCTTGTGCCTCTCTGAACAAAGTGGCCCAGAAGTACCATGATTGCAAGATCTTGGCAGCTGTTCTTTTTCCTCCAAAACGACCACCATAAGGTGCAGCATGGCAATTACTTAAGATGTCTTTCATCTCTTCTTCAGCATCACACCTCCTCATGATCTGGTCTTGGCATCTTTTGTACAAATAGGATTCATCCCAATAAAAGTGTTTTACTTAATGCAAAAACCTCCTTTTCTGTTGTGGGTTCATATCTGCTGGAGTCACTCCACTAACCAGGAAATTTACAACATCTGCATACAATGGTGTTGCAGCATCCTCCAACATTAGAAGGTGTTCATCAGGAAAATGCTCTTTGATTTCTCCTTGAGGTTTGGCATCCCTTTCATCAGCAATTCTGGAAAGATGATCAGCCACCTGATTTTCAATTCCTTTTTTGTCTTTAATTTCCAAATCAAATTATTGTAGCAAAAGAACCCATGTAATAAGCCTAGGCTTAGCATCCTTTTTGTCAATGAGGTACTTGATGGCTGCATGGTCTGTGTATACCACTACCTTGATTCCCACCAGATAGGGCCTGAACTTGTCAAACACAAATACTACTGGTAATAACTCCTTTTCTGTGGTGGTGTAATTAATCTGGGCATTAATGAGAGTTTGGTTAGCATAGTAGGTTGTGTGAAACATCTTGTTATGCCTCTGCCCTAACACAGCTCCCACTGCGAAATCACTTGCATCGCACATCAATTCAAATGGTTTCTCCCAATTAGGAGCTACTATCACAGGTGCAGTAATTAAAGCTTTCTTTAGAGTTTCAAAAGCTGATAAGCACTCAGCTGTGAACTCAAATGCACTATCACGCTCCAACAATTTGCATAGTGGTTTGGAGATTTTAGAGAAATCTTTGATGAATCTTCTATAAAAGCCTGCATGACCTAGGAAACTTATGATGCCATTCACAGAATTAGGAGAAGGGAGCTTTTCAATCACTTCTATATTAGCTTTATCCACTTCCAAACCTTTCTTCGATACCTTGTGGCCCAACACAATGCCCTCTTTTACCATAAAGTGACACTTTTCCCAGTTCAACACTAGATTAGTTTCCTCACACCTATACAACACTTGTTCTAACTTATCCAAACATCCCATGAATGAGTTTCCAAACACTGAAAAATCATCCACGAAGATCTCCATGGTCTTCTCAATCAAATCAGAAAAGATAGCCATCATACATCTCTGGAATGTTGCAGGAGCGTTGCAAAGTCCAAATGGCATTCTTCTGAAAGCAAATGTACCATATGGACAAGTGAATGTGGTCTTCTGCCGATCTTATGGTGCCACTGCAATCTGATTGTAGCCGGAATAACCATCTAAGAAGCAATAAAATTCTCTTCCAGATAATCTGTCGTGCATTTGATCAATGAATGGTAGTGGAAAATGATCTTTCCTTGTGGCTTTGTTCAGCTTTCTGTAATCCTTGCATATCCTCCACCCGGTAACTGTTCTTGTAGGAATAAGCTCATTCTTTTCATTCTTCACCACAGTCACTCCTCTTTTCTTTGGAACACATTGCACCGGACTCACCCATACACTGTCTGAAATGGGATAAATAATTCATGCATCAAGTCATTTAATGATCTCCTTCTTTACAACCTCTTTCATTATTGGATTCAGTCTTTACTGGTCCTCAATACTGTTTTTAGCATCTTCCTCCAGCAAAATATTGTGCATACAAATACTAGGACTGATTCCTCTAATGTCTGCCATTTGCCACCCTATAGCTTTCTTGTGCCTTTTCAAAACTGAAATTAAGCTACTTTCTTGCTCATAATTTAAGAGAGAAGAAATGATAATAGGAAGAGTTTCTTTCTCCCCAAGGTAAGCATACTTCAAATGGGAAGGTAACTGCTTCAATTCAAGGGTGGGAGGTCTTTCAATGGAGGGTACATTTTCTTTGAAGGTGTCTGAAGATACATCCAATGATGCATATTTTCTAATCCAGGATCTGTATGCTACACTCCCTTCTCCTATCTATTTCGGTTCTTCATTTTCAGGAATAACCTCCTCATTCAGTTCAAATTCCTGCTCCCATTTTTTTTCGGATGCTATCATATGCTCTTGTACCAGAGAATCCATATCAGTAAGATAAGAACATCTCTTCATCTCTTCATTAGGATAGTGTAATGCATTAAAGACATTGAGGGTCACTTGTTGATCATTCACCCTCATGGTGAGCTCTCCTTTTTGTACATCTATCAATATTCTTCCAGCGGCAAGGAAGGGTCTTCCAAGAATGATAGGAACTTCCGTGTCAGCCTCAAAATCCAGAATAATGAAATCCAATGGAAACACAAATTTGTCCACCTTTATTAGAACATCTTCAATCTTTCCTTCTGGGTAGTAAATGGATCTGTCAACGAGCTGCAAAGTAACAATGGTTGGTCTAGGTTCTCCAATCTTCAGTTTCTTGAAAATAGACATTGGCATCAGATTTATGCTAGCTCCAAGGTCACACAAAGCTTTTCCGTAGTAAGTATTCCCTATTGAGCATGGAATTGTAAAACTTCCTGGATCTTTCATTTTCTAAGGAACCTTAATTTGCAAAATCTGACTGCACTCCTTGGTCATGGCCACATTTTCAAACTCTCCCAACCTCTTTCTCTTTGTAATAATATCTTTCATAAATTTGGTGTAGTTGGCCATTTGCTGTAAAGCTTCAACCAGAGGTATGTTAATATGCAATTGCTTTAGGATTTCTAGGAATTTGTTGAAATGCTTTTCTTGAGCTGTTTTCCTTAGCCTTAGTAGGAATGGAGGAGGTGGCCTTTCCGGAATTAACTTGGCCTCTTTTTGCTTGGGAATTTCTTGCTCTGGTTCTTCTTCTCTTGGAGTGACTTTAGGAATTTCCTATTCTGGTTCAACTGTATCAGAATTTCTGGCTGTTGGTTGCTTAAATGCTACCGTATCCTGCAGCTCTTTACCACTTCTCATATTTATAGCTTTAATCTGTTCCTTACCTTTGTCAGAAAAAGTTGATGGACTTTCTGTGGATGCAGGCGGGGTTCCATTTGGCCTATTTGTGAGGGCAGTAGCCAACTAACCTACCTGATTCTCCAGGATCCTCACAGCTACACCTTGATTTTGAATTTGGGCTCTGATTTCAGTCACGAAGGCTTTCAGCATGGCTTCCAGAGAAGGTTCCTTAGATGAAATTTGGGCCCTGATTCCGTGTGTTGTTGTAATTCCCATAGCTGAAATTTGGATGTTGCTTCCAACCCGGGTTGTATGTATTAGAGTATACGTTATTTCCTCTATTACCCACATAATTTACTGAGACTGGGTTGCTAGGTCACTCTTCAAATAAATGCCCCCCTCCAAAGAAGACGCATGAAATAAAATTCAGTTGAGAAACCACAGGTTCGACCATAGTAGATTCTTTACTGGAATTAGTAGCAGTCAGATTTTTCAACATGTCAGTAATGGAAGCAAGCTGAGCAGAAAGGGCAGTTGTTTCCTTCACTTCAAGTATTCCAGCAGGAGTTTTAGTAGAATTGGCCCTCACGGTTGGCCATTGATTGTTGTTTGCAGCTATGCTCTCAACCAATGCATAAGCTTCAATATATGATTTTGTTAAGAATGTCCCTCCAGATGAAGCATCTAACATCAATCTTGAAGGAGGCAGGAGTCCATTGTAGAAGGTCTCCATTTGGATGCATACAGGGATGTTGTGATGATGACATCTTCTCAACAGCTCCTTAAATCTTTCCCATGATTCATACAGAGATTCCTCATCATTTTGCTTGAATGAAGTTATGCTCATTCGTGCGTTTTTTGTAGGAGGGAAGTACTTAGTCAAGAACATTTCAGCTAGGCCATTCCATGACGTAATGGAGTTGGCCTCATATGAGTTTTGAAATAGACAACTATAAACACGAGAAGGGGGGTTGAATTGTGTTTATCAGAATTTAAACAAAGTTGAAATCTTTTCGCATACAGAAGCTAGGTTCAAACGAGTGGAAAGATACAAGACAGATGGGTATATCGTCTGATGAAATTTTAATAGTGACCTTGGCAAACACACCACTTGATAAGCGCATAAGAAAACTAAAGCAACTAAAGAGTTTAAGGAAAGAGAGATTGACACAGTTATTTATCCTGGTTCACTCTTCAAAGCAAAGAGCTACATCCAGTCCTTGGCAGCACCAAGATTTATCCACTATAACTGATCAGGTTATAGACTCAAGTATTGTTTGCACACATAGCCTCTTCAGGCTCAAAGACAAGTATTCTTTGCACACCTAGCCTCTTCAGGCTCAAGACAAGTATTCTTTGCACACTTAGCCTCTTCAGGCTCAGTCAGGTTTGTTTGAGAGATTTGGTTTGTATTAAATACAACTTCTCACAGACAGATCTTTCACTAACACTCACAGAGTGGTTTAAATGTAAAGCTAGGAAAGTCTACGTAATAACTTCAAATGATTGAAGAATACAGAATGAAAAAGTGAAGATATTAATGCGCAGAGTAATGGCCCTTTAATGCTCTGTGTATTCTCTCTTATATGTTCTTCATCTTCAACGACTTCTGTATTTATGGTCTTCAAGCATTTAAGATCCGTTAGAGACATTTCCTCAGATGTTGGCTTCTAGCAGAACTTCATGAAATGCAATAGAGTCGTTCTGGGCAGCCATTAATGCAATAGGAACGTTGGTTGTACTCTAACATAAAGGATCTTGGCTTTATGCATCATGATACAACCATATCAGAGTTGTGCAGAGAGCTTTTTGTACTTTGCTGAGTACAATTCCCTTTTTGTGTAAGGACCAGAGGTACTAGGGAATAAAGCATGTTGGAAGCATTCTTTAACTGGTCTTTGGTACTGATATCTGAGGTTGCTTGAGAGAGTAACTTCAGAATTTTCTTGATTCTGGTTCTTGAAATAAGATTATGATAATTCTGAGAGAATTCACGTTCATAGGATAAGCACATCCATCTTGAAAATAGCTGCGTCCATCTCGCCATTTAAGATTTTACATTCGGGCTAGTAGACGAGCTCCAAATGCTATGTCATTGGACGGATACTCCTTTAACTAGTTGAACGTAACCTAGTAGACGAGCTCCATATTAAGGACTCAGCAAGTCCAAAGACTTGTGTGGACGAGCGCTTCTGTTACCTTAGTGGACGAGCACTTCTATCACTTTAGTAGACGAGCGCTTCTATCGCTTCAGTAGACGAGTGCTTCTGTCACTTTAGTGGACGCTGGCTTTATCACTTTAGTGGATGCTGGCTTTTATCACTTTAGTGGATGCTGGCTTTTATCACTTAAGTGGACACTGACTTTTATCACTTTAGTATTGGATGTGAGATTCTATCACTTGCGTTGGACGTGAGCTTCAATCACTCTGCTAGGATTGAAAGAGGAGAGGTGCCTGAGGGCACACCATTAAGTCCTCCGTCGGACATCGACCGCGAGAATGTCTGGTTAGCCGGCCGCATGACAAAGACGGGATCTTTTAAAGTTGATGCCACTCGCGAAGTGGCAGATAAGATTGTAAGTAAATAATTAACTTGATTTCAATTGATATTTGTATAGATATTTGCAACACTTTTCACTTGCACGTTTTTTCATTTTTTTTCATTGTAGATGGATCTTAAAGCACAATCCTCCCAGGGCGCATTCGTCCCTTCCCGGGCCGGCGGGACGTCTTGATGACTGCTCTAGGCAAGAAAGACCATCCTGGTCGGGTTATCGGTGTTCCTTGGAACGTGACCATCAAAGAATATTATGGCAAGTCTGCTTCACGAAAGCGGGTGGTCGATGAAGCATCAATTTTGACTGACATTACTCAGCACCTCATGTCCAACCCAGCTATTACAACACATCTGATGCAAGGCTTAATATCCAACCCAGATTTCAAGCAGGCGCTTGCCAGAGAGCTTTCCTCCGTCGGTACATCCCAGGACACCGCAGGGCATGCCAACCCTTCACATGTGAGCACAAAAGAGAGTTTTAGTAGGGCACATGTGGAGGACGATGAGTTGGCAGCTAGGGAGCGGGAGTTCGAAGTCCAACGCCATGAGCATGAGTTGGAAATGAAAAGGTGTGAGCTTGAGTTGGACTCCAAACGACGTGAGCTCGAAATGTTAACAAAGGTATGTATTCATTATTATTGTCCAAATTAGTCAAATAATTACTTGTGTTTTTTTTAATTATCAAAAACTTATCTATTTTATTTTTCCTAAACTGAAGGCCAAGTCGACGTCGGTGTCGCTGTCACTTATCACTCGTTTGTTCTCACTTGGTGAGGATTATGCGTTTGAGATTTTTGAATGTCCATTGGAGCACGATGGATGGGTGACATGCCCAGATCAACGGAGGATATTTACCTTCTGTGGTGACGATCTCGGGAACGCCTGCAGAAATAACATCTGGATGAACATCAATGTTTTCGGTCTACGGTGCATGTAAGTTAATTTTAATTTTATAACTTATTTATTTTTGGTATTTTTCCATTTAATAATTTATTTTAATTTCAATATATATATTATGTAATTAACATCCACACCTTTTCATATCTTAGGTATCTCCATCGTCTTCAGCTTGATAAAGGCGTTGCATCAGTTTACGGTTTCTTAGATCTGTCAATCCTTCTGCCCAATTTCTTTGCTGGCGATGCATTGAGTAAATACTTAGGGAACTTGTTGGGAGACAATCCGAAAGAATTATATCTGGCTCCCTCTTTGTATGAAAAGCCATTGGCAGTTATTCGTACTTCACCCGTCTAGGCATCTTAGTCATATTCTTCCGCTCTCCACAAGATCCGCCACCAAGGTGGTGGAAGGCTATAAATAAGTAAGTAACTAATCTTAAATTTAATTTAAGTTTTAATATCAGTTGTTTTTAGTTTATTACACACATGATATATGAATTTGTTGATTGATCGACATGATTATTTGTTTATGATAGCGCGCTGAAGGCGAGTAGAATAAGTTGTGCCAATGGGAGAAGTAGGACTTCTAAGGCTAAAACAAATCCTGTATGGAACATCCTCAAGGTTTGGTAGTTTATTTATCAAATAATTAATGTTATAATTACTAATTTATATGTATATTCAACTGACGTTGAAATTAATTTTGTTGGTAGTCTTGATTTCAAATTGACGGGTGGTCGTGCGGTTATTATGTGATGCTTCATATGCTGAACATAGTCTCTGCATCTATTACGGATGGATGGAATAAGGTAATATTTAAACAACTTGTTAAATTATATATTATAGTTTTGAAGATGACTTGCATTGATGTTATTGTTATTATTTGAACGTGTCTAGGCATTTATCGACCAATCGCCTATTCAAGAAGATGAGTTAAAAGACTTGAGGATGCGCTTCGCTGAATTCTTCTTCAAGTATGCGGCTGAAAAAGAAATTGACAGGATACCTCCGCAATACTTAGATAAATAGTTTTTTTGTTATACTATAGAAACTAATTAATAACATGTATATATATATCCTTAGATTGGTAGTTTTGTTTTTTAGACGTTGGAATTAAATTTTATTTATATATATACATGGGTTTTGGTTTTAATTCCCCCAATTGTTCCATTTTTCCTTTGCAATTCTGTAATGTGTGTGATATTCTGTGTTACTGGGATATTTACTGAATGCAGGGATAGCTGAGGGGAGTGATATTTTAAAACTGAATTTAAAAAAAAATTTCTATTAACGTCAGTTGTATCAAACAACTGACGTTAATAGTATTTTATAAAATATACAGTACACTGTTAACGTCAATTGTTTATTACAACTGACGTTAAAATTAAACCTTTAACACCAGTTCTTTATAACAACTGACGTTAGTTTTAGCAAAATTAACGTCCGTTGTCTTAAAGAACTGACGTTAATAGTTTTATGTTTAACGTCAGTTGTTTAAAAAACTGACGTTAATTTTTACAAAATTAACGTCAGTGTTGTTAAAGAACTGACGTTAATAGTTTTATATTTAACGTTAGTTCTCAACTGACGTTAAAATATTAACTATTAACGTCAGCTGTATTTACGTCAGTCAGTATTCTGACGTAAAAAATAAATTTTAACTGACGTAAAAAGCACTTATTGCACTAGTGACTATAGTGTTGGATGTGAGATTCTATCACTACAATGTTGGACACGAGCTTCTATCACTACTGTGTTGGACGTCCGTTTCAACCACTTGCGTTGGACGAATGATTCTATCACTTGTGTTGGACGGATGATTCTACTATTTGCGTTGGACGGATGATTCTTACAGTTTTAATCTGCACACTAGATTGATAGGTTAGCAACCAATATGAAGGTTAATTAAATCATTAACCAATGTTTAGTTCTCATCAAAACTTAGGGAAATGCACATCAGACATTTTAGAGACTTAACAATCTCCCCCTTTTTGATGATGACAAACATTGAGATGATTTAATGAACCTCAGAAAATATCAACAAAGAAAATAGCATATATCAGATAGGTTGAAATTTTCTTAAGCGGACAGGTCATACAGATGCTAGATCAGACATTAAGTTTGACTTGTTTTACTTTGAAATTATTATCAGAGCAATCTTACTTAAGATTTATCTGAGCAATTATGACAACTATCAGAGCATACTCATGTCCATGTATTATTTATGATTCATATCATATTCATTCATATTCATTCTTCTATAACACATTTCTATCATATTTCTCATTTCTCATTTCTCCCATTCTCATTTCTCCCATTCTCCGCCTTTTGTCAACATCAAAAAAGGTTATCAAGTTTTATTTATGAGATATGTTTAAGGGCAAGATAACATGTTAAGAAATGCAGCAAGCATACGAGACATACTCCACTTAAACTATTGTATCATCACTCTCCCTGAACTAATGCTTAGTTAAAAGAACATGTATATAGGAGTAATGACATATTTAGCACAGACAGGTTAACATTCAGACATGTCATTCAACAATGCAATGCATGTTTAGATTATCTCTAATAAATAAAAACCTTTCTTCTGCGAGGGGTCTAGTGAAAATATCAGCCCATTGATTTTCAATTTTAACAAACTTAATATCAAAGATGCCTTTCTGAACATAATCCCTAATGAAATGATGTTTAATTTCAATATGCTTAGCCTTAGAATGCTGAATTGGATTTTTAGTTAAGCATATAGAACTGGAATTATCACACCATACAAATATGTTGTGTTCATAAATAGAGTAATCCTCAAGTTGATGTTTTACCAATAAGAGTTGAGAGCAACAACTAGCAGCAGAGATGTATTCTGCTTTAGCAGTAGACATGGCAATGGTTGTCTGCCTCTTACTTGACCATGAGAAAAAACTTGCTCCAATGAAATGACATCCTCCACTGGTGCTTTTTCTTTCTATTCTGTCTCCAGCAAAATCCGCATCACAATATCCCACTAATCCGTATTCTTTTGATCTTAAATACAGCAAACCAAGATTAATAGATCCAAGTAAATATCTAAATATTCTTTTAACGACCTTAAGACGAGATTCTCCAGGATCAGATTGGAATCTAGCACACATACAGACGCTAGATTGAATGTTAGGTCTGCTTGAAGTTAAGTACAGTAGAGAGCCAATCATACCTCTGTAGACAGTTTGATCTACCTTTTTACCTTCATCATCTTTGCTTAGTTTTGCATTGGGTTGCATAGGGGTTTTCATGAGCTTTGTATTTTACATTTTGTATTTCTTGAGTATCTCCTTGGTATATTTTTGTCGATGAATGTAAATTCCATCACTTGTCTGCTTGATTTGTAATCGAAGGAAGAACTTACTTTCTCCCATCATGCTCATCTCAAATTCAGCTTGCATTAGATTTGAAAATTCCTTGCACAACTTTTCATTAGTTGCTCCAAAAATAATATCATTAACATATATTTGAACTATAATAAAGTTCTCTTTAGAGCATTTTTTGAATAGAGTAGTGTCTACTTGTCCTCTAGTAAAACCATTATGCATGAGAAAAGAACTGATTCTATCATACCATGCTCTAGGTGCTTGTTTCAAACCATATAATGCCTTTTTAAGTTTGAAAACGTGATCTGGTTCATCAGTATCCTCAAAACCAGGGGGTTGTTTAACATACACTTCTTCTTCCATTATACCATTTAGAAAAGCACTTTTTACATCCATTTGAAACAGGGTAATTTGGTGTTGTACAACATATGACATTAAAATGCGTATGGCTTCTATTCTAGCTACAGGTGCAAAGGTTTCAGTATAACCAATACCTTCTTGTTGGTTATAGCCTTGAGCTACTAACCTTGCCTTATTTCTGACAACCTTACCATCTTCATCCAATTTGTTTCTGAAGACCCATCTTGTTCCAATAACCATCTTGTTTTTAGGCTTAGAGACAAGAGTCCAGACATCATTTCTGGTTAAGTTCTTCTTGCATAGCAAGAATCCAGCTTTCATCCTCAAGAGCTTCTTCAATGCGTTTAGGCTCCAAATCTTAAATAAAGGCCACATTGCTTGATTCTCTTAATGTGGATATGGTTCTTACTCCTTCAGAAGGATTTCCAATAATAAGATCCTTAGGATGATGAGTGTTGAACTTCGAATCCCTTTTGAGATCATCATGAAGATCTTGACTTGTCTGCTTATTTGTCTGTTCCACTTGTCTTTCAGCCTCGGGCACATGTTTTGTTTTGGTTAGATCGGGTTGTTGACTTTCTGACTTGTTTATATCAAGACCTGCAAGATCATCTTCTAGATCTGGTAGTTCTTGATCAATCTTTAATCCATCATTGAAGTTAACATGAACAAATTCTTCAATAATACAAGTTCTTGAATTGTATACTCTAAAAGCCTTAGACTTTTCAGAATATCCTACGGAAATACCTTTATCTACCTTAGAATCAAACTTTCCAAGATTATCTCTGGTATTCAGAATAAAACATTCACATTCAAAAGCATGAAAATATTATATGTTGGGGCTTTTTCTTTTCCACAATTCATAAGGAGTCCTTTTTAGAAAAGGCCTAATAAGTATTCTGTTTTGTACATAACAAGCAGTGTTTACAGCTTCTGCCCAGAAGTACTTAGGGAGATTATTTTCATTGAGCATAGATCTAGCCATCTCTTGCAGAGATCTGTTCTTTCTCTCAACCACTTCATTTTTCTGTGGAGTTCTAGGTGCAGAGAAATTGTGAGAGATTCCATTCTCCTCACAGAACTGTCTAAACTGCTCATTTTCAAATTCTCCCCCATGATCACTTCTAAGGGTAGAAATACAGAAACCCTGCTCATTTTGTACTCTTTTGCGAGAATCGGAAAGCCTTAAAAGACTCATCCTTGTGTGTTAGGAAGAGTACCCATGTGTATCTGGAATAGTCATCAACTATGACAATTCCATATTTTCTTCTAGCCAGGCTGGCAACACTAACTGGTCCAAACAGATCCATGTGTAACAACTGAAGAGGTCTAGAGGTTGATACTTGGTTTTTAGATTTGAAACTTGATTTTATCAGTTTACCTCTCTGACATGCATCACACATGACATCGTTCTTAAAACAAATATCAGGAAATCCTCTCACGAGATTATTCCTTTTAAATTAAGAAATTAGTTTCATACTTGCATGTTCTAGTTTCTTATGCCATAACCATCTCTCATCCTCTTTAGACATCAGACATGTTACACTTTGATCTAAGAGATCAACAGTTCAATCTTATAAAGATTTTGTTGCCTTTTAGTTGAAAAAAGGGTTTTGCCACAACAGTCTTTAACTATGCATACATCCTTGGTAAAGGAAACATCAAAACCACTATCACATAATTCACTTATGCTAAGCAAATTGTGTCTTAATCCTTTAACCATAAGAACATTAGATATAGAGGGAAGAGGGGTTTACCACCAATAGTACCAATTCCTATAACTTTCTCTTTCCGATTCCCTCCGAAGGCAACTTTGTCCTCCTTTCTTAAGTTGGAGGTCTAGGAACATAGACCTTTCTCCTTGTCATATGACACGAGCGACCCACCGTCCGGGTACCAGTGATGGTGTTTTCTTTGTCCTGTTGAGGACATACGCAAACAAAATTTATTTTATCTTTAGGTACCCATATTTTTCTGGGACCTTTTATGTTAGTCCTAGGAGTGCATGAAGACTTCCTTATCTTCTTATGGATACACTTAGACATAACATGTCCAGTTTTTCCACAAGTTACAAACAAGTGTAGATTTGGTTACAATTGACTTAACAGATACTGTAGAAGCTTTAGTTGATACTTTATGATGTGTCTAATGGACATATCCAATACCTTCTTTGTTAAGAGAGTGCCTTGAAGTGAGCTCTTCCACTTTCTGTTGGGTTTTTCAACTTCTTGAGATGGTGATGTTTCACTTGAGATCTTAGCATCATCGGACTTTTCGGTCTTGACTCACTATTCTCTTTAGTCAGACTTCTCGCACTCTTGAGATTTACTTTTTATGCTCACTGGTGAGCTTTACCTACTCTCTCTTGAGGGATTTGAAGGCTTTAGATAAGAAGTTGGATTCCTCCATCAACTCCTCATAGGCATCAAGTAATTCCTGATAGTCAGGATGTACCTCATCGTCAGAGTCTGAGTCAGTGTTGGCCATCAAACAGATATTGGCTTCTTCCTCTGTTTCTTCATCAGAAGATGTTGACTCCAGATCCTCCCAAGTAGCCATCATTCCTTTCTTCTTCTTGAAGAATTTCTTAAAATGGGCCTTCTTGAGTTGAGGACATTCAGCCTTGATGTGACCAGGCTTCTTGCATTCATAGCAAACAATTGGACTTTTGTCTGTCGAGGTGGATTGTTTGAAGTTATTGTCCTTGTTGAACCTTCTGAATGGCTTATCCCTCTTGAACTTCTTTTTCTGTAGGAGAAGCTTTATCTTCCTGGTCAAGAGAGACAATTCTTCATCACTCTCAGAATCCTCGAGTTCTAATAGGTCAGCATCACTGGATGACTCATCTGTCTTCAGAGCCTTGGAAACTTTTGATGACTTTTGATAATCTTTCAGAGCAATTGACTTGCCCTTCTTTGGTGCAACTTCATCTCTAAGTTCTTGCTCATGAACAGTGAGTGTTCCAAGAAGTTCATCCATAGTCAAGGTAGTGAGATCCTTGGCTTGAGAGATAGCAGTGACCAAAGGTCTCCACTATTTAGGTAGACTTCTCAGAATCTTTTCAACCTTCTCAACATTGGCATAGACTTTGCCAAGAGATTTTAAACTGTTGACTATAGTTTGAAATCTTCCTATCATTTGAGCAACAGATTCTCCTTCCTCCATGACAAACAGTTCATACTTTCTGACAAGTATGGCAATCTTTGACTCTTTGACTTTGATTGTTCCTTCATGTGTGACAGCTAAAGTGTCCCATATTTCTTTGGCAGAGTCACAAGCACAAACCTTCTCAAACTCCTCTGGACTGAGAGCACAAATGATGTTATATTAGCTTTGTGGTTCAACTCCCATTTTGTCTTTTCTGCAGTAGTCCACTGAGCTTTTGGTTTGTCAGTGTTATCATCATTCTTGGGAATGAATGGACCATCTATAATGACATCCCAAAGATCAGAGTTTGTAGATAGAATGAACCATTGAAATCTATCTTTCCAATAGTTGTAGTTTTCTCCATTGAAGTAAGGAGGTCCAGTTGGGAAGCTCCTTGATGCGGTGACTTCCACTTGAACTAGCTCCAGCAATCATGTTTATTCTTCGGGACCTTTTACCTCTACACTTTGTTAGATGCTTAATCCGGAGGTCGAGCTCGATACCAATGAAATAGACAACTATAAACACGAGAAGGGGGGTTGAATTGTGTTTATCAGAATTTAAACAAAGTTGAAATCTTTTCGCATACAGAAGCTAGGTTCAAACGACTAGAAAGATACAAGACATATGGGTGGCTCGTCTGATGAAATTTTAATAGTGACCTTGGCAAACACACCACTTGATAAGCGCATAAGAAAACTAAAGCAACTAAAGAGTTTAAGGAAAGAGAGATTGACACAGTTATTTATCCTGGTTCACTCTTCAAAGCAAAGAGCTACATCCAGTCCTTGGCAGCACCAAGATTTATCCACTATAACTGATCAGGTTACAGACTCAAGTATTGTTTGCACACCTAGCCTCTTCAGGCTCAAAGACAAGTATTCTTTGCTAGGTTCAGGCTCAAGACAAGTATTCTTTGCACACTTAGCCTCTTCAGGCTCAGTCAGGTTTGTTTGAGAGATTTGGTTTGTATTAAATACAACTTCTCATAGACAGATCTTTCACTAACACTCACAGAGTGGTTTAAATGTAAAGCTAGGAAAGTCTGTGTAATAACTTCAAATGATTGAAGAATACAGAATGAAAAAGTGAAGATATTAATGCGCAGAGTAATGGCCCTTTAATGCTCTGTGTATTCTCTCTTATATGTGCTTCATCTTCAATGACTTCTGTATTTATGGTCTTCAAGCATTTAGGGTCCGTTAGAGACATTTCCTCAGATGTTGGCTTCTAGCAGAACTTCATGAAATGCAATAGAGTCGTTCTGGGCAGCCATTAATGCAATAGGAACGTTGGTTGTACTCTAACATAAAGGATCTTGGCTTTATGCATCATGATACAACTATATCAGAGTTGTGCAGAGAGCTTTTTGTACTTTGCTGAGTACAATTCCCTTTTTGTGTAAGGACCAGAGGTACTAGGGAATAAAGCATGTTGGAAGCATTCTTTAACTGGTCTTTGGTACTGATATCTGAGGTTGCTTGAGAGAGTAACTTCTGAATTTTCTTGATTCTGGTTCTTGAAATAAGATTATGATAATTCTAAGAGAATTCGCATTCATAGGATAAGCACGTCCATCTTGAAAATAGCTGCGTCCATCTAGCCATTTAAGATTTTACATTCGGGCTAGTAGACGAGCTCCAAATGCTATGTCATTGGACGGATACTCCTTTAACTGGTTGAACGTAACCTAGTAGACGAGCTCCATATTAAGGACTCAGCAAGTCCAAAGACTTGTGTGGACGAGCGCTTCTGTTACCTTAGTGGACGAGCACTTCTATCACTTCAGTAGATGAGCGCTTCTATCGCTTCAGTAGACGAGCGCTTCTGTCACTTTAGTGGACGCTGGCTTTATCACTTTAGTGGATGCTGGCTTTTATCACTTTAGTGGACGCTGGCTTTTATCACTTAAGTGGACGCTGACTTTTATCACTTTAGTATTGGACGTGAGATTCTATCACTTGCGTTGGACGTGAGCTTCAATCACTTCACTGTTGGACGTGAGCTTCTATCACTTGTGTTGGGCGTGAGCTTCTATCACTACTGCTTTTGGGCGTGAGCTTATATCACTACTGATGTTGGACGTGCGTTTCAATCACTTGCATTGACGGATGATTCTATCACTTGCGTTGGGCGGATGATTCTATTATTTGCATTGGACGGACGATTCTTACGGTTTTAATCACGCACTAGATTGACAGGTTAGCAACCAATATGAAGGTTAATTAAATCATTAACCAATGTTTAGTTCTCATCAAAACTTAGGGAAATGCACATCAGACATTTTAGATACTTAACAAGTTTAACTAGGCCTTGGCTCTATCCCTCAAGGAATAAGGAAAGAGCCTTAGCTTGAAAGCATCATCACTTACTCCAGGGATCTTGAAATTACTTGCCACTTCCAGGAATTGCCTCAGATGCAAGTGTGGATCTTCAGTAGGGGCACCACCAAACCGCCCGATAGTTTGAAGCATTTGAAACATCATTGGTTTGAACTCAAACTGCTGGGTAGTTATTTCTGGTCTCACAATCCCAATGTTCATGGTTTGGGGATCAAAAACAGCATAGTCCTTGATGGACCTATCTCTATCATTTGCCATTTCAATAATGCCCAACTGATCCTCTTCTTCATCTCCAAGAAAGTGAGCCATGAAGCATAAATCAGAGTGTTGATCTCGTGCTCTCTGTTCTTTAGTTCTCTTCCTTAGCTTCTTTGCGTTTTTTTTCAATTTCTAAATCTAATTGGAACTCAGGTGTACCCTTGCTGCACAACAAATGTACCTATAGCTAAGCAGAGCACACAGAGCTTTAAGTACTAGCTAATTAGAAAAAGTTGACAAAAGAATTTAAAAATTCAACACCATTGTAATCCCCGACAATGGCACCAAAAACTTGTTGCTTGTATAAACGTGATGTGCAAGTGTACACAGTCAAACAAGTAATAAAGAGTGAATGAAGATCGTTCCCACGAGGATTTAAATGTATTGAATATAAATTCTAGAATTAACCTTCCCTATTTAGCCTAACAAAATAAATGTGACTTTAAGAATGAAAATTAAATGGAGTAATTGGGTGTCAGAACAGTAAATAATAAATGCAAGAAATTGATCGAAACAATGAATGGGTATTTAGAACAGATATGGAAACAGCAAGGATTCTAATCCTTTGTAATCTTAACTTCAGGGTAATCGATGCTTTAGGATGCTACAACATTTAGTCCAGGAAAATGAAGTTTGCTTTCCAGCAGTAAAACTGAGTTCAATAAACGGTTATTATCCCTAAGTTCATATTAATTTCCCTCAGTTATCAGATAACTGCATCCAGCTACTTAAAGACTTGAAGGCTATTCCTAGCTCATTCAACACAATTAATTTTCCAATTAATTGTTCTATCTTTATCTTCTAAGAAAGTCAACTAGTTAAGTTTTCCAAACCAAACTAGCTGGTATTCCAAATTAGTTGATCAATCTAAAATGAAATTAAGCTTTCAAACGGAGAAGAAGAAAATGAATAACATCCATTTGCATAAATCACCCTTAAGTATCAATTACAAATTCATAGAGTCCTAGCTAAGAGAATTTTGCTCATAATGATCTTAAAGACAAAACCAACAAGAGAAATGGAAAATAAAGGCATAATGTGTAAATGAAAATTATGGAGAGGGCAATGAGCTGACGGCTGCTACAGTAACCAGCTGCTACAGTACGAGCTTTTTTAAAAGAAAGGTCATAATCCTATTTGTACTAGCTCCCAAAAGTAGGGTTACACTCTCTCTCTTGCCTCACTTTTTTGGCTTACAAAAATTCAAAGAATAAAATAGTCTTTGGCCCAATTCCCAAGTACACATAGCTGCTGCCTTGTATTTTATCTTTCCTCATTTTGGGACAGCGCAGTAAGTGCTTTGTCTTGTAGTGAAGGTGTGCTGAGTTGACAATTATTTTGTCTTGTAGTGATTCTCTTCCCAGACACTGTAGCATTTGTTGGTGTAAGCCCTAGAGGCCAGTGTATTTCTTAGACTTACATTTGTATCTTGCTATTATATATATATATATATATATAAATATATATATATATATATATATATATATATATATATATATATATATATATGATATGAGGCATTCCAGTTTATTGTGTTACTTGTTTAAACATAATAAAGTCCTCAGAATATAAATTTCAGTTTAATAGAATATCAAGTATATGACTTGATCGTGAGACACTATTGAACAATGAAATACTATTTTTAAATATCCGTAGTCAAGTATTTTGTTAATAAGGACAATAATGATACAATTGAGACTATTATGTGTGCAGACTGATGACCATATCACACGGGTCATGGATATGAGATATCGAGTCGCCACATAGGTACACATTAGAGTAATGATGTACTGGATTGACCCACCATGAGAACACTACATGGAGCGTTATGTGAGTGTCATAAGTAGTTCTCATAGTGACAATGGTGTATGCAATCCTTCGACCTGAAATCGCTACGATCCCTACATGAGGAGTCGTGTGCTTTAATATCGTCAAACGTCATCTGTGATAGGATGATTATAAAGACGGTCATTGGGCATACCACGAGCCATGCAGAGGGATGTGAGTGACCTAGATGGAATTTGTCCCTCCTACATAACAGGAGTAATATCTGTGGGCCCCCTGATAGAGTGAGACCTTGAAAATGCATGGTCAGTCTTGAAATGAGTCAATATGAGATATTGACCTCATTTGTTGTTAAGTCTACTCGGGTATCAGGGAACATGATATTGAACCATACAAGGGTGACACATTCTATGTCTTGTGTTCAATGTAGATATATGGACAAAGGGATAATAATGCACATGAATATTTGTCACAGAAAGGTTTCGTCAAATCACTGACTTTCTCACTACATAGGTAGCAGTGATGTATTGCTAGATACCGCTCACTGTTTGTAATATTAAATGGGATTTAATATTACTACTAATGTTTTGGGAACCTATAGGGTCACACACATAAGAGCGGATTAAAAGAAGCATTAAAAGGAGAGTTGGACTTTTCTATTGGGCCTAGCGCATGGTACATGGGGCTTAGGTCAAACGCTGCTCACTAACTCACTTAAGGAGGTGCTACTATAAGTAGACCACTTAAGCTATTGGGCCTACACGGTTTTTACCCTAGCTGCACATAGAGAGTGACAGTGAGCAACGGTCTCTCGGTTTTGAAGCTAGCACCGTGAGACAGAGACGCTTGGGTTCGTGACGTTGGACGTGCACGGAATCTGCTCGTGTGGATACCTTAGAGACATCATTCGTGCGGTGTTCGTGATAGATGATTTCAATCAATTGTCATCGCTTCAAGAGGTAAATCTTCTAACCATGAATCATGACCATTCGCAAGGATCCTTCGATGGGAATTTTTTTTCCGTTGCGTTATTTTGTTTTATACGCAAATTCCCAACAGTGGTTTCAGAGCCGCTTGCGAAACCATGATTCTGTTACGTGGTTTACCTGTTATGTATGATAACATGTTAATAATGTGAATCGTTTTTCTGAAAATTGTTTTCTGAAAATCGTTTGCATCCATTTTTGCGAAACCTTGTTTCTGTAATTTTTGTATGTATATGATATATACGTCTATAGCATGTTTATGTATATATTTGATATGTACATTGGTTCTGGAATCCTTATTATGTTCTGCGATGGTGTCAAATGTTAATGTTAAACATGATCGGTTTCAGTTCTCTGTTGGCGGTGTTAAGGCGTTTCAGACATGAAGAGTTCATGGTCTTGCGGCCGAGGTTCCAAGGGTTGAAACCCTAGCCGCCGTTCCTTGTAGCGTGAAGTGTTCACGGGTCTTGCGGTTTTAGGGTTGAGAGGTTGAAGCCCTAGCCGCCAAGGAAGCGAGGCACACTTCGGGAATTTTTTTTCTACGGGGCGCTGCCCCGCACCCCGTAAGGGGCGGCCTCCCCTTGACCCCCGCCCGCTGACCGAGCAGCAGGAACCCCGTGCTACCTCTACGTAGTGTGTTATTTCGAAATTCAATTTTTTTTGAAATCTTTTATGTCACCATTTAATAACGACATCAATTACAATAAATGTGATTTATAGTAACATCAATTACAATAAATGTGATTTATAGTAACATCAATTATAATAAATGAGATTTATTATATATGTTATGTTTTCAAAATTCAAATTTTGAAATCTCTAATTAATAAAATAATAATAATAACATTAATAATAATAATAATAATTGTGTATTATTATTGGTTGTTACTATTTATTTGGTGATGTATGGTGAATGGTTATGGCCTTAGTCCTTTAATCTTTTGGTTTATATTTTGAAATACGGCCTGCGTGCGTGTGTGCTTTCTCTCTTATATTCCATATGTATATTCTTTTCTCATCTCACTCCCCTCATATGTAAAATGAGGTTTCTGTTTATGTAATGTAATGATGGAGACAAGAAGATGTTATACTGTGGGAGATCATGCTTGGAGAAGCTTGGACGCTCCTAGGTTTCAGGTTAGATTCTCTCATTGGCTTGGGAGAATCAATGCGTTAGGGGCCATAACCATATCACATTTATTTGCCTTATATATGTATGAGATGCATGTATGTATATAGTATGTTAAAAGGGGTTTAACTAATATATGTATGAGATGCATGTATGTAAATAATAAGTTAAAGAGTTTAACAAATGATGAGATCAAATTTTAATCAAATCCCTCAAAAGGAAATATTAAGTCACATTTAAAGGCCTTCCAATGCATGGCACTCGTCAAGACTATGATCGATTAAGTGTGGGTCCGCCAAAGCGGGGTACCTTTATCTATACTAGTAAGACGCGATGGGACAAATGTAATGTTCAACTGCTATCCATTGGGTCTGACTTAACTAAGCCAACTTCAATAGGATTGAAAGGCTTAGAGGCTTATAAGTTGGGCTTTGGTCCATGTGATGGATTAGAATAAGAGTTATTTACCCAACTGTCCAAGAGTTGCATGAGATGCAATCGGAAAGTGTTTCCTACCTATATAACCGAATTTTGAGTGATCAGCCAAAGCTGACTTAAAGCTAGGTGAAATATGGATCTTGGCCTACTAGAAAATCTTCCAACAGGATTTTCCGAATCAATGATGAGGGTCATTGTTTTGAGTAAAATAGTGGGAGGCGTATTTAATTAAAGACCTTATTAAATAACTTCATGGCATGATACTTATATTTTGCATATTTATCTTTGTAGATTACCATGGCATCGAACACATCAAGTAACCTGTCATTGCGATTCGTCCTTGAGAAGGACAAACTATCCGGAACAAATTTTCTCGGGACGTGCAGAAAACTTGAGGATTGTCCTCAAACATGAGAAAAATCTGTATGTTCTTGAGGAGCCTATTCTCGAGGAGCCACCGGCTTCAAGTGCTCCTAGGGCTGACAGGGATGCTTATAAGAAGCATCAGGATGACGCCTTAGACGTCGGCTGTCTTATGCTTGCTACCATGACCTCTGAGCTGCAAAAGCAACATGAGACCATGGAGGCGTACGATATGATCGTGCACCTCAAGCTGCTCTACCAAGAGCAAGCAAGGCATGAGCGATTCGAAGTTTCCAGAGCCCTTTTCCAGTGTAAATTGGTAGAAGGAAGCCCTGTGAGTCCTCATGTACTCCAGATGATCGGGTACATTGAGAATCTCGAGAGATTGGGATTTCCTTTAGGCCAAGAGTTGGCCACCGACTTAGTTCTGCAATCGTTGCCTGAGAGCTATAGTCAGTTTGTCATGAACTATAATATGAATGATCTTGACAAACCTTTGCCAGATTTGTTGAGCATGTTGAGAACTGCTGAACAAAATATTAACAAAGGAAAGGGGAAGGCCATTTTGATGGTCCAGGCTGGAAATAGCAAGAAGCAGCCCAAGAAGACCACGCACAAACAAAAGGGCAGGGGCAAGGGCAAGGCAAGGCCATCAACAAGATCAAGCCCAGTGCTTCTGGCTTGAAGCCTGTGGGTGGTGTGGCTAAGGAAGGCAATTGCTTCCACTGTGGTCAGACCGGACATTGGAAGAGGAACTTCCCAAAATACCTGGAAGAAATCAAGAAGAAGAAGGGAAGTTAGACTTCCACTTCAGGTGTGTTTGTTATAGAAGTCAATTTATCTACTTCTGCATCATGGGTATTAGATACTGGATGTGGTTCTCACATTTGTACAAATGTGCAGGATCTAAACAGGAGTAGACCATTAGCAAAGGGCGAAGTCGACCTACGAGTTGGAAATGGAGTAAAGGTTGCTGCTTTAGCCGTAGGGACTTATGTATTGACTTTGCCCATCGGGCTTACTATTCAGTTAGAGAACTGTTATTTTGTGCCTGCAATTAGCAGGAATATCATTTCCGTTTCTTGTTTGGACAAGATTGGTTTTTCTATTATAATAAAGAACAAAAGTTGTTCTATTTATTTGGATATTATTTTCTATGCTAGTGCACACATGAGTAATGGGCTTTATGTCCTTGACCTCGAAATGCCCATCTATAACATAAATACTAAGATGTTCAAACCAAATGAGTTGAACCCGTCTTATCTTTGGCACTGTCGTTTAGGCCATATAAATGAGAAGCGCATTTCGAAGCTCCACAAAGATGGACTCTTGGACTCATTTGATTATGAATCATATGAGATATGTGAGTCTTGTTTATTGGGAAAATCGACTAAAGCTCCATTCACCGGAAAAGGTGAAAGAGCTAACGATCTTTTGGGTCTTATACATAGCGATGTATGCGGACCCCTAAACACATTAGCTAGAGGTGGTTTTCAGTATTTCATCACATTCACTGATGATTTCAGTAGATATGGATTTGTGTATCTTATGAAACATAAATCAGAATCCTTTGAAAAGTTCAAGGAATTCAAAAACGAGGTACAAAACCAACTTGGTAAAAATATTAAAACTCTACGATCAGATCGAGGTGGTGAATATTTGAGCCTAGAGTTTGATGATCATCTGAGAGAGTGTGGAATTTTATCTCAACTCACTCCACCTGGAACACCACAATGGAATGGTATTTCTGAGAGGAGAAATTGAACCTTGTTGGACATGGTTTGGTCTATGATGAGTCATGCAAACCTTCCAAACTCTTTCTGCGGACATGCTCTATTAACAGCAGCTTTTACACTTAACCGTGTTCCATCCAAAGCGGTAGAAAAGACACCATATGAGATATGGACTGGTAGATGACCCAGCATATCTTTTATGAAGATTTGGGGTTGTGAAGCATATGTAAAATGTCAATTTTATAATAAGCTTGATCCCAAATCTGATAAATGCTTCTTTGTGGGGTATCCCAAAGAAACCAAGGGATACTATTTCTATAATCCTTCCGAAGGCAAAGTGTTTGTCGCACGGACTGGTGTATTCCTAGAAAAGGAGTTTATCTCCATAGGAACCGGTGGGAGGAAGATAGAACTTGAAGAAATTCAAGAATCACAGAGTAGTGACCTACCATTGGTGGAATAGGAGCAACCTTCACAAAATGTTGTGGAGGAACAACCTGCTCCAGTAGCACAAGACCAGCGTAGGTCTAACAGAATACGTCACCAGCCTGAGAGATATGGATTTCTCATGACTCCACAAGGTGATGTATTTCTCATGGATCAAGATGAGCCTGTGACTTACCAGGAGGCCATCATTGGCCCAGAATCTGAGAAGTGGCTTGAGGCCATGAAATCTGAGATGGATTCCATGTACACCAACCAGGTATGGACCTTGGTAGAGCCACTTGAAGGGGTAAAACCCATAGGGTGCAAGTGGGTTTTCCAAAAGAAAACTGACATGGATGGTAAGGTACATACCTTTAAGGCGTGATTGGTGGCTAAGGGTTTCAAGCAAATTCATGGTGTCGACTATGATGAGACCTTTTCACCTGTTGCGATGCTTAAATCCGTCCGGATCATACTTGCTATCACTGCATACTATGATTATGAGATATGGCAGATGGATGTCAAAACTGCTTTACTTAATGGAAAGCTTCTTGAGGATGTGTACATGACACAACCTGAAGGCTTTGACATTTCAGAGGATGCCGGAAAGGTATGTAAATTGCAGCGATCAATCTATGGATTGAAGCAAGCTACCAGAAGTTGGAACCTTCGTTTTGATGATGCTATAAGACAGTACGGATTCATAAAAAATGAAGATGAACCTTGTGTCTACAAGAAGGTTAGTGGGAGCATTGTTGTTTTTCTGGTGTTATATGTAGATGACATATTACTCATTGGAAATGACATCCCTACACTACAAAATGTAAAGACATGGTTAGGTAATTGCTTCTCTATGAAAGATTTGGGTGAAGCTACCTATGTATTGGGAATCAGGATCTATAGGGATAGATCGCTGAAATTGCTTGGCCTAAGTCAGAGTACATACATAGACAAAGTTTTGAGACGCTTTAACATGCATGAATCCAAGAAAGGACTCTTGCCCATGCCTATCAAAGGCACAATCCCCTTCCACTCAAGAAGAAAGGGATCGCATGAGTAAGATTCCATATGCATCCGCAATTGGATCTATCATGTATGCCATGTTATGTACTTGACCAGATGTATCGTATGCTTTAAGCATAACGAGCAGGTACCAGTTTGATCTCGGTGAAAGTCACTGGTCTGCTGTCAAGAACATCCTTAAGTACTTGAGAAGAACTAAGGATTCGTTCTTGGTATATGGAGGCGAGGAAGAGCTTGATGTAATAGGTTACACTGATGCTAGCTTCGAAACCGATAAGGATGATTCCAGATCGCAATCTGGTTATGTGTTCTGCCTGAATGGTGGGGCTGTGAGCTGGAAGAGTTCAAAGCAGGAGACAGTTGTCGATTCTACTACAGAGGCTGAGTATATTGCCGCCTCCAATGCAGCAAAGGAGGTTGTTTGGATCGGGAAGTTCATTGCTGAGCTTGGTACAGTTCCTAGTATTGTGGTCCCCATTGATCTCTATTGTGATAACAATGGGGCCATTGCACAAGCTAAGGAACCTAGATCTCATCAGCGATCCAAACATATAATTAGGCGCTTCCATCTCATTCGAGAGATTATCGATAGAGGAGATGTGAAAATATGCAGAGTACCAACACTTGATAACGTTGCTGACCCACTTACAAAACCTCTTGCTCAACAGAAGCATGAAGGTCACACTAGATCGATGGGCATTAGATTTATGCCTGATTGGCTCTAGTGCTAGTGGGAGATTGTTGGTGTAAGCCCTAGAGGCCAGTGTATTTCTTAGACTTACATTTGTATCTTGCTATTATATATATATATATATGATATGAGGCATTCCAGTTTATTGTGTTACTTGTTTAAACATAATAAAGTCCTTAGAATAGAAATTTCAGTTTAATAGAATATCAAGTATATGACTTGATAGTGAGACACTATTGAACAATGAAATCCTAGTCTTAAATATCCGTAGTCAAGTATTTTATTAATAAGGACAATAATAATACAATTGAGACTATTATGTGTGCAGACTGATGGCCATATCTCATGGGTCATGGATATGAGATATCGAGTCGTCACATAGGTACACATTAGAGTAATGATGTACTGGATTGACCCACCATGAGAACACTACATTGAGCGTTATGTGAGTGTCATAAGTAGTTCTCATAGTGACAATGGTGTATGCAATTCTTCGACCTGAAATCGCTACGATCCCTACATGAGGAGTCGTGTGCTTTAATATCGTTAAACGTCATCTGTAATAGGATGATTATAAAGACGGTCATTGGGCATACCACGAGCCATGCAGAGGGATGTGAGTGACCTAGATGGAATTTGTCCCTCCTACGTAACAGGAGTAATATCTGTGGGGCCCCTGATAGAGTGAGACTGTAAAATGCATGGCCGTGCTGAAATGAGTCAATATGATATATTGACCTCATTTTTTGTTAAGTCTACTCTGGTATCAGGGAACATGATATTGAACCATACAAGGGTGACACATTCTATGTCTTGTGTTCAATATAGATATATGGACAAAGGGATAATAATGCACATGAATATTTGTCACAGAAAGGTTTCGTCAAATCACTGACTTTCTCACTACTTAGGTAGCAGTGATGTATTGATAGATACCGCTCACTGTTTGTAATATTAAATGGGATTTAATATTACTACTAACGTTTTGGGAACCTATAGGGTCACACACATAAGAGCGGATTAAAAGAAGCATTAAAAGGAGAGTTGGACTTTTCTATTGGGCCTAGCCCATGGTACATGGGGCTTAGGTTAAACACTGCTCACTAACTCACTTAAGGAGGTGCTACTATAAGTAGACCACTTAAGCTATTGGGCCTTCACGGTTTTTACCCTAGCCGCACATAGAGAGTGACAGTGAGCAGCAGGTCTCGGTTTTTGAAGCTAGCACTGTGAGACAGAGATGCTTCGGGTTCGTGACGTTGGACGTTCACGGAATCTGCTCGTGTGGATACCTTAGAGACATCGTTCGTGCGGTGTTCTTGATAGACGATTTCAATCAATTGTCATCGCTTCAAGAGGTAAATCTTCTAACCATGAATCATGACCATTCGCAAGGATCCTTTGATGGGAATTTTTTTTCCGCTGCGTTATTTTGTTTTATACGCAAATTCCCAATTCCCAACAACATTCCATAACATTCCAGAGCAACTCCTGCAGTAATTTCATTTCTAAATCCTGCTCAAAACTCAAGCAAACCTTCAGCAAAAAACAATTCAGATTTCACAGCTTTTTCAGCCTTTTAACAATTCAACTCCGATGATTACTAAATAAAGCAAAACTTGAATTCCTATCCAAAAATTGATCAAAACAAGAACAATGATAAGATAGAAAGATAGTAATAACTCTTATTTCTAAGAGTTATCATATGCACATGATATAGCATCTACCTTGTAAATTTGTTCATTCACCATTTCTTCAATCATTATTGGTGGTGCAAAGGAATTTCCTTGAGTTGCCATGGTCAACCCCCTAACCAAATTTGTCAAGGTAGTCATTTGAGCTGATAATGTAGATACTTCACACACTCCATAAGCTCTTGCTGCAGCATTGGCTTTCCCATAAATTTGTCTTGCTGTTGGCCACTGATAACTGTTAGCTGCTATCCCCTCTATCAGGTCATAAGCTTCATTGTAAGATTTGGTGAGAAGACTGCCTCCAGCTGAGGCATCCAACATCATCCTTGAGCTAGGTGAAACACCATTGTAGAAGTGCTCCATCTGAATATAGAATGGAATGCCATGGTGGGGGCATTTCTTAGTCAGCTGTTTAAATCTCTCCCATGCTTCAAATAGTGGTTCATCATCACGCTGCCAAAAAGAAGTAATGTCAGTTCTCATCTTTGCATTCATTGTTGGTGGGAAGAACTTGGTTAAGAACTTTTAAGCAAGCTTGTTCCAAGTATCAATTGAGTTTGCATCCAAGGAATTCAACCAGTTCTTAGCCTTGCCTCCCAAAGAAAATGGAAATAGTCTCAGTCTGAATGCATCATCAGTGACTCCTGGGATCTTGAAGTTACTTGCTACATCTAAAAACTGCTTCAGTTGCAAATGAGGATCCTCTGTTGCGGTACCATTAAATTGTCCAATAGTTTGCAACATTTGGAACATCACTGGCTTGAACTCAAACTGAGGTGCAGTGATGGGAGTCCTCACTATCCCAGTATTCATAGCTTCAGGGTCAAACACAACATACCCCCTGATAGCACAGTTTCTGTCATTGGCCATAACCACTTCTTCAGCCATTTCTGAAACAGCAGGGGACAATGCTTCAGTAGAATCTGGTGTGGAGTTGGTTGGAGTATTCAGAACAAACTCAAGTAAAGGGTGAGATGCTTAACCTCTTCTAAGCCTTCTGAATGTTCTTTTTATCTCTGGATCAACTCTGTAATCAGGTGACAAAAACCTGTGCATACAGTTTCAGTACCCTGTGCTATAGCAAATCACTCAGTGTTAGAACCTCTAACTATAGAACTAATAATCTAAAAACCGAATTATAACACTATTAACAATCCTCGGAAACGGCACCAAAAACTTGTTACCTTAAAAACAACCGTCTATAAGCTTGTGCAAGTGTACACAAATGCCTCAAGTAATATAGAACTTTAGTTCAGATATCGTTCCCACAGGGATTATAATGATGCAACAAATTCCAATTCTGATTATAAGTTCTAGAAGTTAGGATTAGTAACCAAAATTTTTGAGATATGAGTGCAAGCAAAAGTAAATAAAGCTTTTGAGTAAAAACCGGAATGTTCAGAAAACAGAGAAAAGATTAAGTTGTCAAATATGAATAAAAACAGCTCTAGGTATGCTGCAGCATAAATCCTATTTAGCCTTCATCATGCTCTGACTATGCTCTAGCATCTAACTCTAGGAAATGAAAATGTGTTTTCAAACACTCAAAGGTTAGGTTCATTAATGCTTCCTATTCCTAGATTCAGATTAAGTACACAACCTTCTTAATAAGCACGTTCCAGCTAGTTTAGGGGCTTGAACAACTACTCCTAGTCTATTCAACAACAAATAATTTTTCAATCAAATATTTAACCCCTATCCTTTATCAAGTTCGACTTACTTAATTTTTCCAAACCAAGCAAGTTACACATTCAATTAAGTTGATCAATCTTAATCAAACAACATTAAACATGGGATAAAGGAAGATGCAGAACATATTCATTGCATGATTTAACTAAAAATTCATTACATTTGCATACCTAAAGCTTAGAAGTGTGCACGTCGTGCGGATTACGGCAAGTGTACCAGATTGTCGCCAAGTAATAAAAAGATATCGATCCCATAGAGACCGTGGTCTCAAATCGCAACTAATTATCAATTTGACTAAACTGGACTTTAGAAAAGGATTTTTAAAATGTTTTTGATATTTGAAATAAGATATAACTTAGATAATCAAATAAGGAATGCAATCAAGTAAAACAGAAAGTAAATCAGTTTATGGTTTTTCAGATCTAAATGGATTCCTAGGAATTTGGGTTACCAACAAGATTGTTTATGTTGCTAAATTGATTATTCCTTGTTAATTATTGAAATTGCCTTGAAGGCAAATTTATCCTCTAATAGTTAATGCTCCCTCTCGGGTTACAAAAACCGTGCCCAATTAAACCAACCCCTACTCTCGTGGTAGTCGAATTTAGATTGGACCATTTACGTTTCATGACAATTAGTTAATCCTCGAAGGATAACTTCTAACTCTCGTGATTTAAGTCCTAAGCCTAATTCTATAGATCCGATACCTAAGTTCACCGCTAGGTTCCTCCTTAGAATATCTACGTCACGCAAATAAGCGGCCGCCGAATTTACGAGTAATTAAAAAACTAGAAATCAGATCTAAAGCAAAATCGCAATTAACAAAGATAAAACATCAATTCATTACCATAAACAAACCTTGGGCATAGCCCCAATCCCTAGAAATTAAACTACTACTCAATCCTTGTCATGGTGATGACAAGCTTGGTTAACAACAACATGAAAATAAAAATAAGAGAAGAGAAGAGGAAGAAGAAGAGAGATCCTAAATTATAGCCTAAGAGTAGCAGCCAAGGTCTTTTTCCTTCTCTGCCTAGATGCCTTATTTATAGATTAGGGAAGTTTGAATCCTAATCAAACACAAATCAGATCCAAATCAGTTGCTTCAGATCCAAGTAATGCGCGTCACGACCGTGATGGCCATCACGGCCAGGCTGTGACGGATTCTGCCTTGGGCGTTTCTTCACTTTTTGGTCTGTCACGGTCGTGACCACCATCATGGCTAGGCCATGATCAGTTCTGACTTTTGCCTTCTTTATTTTCAGTTTTCCTCGATCATGGCTGTGATGGTCATCACGGTTAGGCCGTGATGGGCTCTGTTTGGCTCATTTTCTTCACTTTTCGAGCCCCATCTTCATCCAAGCTCCATCATGGCTAATCCCGAGCATTTTATCCTTAATTCCTGCAAAACAACACCACAAAACCGCCTTACCCATTCCAAGGTAAAAACTAACCAAAAATCAAATTTAATATGCCTAAACTATATGAAAATGCATGCAAAATGACAATGAAATATGAGGTGGAATCTCACTCATCAAAGTGCTTAGCTCATAATGAGGTTACAAGGAACAAAAGGAAGAAATGAACTAAAAGCCATTACAGTGAAGAAAATGAGCACGGCAACAACAGCTGGAAGAGATGAGCGCAGTCTCCAAGGACAGACTAATTGTGTAGTAAAAATTAGGGTATCTCCTTTAGGGTTTCCTTAAATGCCTTTATAGTACTCTACTCTATTTCATCCTATTTTGGGCCAATATAAAAGTAATAATAAAATAACCCTAGCCCAATTCCTAAATAGTGGGCCATCAGATCCTAGGCGCGTGGGATTCCTTAAAAGGGATAGTGTCAGCGCCTGGAGGAGAGAGAAATGTGTCCTTTTCTGATTTGTCTTTTAGTGCAGACCTAGTGGAAGGTAGCCCTTGCTGAATTAATGAAGTTCTTGTTTCCCCATGCTTCAGTAATGCTCCAGCAAGATCTCTTCATACACACACAAAATTTTTAGACAAATATAGAGCATTTGCGAGCATTTAGCTGTTATTCACAAAACTTAACACAAAAACTTGCAAACTAACATTTCCTATGAAAAGTAAGACTTAAAACCTCAATGACAACAAAAAGTAAGAGTCAAAAGGGGATAAATAACTTTTCGTTCATAGAGTTATCAGGGGGTCATGGGTTAATCATCTGATCAGGGCATGAGGGTAAAGGGTTAACCATGTGATCATGGCAAGAGGGTCATGAGTTAACCATGTGATCATAGCGTGAGGGTCATGAGTTAACCTTGTGATCATAGCGTGAGAATCCCATGGTTAACCCATTACCCCTTTGCAAGGATCCCATGGTTAAGCCATGACCCCTTTGAAAGGATCACATGGTTAACCTATGACCCCCTTACAATGATCCCCCAAGAAAGGATCCCATGGTTAACCCATGTCCCTCTTCTGATGATCCCATTGATAGATCATGAACCCCTTGAAAGGATCCTATGGTTAACCCATGACCTCCTTGAAAGCATCCCAAGGTTAGACCATGTCCACCATGCAAGGATCCCATGGTTAACCCATGTCCACCATGCAAGGATCCGATAGTTAGACCATGACTTTCTTGCAAGGATCCCATGGTTAACCCATGACCCCATTGCAAGGATCCCCCTAGAGATGATCCCATGGTTAACCCATGACCCCCTTGCAAGGATCCCATGGTTAGGCCATGACCACCTTGCAAGGATCCCAAGGTTAATCCATGACCCCCTTCCAAGGACACACTTGCTAGGATCCCATGGTTAACTCATGACCCCCTTGCAAGGATCCCACGGTTAGGCCATGACCTCCTTGCAAGGATCCATGGTTAACCCATGACCCCTTTCCAAGGACCCCCTTGCAAGGATCCCGTGATTAACCCATGAGCCCTTTGCAAAGATCCCAACATTAACCCAAGACCCCCTTGCAAGGATCCCCCTAGAAATGATCCTATGGTTAACCCATGATCCCCTTGTGAGGGTCCCAAGGTTAACCCATGACCCCCTTGCAAGGATCAAATGGTTAGGTCTTGACCCTTTACAAGGATTTCGGGGGTCTGGGTTTCGGGTTTCGGGGTTTTGGAGTTTTCGGTTTCGGGTTTCGGGGGTTTCAGGTTTCGGGGGCTTGGGTCTTGGGGTTTGGGGTTCCGGCTTCGGGGTGTGGGGGTCGGGGTTGGGGGTCGGGGTTGGGGGGTGATCAGCTTCTGGCTTGACTAGTTTTTAACTAGTAAGACCATAGGTTTTATTCGAGTTTAATCTCGTTTTCGCCCAAATTTGGATGTGATTGTCTTCAAGCAACATTTTGAGTCTCTAAAGTAGTTTTAGGTTAATTTAGTTGATTTTGAGTCAAATAAAGCACTTACTGCTATTTCTTGTTTTCAGGTTAATAAGAGAAGCAATTCTGGAAGTTTTCTCCCTGCGAAAGGCTGCTCGCCTCGCGATCCTGAAGACCAGCACGAGCAGCAACAGTCACCCTCTCTGGCTCGCCTCGCGAATCATGTTTCACCTCACGAGAAATCCAAACACTGAAGGACTGTTCATAAGATTCGCCTCACGAAACATGTTTCGCCTTGCGAGTGACCGCAACCCAGAATCTGTATTTATAGTCTGTTTTAGGGCAGAAGTGAGGAATCTTCTCTTCTTTTTATATTAGACGGCTACGAATTAGGTTTAGGGTTTATGTTTGTAATGGAGAACTAGTCTCCTTCGATTGATCTGCTGTAATCGGGTTCCATGGACGCTTGAGGTTTTGTAATTCCTAAACTCATTGCTACTCTCTTTCAATATTTGTTCTGTATATTTTGTTTGATTAATTCAGGATTATATAGAATCTGTATTGATTTGTTTTGATGATTGTGTGTTCCTAAACTTAATCGTGTTTGCTTAATTCGCGTGTGTTCAATTCGTGTTTGCTTAATTCACGAAGGGCTTAATCCGTTTGCTTAATTCGGAATTAGGAACATATGTCTCGTAGCGTCGGTTTCACTTGTTAATTGATGTTACAATCGAAAAGGGCGTAGAATCCGCTTAGGGCTTGGAATTATGTGAACCGATGATAGTGGGAAACCGAGAACAGTAGGTTAATCGATTTTAGCTTATTGATAATCATTTAGTTTGCAGTGTTTTCTGCTTTGTTTTCTTTATTCAAATTCAAACCAAACCCCCCAAAAAACTGACTTTTCAGTTAACAACAATCCAAGAGTCCTTGTGAGACGATACTCGAGTTGTCGCTTCCCTAACTACATAAGTTTGTAAACCGCTCGCTTTTTGACGCGTGCGCGACAGCGTGTCAGGGGGTCGGGGTAGGGGGTTAGGGGTGGGGTTGGGGTTTGGGTTGGGGTTTGGGGTCCCGGGGTCCGGGGTTCTGGTGTTCTGGGGTCCCGGGCACCGAGGTCCGGGGTTCGGGGTCGGGGGTTCCGGGTCCTTGTTTCAGGGGTTCCGAGGCGGCGGGTAGAATCCTTTGCAGACGACTTAAATACGCGACGGGGTATTGTAAGTGGCAGAGTGGCCTTGCTGCCACGATCCATTGAGATTCAGCCCCAGCTACTTTGATTCGTCCCTCCCCTCGCCCCACCCTTGGTTTGGCCCAAGTCACCGAGGGTGTTATTGGGACCGTGACTCAAACGGTTGGTGGGTTGCCAACAAGTGTCACGAGAAGTCAAGGAGCAGGGGACGATTGTCCGAGTGCACGTGAACGGGTGAAGACGCCCGATCTGGTGACGTGTGGCTCAGCCCTGGGTGCACGTGGCCAAGTCCGGGAGATCGACCGTGGGTCACGCGCCCGAGCCGGTGAGGCAAGGAACCCAAGGAGCAAGGGTCGAGTCAACGAGTCCTGGTGCGGAAATCCCGGTTCCCGGTGCAAGTGGTCGGTTCATGATGCTCGATATGGCTCATTCGGTGCGTAGTCCTGGTGCATCGGGCGCAGGTCCCCGATGCACGTGATGCCTGATCAGGCTCGGTCGGTGCGGTCGGGAACCAAGGATGCATGGGTCTGGTGCACAGGGTACATGTCCCCGGTGTGGTTGAAAAATCATGAAAAATCTCCACCTTCATGAAATGCCACGAGACATTGGAGGAACCTACGGGATAACATTCTTAGCGTGGTTGCAAAAAACAGCTCAAAATTCAATTTGTAGCTTAGTTTCCTTGTATCCAAATTGTCGCATATCCCTGATTTTGGTTGAAAAATCATGAAAAATCACCACCTTCATGAAATGCCACGAAACTTGGTGGAAACCTTGGGAATATTATAAGTATGGTGCCTGCAAAAAGTCAGCTCAAAATTCGATGGCTAGACCCATTTTCCATTTTTTGGGAATTGTTTCTGTTTTCCACTTTGAAAATTGATAAAAAAAATGGTATGGTGAAAAATTCTATAAATTTTTCGTCCCCTAGCTCCCATTTTTATAAACATCCCTGCAAAAAATCAGGCCAAAATTCGACCTCTAGCTTGGAAAAAAAGAGTATGTCTCCCCAACAAAAAGGATGTCTTGTGCTGGAAAATGGGTCTTTGCCTATTATGCTATTATAGTGTGTGTGTGTGTGGGGGGGGGGGGGGGGGGTGCCTGGCTATTATATATATTATATATAGTAGTAGTAATAGTAATAGTAGTAGTAGTTGTAGTTGTTATCTCGGTGACAGCTAACTCCAACCACCGCTTAGATCGGCCTCGGTTGGTGCACGTGATGCCCGATCTGACTCGATCGTTGCGGAAAGGAACCAAGGGAACGAAGGAATGGTGCACTGGGCATGGGTCCCCGGGTGCACCAGGTGACGGATCTGACTCGGTCGGTGCGGAAAGGAACCAAGGGAACGAGGGAATGGTGCACCGGGCACGGGTCCCCGGATGCACCAGGTGCCGGATCTGGCTCGGTCTGTGCAGAAAGGAACCAAGGGAACGAGGGAATGGTGCATCGAGCATGGGTCCCCGGGTGCACCAGATTCATGGTTTGGCTCGGATTGGTTCGGTTTGGTGCACCAGATTCCTGACATGGCTCGGTGTGGTGCACCAGATTCCTGATTCGGCTCGGTGTAGTGCACCAGATTCATGACTTGGTGCCATCTAGAGCACCGGTCTGGTGCACCTGATTTATGGTTTGGCTTCGCCTAGTGCACCAGATTCATGACTTGATCCGATGTGGTGCACCAGATTCATTATTTGGCTCGGTCGTTGCGGAAAGGAACCAAGGGAACGAAGGAATGGTGCACTGGGCACGGGTCCCCGGGTGCACCAGATTCCTAGTTTGGCTCGGTCCGGTGCACCATATTCGTGGTTTGACTCGGTCTGGTGCACCTGATTCATGGTTTGGCTTCGTCTGGTGCACCCAATTCCTGACTTGATCCGGTGTGGTGCACCAGATTCATGATTTGGCTCTGTGTGGTGCACCAGATTCCAGACTTGGCTCGGTATGGTGCACCAGATTCATGACTTGGCTCGGTCTGGTGCACCAGATTCCTGACTTGGCTTGGTGTGGTGCACCAGATTCCTGGTTTGGCTCGATGTGGTGCACCAGATTCCTGACTTGGCTCGGTGTGGTGCACCAGATTCCAGACTTGGCTCGGTCTGGTGCACCAGATTCCTGACTTGGCTCGATGTGGTGCCCCAGATTCATGACTTGGCTCGGTGTGGGACACCAGATTCCTGACTTGGCTCGGTCTGGTGCACCAGATTCTTGACTTGGCTCGGTGTGGTGCACCAGATTCTTGATTTGGCTCGGTCTGGTGCACCAGATTCCTGACTTGGCATGGTGTGGTGCACCAGATTCCTGACTTGGCTCGGTGTGGTGCACCAGATTCCTGACTTGGCTTGGTGTGGTGCACCAGATTCATGATTTGGCTCGGTATGGTGCACCGGATTCCTGACTTGGCTCGGTCTGGTGCACCAGATTCCTGATTTGGCTCAGTGTGGTGCACCAGATTCCTGACTTGGCTCGGTCGGCATGGACAGGAACCAAGGTTGCATGGGTCTGGTGCACATGGCACTGGTATTTTGAAGGTGTTGGTGTCGGAAGATGGAGGTTCATTTTGGGTGGCTAGTGACTCGTGCACCGAGGTTGAAAGTGTTACATTGCATCACCCGTGACTTGTGCATGACCACCGTGCTCGACACACCTTGCAGATGTACCCAGCACCGACAGGCAAATGTTGTGATACAAGCTTGAGAGCATTCCCCTGACCCCCCTAGACTTTTTAGAAGGCGTGGTGGAAATGCAAACCTGTAAACCAGGGTCCACCACATGTTTAAGTATGCTAGTATACCACATTTCGGCTAAAAGTTCCCAAAACTCCAACCCCTCAATGAAATACAACAAAATTTGGAGTTAAAGTTGGAAATAATATAGCAAGAGTGCCTGCAAAAATTTTGGTTAAAATTCAATTTGTAGCCTAGGTTCCTTGTCGTCGAACTGTCGCATATCCCTGATTTCGGTTGAAAAATCATAAAAAATCACAACCTTCATGAAATTCCACGAAACTTGGTGGGCACCTTGAGAATATTATAAGTAGTGTGCCTGAAAAAAAATCAGCTCAAAATTCGATGGCTAGACCCATTTGCCATTTTTTAGGAATTGTTTCGGTTCTCCACTTTGAAAATTTATTAAAAAAAATGGTATGGTGAAAAATTCTGTAAATTTTTCGTCCCCTATACCCCATTTTTATAAGCTTTCCTTCAAAAAATCAGGCCAAAATTCGACATCTAGCTTGGAAAAAAAAGAGTATGTCTCCCTAGCAAAAAATATGTCTTGTGCTGGAAAATGGGTCTTTGCATGTTATGCTCTTATAGGGGGGAGAGGTTCCAGCCTGACCGAGAGTATGTCTCCTCACCAGATTCCTGATTTGGCTCGATGTGGTGCACCAGATTCCTGACTTGGCTCGGTGTGGTGCACCAGATTCTCACCACCAGATTCCTGACTTGGCTCGGTGTGGTGCACCAGATTCCTGACTTGGCTAGATGTGGTGCCCAGATTCATGACTTGGCTCGGTGTGGTGCACCAGATTCATGATTTGGCTCGGTGTGGTGCACCAGATTCCTGACTTTGCTCGGTGTGGTGAACCAAATTCCTGATTTGGCTCGGTGTGGTGCACCAGATTCCTGACTTGACTCAGTGTGGGGCACCAGATTCTTGACTTGGCTCGGTTGGTGCAGACATGAACCAAGGTTGCAAGGGTCTGGTGCACATGGCACTCACTGGTTGAAGGTGTTGGTGCCGGAAGATCGAGGTTCATATGGGGTGGCTAGTGACTCGTGCACCGAGGTTGAAAGTGTTACATTGCATCACCCGTGACTCGTGCATGACCACCGTGCTCGGCACACGTCGCAGATGCACTGAGCACCGACGGGCAAATGTTGTGATACAAGCTTGAGAGCATTCCCCTGACCCCCTAGACTTTTTAGAAGGAGTGGTGGAAAAGCAAACCTGTAAACCAGGGTCCACCACATGTTTAAGTATGCTGGTATACCACATTTCGGCTAAAAGTTCCCAAAACTCCAACCCCTCAATGAAATACAACGAAATTTGGTGGTAAAGCTGGAAATAATATATCAAGAGTGCCTGCAAAAATTCAGGTCAAAATTCAACTTGTAGCCTAGGTTCCTTGTCGTCGAACTGTCGCATATCCCTAATTTCGGTTGAAAAATCATAAAAAATCACAACCTTCATGAAATGCCACGAAACTTGTGGGCACCTTGGGAATATTATAAGTAGTGTGCCTGCAAAAAATAGCACAAAATTCGATGGCTAGACCCATTTTCCATTTTTTGGGAATTGTTTCGGTTTCCCACTTTGAAAATTTATAAAAAAAAAGGGTATAGTGAAAAATTCTATAAATTTTTCGTCCCCTAGATCCCATTTTTATAAGCATTCCT